>VKOC01000003.1:27953443-27990580 GCA_009364415.1 Spea multiplicata
CCCCCTTGCCCCCCTGTAGCGACGCCACTGTTAGTAGACTTGTGCATTCGTCTTCGGGCAAACATGAAAATGAACAGGAATAGTAAAACGTAGACGGCGGTAAACGTAGACGGAGACACACACCACAAAGAACCTTCGTGATTGTCTTCGTCTTCTAATCTCCCTTGCCCCTTCCCCATCTAGCCTACCTTATCTTCGCGGCATCACAGGAGTTGGCGGAAGCGGAAATCCGTAGGTTCGCCTTCAGTGGTTACAGGGCAGGCAAAACCCGCACTGCAGTGAGGAAAGGTGTTTATTGTATGTTGCGGGATATGATTGGATCGCCGCTTTGTGGGACAGGTGAGATGTATGAACCCATGGGCGAGCCAGCGCCCTGGAGCAATTGCTCTGTGAGCTCGCAGTTTATCTTGCACTGCCCAAAGGTCACAATGATATTTATATAAATAGGAAAAATTAGGTTTAGACATTAAAGTGTGAAAATGAAAAGAACTAAATTATTTACTAACATTAACAGCAATCAGTAGATCAGTAGAACAAAAACCTATGGGTAAAGTCCTTTCCCTAAAATGTGTGCCAAAACAAAATGTTGTTGCCAAAACCTCTAATTGGTGCCTAGTCACTTCCCAACCTAAATAGGCCCTCAGTAGATATCAGGCCTTGTCCTCTGATGGTCATGCCAATGTTACATAGTGCCTATTCCTCAGTGTGTGTTCTGTTACAGTCTCCAGTATTTGACCTCGACTTGACCTTGTTTATTCTGACCTCTGGATTCCTGACCTCAGGGACTTCTTCGTTGTTCCCTAAATTCTGACACCCCGATCTTGAGTTGACTTTGACCTTGTTCCAGTCTGCTCCTTGTAGCCCTACCTCCATCAGTGTCCTCAAACCTTGCTGTGCGTGACATTTGTACTGTATGATGCATTGCATCCCTTATAGAACATAATATAAGTAATAAATGCATGTCACCGTTCTATTTTTTTTTAATTATTAAATAAAATAACTGTGTGTGGGGCCTACTTAAAAAATGGGTAGAACATCAAAAAATATATAGCCCCACTCACTTTTTCTTCTGTGACATTCTATGTATTCATTAATCTTGGGTATGTACAATCCATAAAATAATGTTAATACAGCAAATATCTTCATAACATGGTTCTATAGTATAACAAAGGTCTGCATTTAGACTGACTAGATAAACAACCATCCAAGCAATATGTTTTCTCATTGAGGCTTTTTCTCTTATATATTAGCCCTCACAATACTGGAAATCAGGCCCACCTGGCAAATGCGTGAGCATAAAATATTTAACACGTGGCTGTGTTTATCCAGCAGGCGGCCGTGCTTACATCATTACATTTCCACTTTTATTTTTCAACAATGTAATCACCCATTATTCAAGTAAAAGTGAAATCCTTGCAAATGTATACAATTATATCACTTTTATGGGGATATCCTTCCCTTTGAATAAACACTTATCCACAAATTCACAATCTTCTGCAAAATCTGAAATGTAACATAATTAAAGGGTTATAGACTGTTTGCAGACACTGTTGCACCTGAAGATAGAATAAACATCAATTATATTTAAAGATACAAGGTACTAGGCAAAATTCCTCTATATTTTAGGAAACAAGATGTATTTTAGGAATGATTGAAACTTCTGTAAACAGTTATTAGATACTGTAAATATTTTCAGACTATCTGGTCATGTTCAAAATAAGTTGCTCTTAATAGGTGTTCAAAGGACCCTGTGGGTCCCCAGAATCTTTCAAGGTTTATTTGGACTTTAAAAAATAATGGCTGGTGCTCAGAGCTGGGAACTCATTGGGTTTTCGGGTGAAACTATTCTTCTCCTGGGTAAGTGTCTTAAATGTTCAGCAGGTGAGCCATGTTTGCTCATACTCACTCCCTGTCCACTCCAAAGCAGGTTCTACTTGTTCCCCAACCATTCAAAGTTTAACTGGGTCTAAATACATCCATGAGAATGACTTGCCCTGATGTAGCCATGGCTACATCTCCTTCATGCTTCCTATAATGAGAAGGGAAGCTCTAGTAAACCAGCTTTGGGAAGTTCCCTGGTATGCTAATGGATGCAATAAACAGAAAAAAAGGTTTAGTATGTAACTTGCTAAACTTCGTAAGTACCTTAGTCACTACATAAGTCATTATGAGTGCTATATACAGTATATGAAAATTAATCTGGTGAAATTGTGGAAGGTGGTCCTATCTCCATAGGACCACTTTCTGAGTGAACAAGATCATTGGTTACTATAGTGATAAGACCAGATTTTTTTTTTTACAGGGTAACTCAAAATAAGATGCATATAGATGTTTTCTTCAGGCTTCATGTTTAAGTACCATTTTCCAAAAACTCCTAAAAAACACTTAATTAAGCCCCATAGGGGCTGTGATTTAGCATCCTCTTTTTCTGCACCCACCATCGAGTAAGTGCTTGACTTAATTAACTATGTTCTTCCCAGCTCTCACCTGCACCTACCCTCCAATATCTTGTTTCTGCCCTTTCTACCTAAGGTGATTACCTCCACTATAAGGAATCTTCAAATTCCTAAAAAAATCAATTCGAATTTCAATTTATTTTATAGATTATTTTATGAAGAAGATACTTAAAATATGTTTGTCCTAAGCTGCCACCAAAGAAAATGGTTAGGTTTAAAGTACCTGAGAAAGTTGGTATATGTGCATCATGGCAAACAATGTATACACCAATATATTTCAAATTATACCTGTATGATATTTTGGCCATAAAGTAATCCGTTTTCAGCTTC
This sequence comes from Spea multiplicata, assembly GCA_009364415.1. Lineage (NCBI taxonomy): Eukaryota > Metazoa > Chordata > Amphibia > Anura > Pelobatidae > Spea > Spea multiplicata. The sequence continues at coordinate 27,956,230 of VKOC01000003.1, forward strand.
CAAAAATAATTTAAACCAAAAAATTAAAATCTAGAGATCCATTTAATTGTACAAACCGTTATAATACATTGTGGCATTAGTTGAAAAATACTGCAACCTGTCTTTAAACAGGAAAGTATTCCACTCATAACATTACAAGAGTTTGTAGAAAATTACAGTGATCATAAATGAGAAATACAATATAAGCAATTTCATGTTTTATATAAAAAAAACCAACTGTCTCGTGGCCCCTGGGTTTGTGTTTTAGAAAGAATGACACAAGAAAGATTTTTTTCATGCCTTGCAATAATTCGCCACAATCAGTGAGAGCACTACGAGAGCAATACCATCTTCCAGCTGCTGATTACATCAAATGTTTGCAGCACAAATTCAATTTTATGATGTTAATCTGAGCCTGCCACTCAGAAATTTTCTCTGAGGGATATGATTTTTCTCTGGATTTCATTTTAAGAATTATTTTTCTTCTTCGACAATCAATAAAGATATGTTTTCATGAAAAGACTCAATCTTGGCAGAATTCAATTGGCCATTTCAATCCCTTTTGGTGACACAATATTAATTAAAATGGTTTATGTTGCATCTAAAATAGAAACTTGGGCAATGAAGCAGCGGAGCCATGAATATATGTGCTTTATAAACACAATCACTACATACAAGCAGTAGTGCAAGGCCAGAATGCGGGGGGGGGGGCAGCCCTGGCACTTTAAGACCAGGAGCCACCACATAACCTACAATCCTGTACCCTACTCCGAAAACCAGCCACAGTGCCATTGAAAATAGGGGGCTGGAGGCAAATGGGTCACACATGCTGCGTGCGTATAAGGATGCAATAAGGGCCAGAGCCGCTTAGTCGTGTGCAGTCAAGCACAGCATGTATCTGCATGTAATGTATTAATCAATCAAAACACCTGTATCAATCCAAATAAAACACTAAACTGAGTAAGGGTAATTGTCTATTAATGCAGAAATACAGAAATAACCATTTAGTTAGTAAGAAAACTAATTTTCCACATATTTTATAAAAAATGTTGTAATTCACATAAATGATGTTAGCTCATTAAATTACAATTCTTTTTTTAGGTGCCAATTGTTCCATATGGGCCTTTAGGTTCCTGTAATATGCTACAGTTCACTGCCTCATTGATATAACGTCTACATTACATTGGCCAAATAGAGTACTAGACTTATCATCAATCATCTGCAGAGTAAGATTAGTTTTAGGCTTGGATATAATTTCACCCTATGTGACCCTGACGGTCACGTAAAGCATTTGTCCATTTGTGGCTCTCCTCACCTTTCCAAAAATATGTTATTTAGAAAAACACTCAAACATGACTCATTCTGTTGTGTCAATTTATTAAGTTAAACATTTCTACCAAGTATTTTGCTGATAGCTGCATGGATTTTTTATAAAGCATTGATACTTTAAATCGTAACTTGGAATTTTCTATACAGTATGACTGCAAACTAGACTCTATCTGGGTAATATAGCATAACCTGCATTAATGTATAAAACCATAGACTGTCATGATTTAGAGACAGAGTTACTGTGAAACAGGATTTACCAGAACCTACAGTGATATTATCCAGCAGACAGCATCATATCATGCTCAGCGTTAAATTTTTACATTACTGATACAGTAGTGGATAAGTGGAACAGCCTGCCAGCAGAAGCTAGAGAATTTAAACATGGATTGCACTAGCATAAAGCTATTCTCAATCTACAGCGTGAAAAACAGGCAAGCTAGGTGGGCTAGGTGGGTTTTTATCTGCCTATCCTCTTGTTCTATTGTTCTACATTACTAGTTTGGAAAGTAATAAACCACACCCTGGCATCTCCTGACTACAAAATTACTTTGAATTAGAACTTGCTGTGTGTAATTTGTTATACAATAATAACAAAATGTTGCTATTATTGTTGGATCAGTGGATCAGAAACACGGCTCCCTTGAATCAGAACTAGTTCTTATTCCAAGTGTTAAGTCATAGCCCACCATGTTCCATGCAATTCAGAAATATTTCTGATGTCAAGAGTGTATTTGTACATCAGAGCCTTCTTGTGCAAAATAGCATTACATGTCAGAATACATTACAAGACACTTAAAACCACCTCTAGACTGTATGCTTGTTTAAGCAGTGCCCTCCTTCCCCGATTGTTATGTTATATACTACCTATGTCCTGTTTTACCATTGTACAGCCCTGCAGAATATGGTGGTGCTATATAAAATAATAAATAATAATAACATAATAAAAATAAAATTGTGTAAACCACACAATACCATATGCATATAGTACCAGTATAAACGTTTACTTGCCATTCCCTTTCTTCATAGTCATTATATATCATAACTATTTATTATTATTATTATTATTATTATTATTATTATTTTGAAGTGATGAAAATGTTTAGGTTCTGCTTAGTTGTGTAGCTGTGAACATACTCATAAATGACCCTGAATGACCTGCGACTGCATTGTCTGTCACTGACCCAATTGATCTTCTTTTAATTGGCGTGGATGGTCCACACGGCCCCGCAGTTTAAGGCCCTACACTGAACCTGCCTTGGCATATATAGTATATGTGCGAATACAAAAATATCAGGCACACGCTGACTTTTATTATACAAATCAGCACGCAAGGAAACAGAGTCCCTGTAAATTGAAACATGTATACAATGCATGTATATACAGCACTGTATATACACAACAACATTCCTATAAAGCATATCACATGCACACTGTGTCAAAATAAACATAGTGAATGTATTCTTACAGAATTCTGAGTATCCTATACAGCACTGTGTATCAGAACCAAACATGTTACGTACTGCACTGCCTTTAATCCGCTATCAGCATTCGAACGAATCAACAAGTTATATATTGCAGTCTTTTTCAAACTCTGTTTCACGTGACCCTCCAAAATAATAATGAATATGCTGGCAACTGATGAGCTTACAAGGAGAAGGTCACGGGGCAAGCCCTGCCAAGTGGCCCAGTAATACAGTGGCTCTTAAAACACATTAAGAAGACGGTAATCAGATAAATTCGATCCTTATTTGTAGTTTATAAACTCAGAAATTCTTTGTAACAGCAATTACAGTGTTAAATATGATAGTATTATATCTTACAATCTACTACAGGGTCCTGATCCCAAGGTTTAAAGAACCATGATTTCAAGAACTACTTTAAATCAGATTTAAACAAATGTATAAACAGAACTACTTCTATATATATATATATAGAACCCACCTAAAGTACCTTTATTAAGACTGAAATGTTAGAATATACAGAACCTATATGTATCAATAAAACAGATCTATTATAAATCAGAACTAAACATACTCTAGAACCAAACATGGTCAATACAGAAGAACTTTAAATCAAAGCTTAACTTGTTTTATACAGAACTATTTTAACACATAATTAACCACATTCTTTACTTTAAATCAAAGCGTGCTTAATACATTACAAATGTTAACATAAGACAGCAGTGAGAATTTGGTTCACTCATCATTCCAAGACTCCCATCATGGTCAGGCGTTCTAATATAGGTATATGTAGCCAATTCATTTTTCCAACAAAACTGTATTATATTGGACCTACCTCACAAAATCAAATGCAGGTCTGATCTCATCACATTTAAGACTGCCAGTGAAACCACGAGTATAACCTGATGCTTAAGCTAGCATTGTTTTGGGTTGCACTGGCGTTAGTACTGCGGTGTTATAAGGATAAACACTGGCGGAGTCAGACCCAAAACAAAGACACACAGCAAGATTAGGCGTTAACTCTTTCAGTTCCTCAAGAACCTGTTTAACAATATAAGTCTTAGAGAACCCTGCATGCTTCATATTGATGGATAAACAGTGTTCTAGGCAAACCTATCTGCTATTCAAAAGGGTTAAATGTCAATATCTTTTCTCAAAAGTGAAGGTGCCCATGCAGCTCCTGCGGAGCCTCAAGTTGAATAATGCGTCCTTTGTAAATATAGTAACAGAAGGAATTGTCTTTACTGTAAACATTATAGACACTGGTTATTATGTATACACACAGTGGACTGTAGGGTAAATGTTGCTGCATGCAATACATGATGGTGAGCTATACACAGATATTTTGGTTGGGACACCAGTTCCCCCTCTAGAGCCTTCTGTCATGGCCACCATCATTTCTGCTCGTGGCAATCTGCCTCAGAAAGATGCCCAGCAATAGGTAGAAATCTGGGCACAGACCTTTATAGCAGAAACAGACAAGCTCATTGAGTAGTTCGCTTTGGAGCCTGGTCATCCAGCAGAGGTCATCTGCCCTCTCAGAGTCGACCTAGGCCTATATACGTCACTGGTGATACATTGATTTATAGCCCAGACCCCTGAAATTTATTTAGACTTGCAATATGTATTGTTATGTAGTATGTGACTCTCTCTACTGTACAATGCAAGCTTTTCCATAAAGCATAGTTTGGTTTGTTTTGGGTTTACTCAAGTAACCCTTGTAACAATATCTTATGGATCCAGTGAAAAATTGGATAAAATACAGGTAAATAACATGCAAACCATTGCCCTAACGTTTCCCCTCGTTTGAGATTGCTATTTTAAATATATTATTGCCCATATGCATTTCTGATTTTAAGAGTGAAATTATGTAGGGCGCTGGAGCTGACTGGTGGTAAGTATATGAGAGATGAAGGAGGTCCAAATGCATATGGGGGATTCTGCAATTTTTGCATCTTATGCATTTTTCAAAAGCAACACCACGGAAGTTTAAAGGGACTACTTAGTTATCGTATGCATTAAAGTACAAATGATGGCTGGAGTGGAGAAAGAAAATATAGGGGAAGTAATATATAAATCACATGCAGTGGCGGATTAACAACGGGGCAATTACTCCAGGGCCCCCTACTTGCTGCTGATTAAGTTATGTATGTATCTGCAATGTATAGTATGTACTTCATTGGCTTGGTGATGCGGAAGCCCAGATGGGGACTGACACTGTGCATGGTGCATCCTCCCAATGCAGGTCTATTTGCAGAGACACGGACAGACTTCATTATGGACATAAGTTATGGTATAGTCAGCTTCCTACTTCCTATGTAACACGATCAGCCTGTAAGAAGCTCCATTTTTTAGTCGCATGCTGCAGTCAGTAAGTGAAAGCTGCATGGCTGCTTGCAAGAAAAAGGCAAGAATCATAGTTACTGTGTTAAGATCTCCCCAGCCAGCAGTCTGCTGCTACAGGAAGAGAGATTCTCTGCAAGTAGGAGCTGCGATCTATGTATATGGCAGTCGGAATGTATGCAAGAATCCAAGAAGCTTATTGTGCTTCTTGTTTCTGTAAGTCAAATTGTCATGTCATGCATTTCTTGTTATGTTTTATTTAGCTGTTGTACAGCACTGTTGAAAGTCAATGTAATAATTGAACTACATTAAGCAACGGCTTGCTAATGCACAGTGTGTGTCTATAGACATACATGGGGGGCCAAGGCTGGTGATCAAATCCACTACTGTAGCTCAAATTGCTGAAAAAGTTAATGCTGGTTCTGCTAGAAAGGTGTCAAAACACACAGTGCAACACAGTTTGTTGGCTATGGGGCTGCGTAGCCTTAGATCACTCAGGGTGCCAATGCTGACCCCTGCCCACTGCCAAATGGGCCTACAATGGGCACATGAGCACAAGAACCGGACCAAGGAGCAATGGAAGAAGAATGCCTGGTCTGATGAATCACGTTTTCTTTTACATCGTGTAGATGGCTGGGTGCGTGTGCGTTGATAACCTAGTGAACCCATGACCCCAGGATGTGTCCATGGAGGCCTCACTTTGCAACTTAAGGATCTCCTGCTAATGTCTTGCTGCCAGATACCACAACACACCTTTAGACATCTAGTGGAGTCCATGCCTCAACGGGTCATGCCTGTTTGGCGTCAAAAAAGGGACCTACACAATATTAGTAAGGTGGCCATAATCTTATGGCTGATCAATATATATACTTACACAAGTGGGCACCTTGCAACAGTGTCCCCCCTGGACACCACTTGACCGTGATGTCCCCCTGACACATGACATCACCCCCTTACCTTAGGAGTGAACTTATCAATGTGTTTTGTGAACTTATGTGTCACAATAATATGTATAGAAACATCAGGATTTTTTAAAATTAAAGTTGTCAATAAAAGACATGTTCTTCAAAACGCCTTACTCTCTTATCTAAGTTGGTATCATATTGCCTTGCTTCCTTTACATATCTAGCTCATTGCCCCCTTCAGCTATCGCAAATGTGATAGCTTTTGTCTCTTATGCTGCCTGGTCTTGTGCACAGAATAGACATATGCTTTGTTATACAGCAGTATAGTTTCAAGTACATCAGTTTGATTTGTCAGGTAGTTTAACTGAATTTCATTTGGAGTACATTGTGCTAAGGGATGGCAGACAACAAGATTGGAATTCCAGGAGCCACAATAGTGAGTCATTTACTTTTAATATTGCAAGATTGCTGCCTTTGTGTTTTTTCTTTTCTGAAGAGTGCTCCACAGCCCTTGTCCCAAATATGAAGCAATTAATTATGACATCACTGTCGATCAATAAGTATAATTGCATTGTTTCTCTGTAGCAAGGATTTCCCACTGGGGACATTTTATTTCAAGTTGAGTGCACAGTGACACTCAATATTATAAGCAATACAGAAGGAAATGGTTAGAGGCCTCTTTGCAAGTGAATTACATTAGGTGAATTAAGGTCACCCTGGAGTCATGTTATATACCCAATGGTTTCATAGATGAATCTATGCAACATGTAGTTTAAGATCTACATACGTAAAACATGTAAACTAATTTTAAAAAAATCAGTGCGCCAATAAGGGTTTGTTAATTGTAAAAGATGAATGACTTATAAAAGGTTTGGGTAACATTGGTGCCTCTGTCTTGATGAACCTGTATTCTGCCATTCTGCCACTTACATAGATTCATAAAAATCAAATTAACACACAGTTTGTTGGTGCTTCTGCTCTACTAATCCACATAGGTGCCTAGAACAGTGCTGTAAAAAGGAATTGACTCCTTCCCACTTTCTTTTATTTCTGCATATGTGTCACACCTAAGTATTTCAGTTAATCTAACTAATTTTAAAAAAAAGACAAAGATGACCAGAGTAAAAACAAAATGCAACCTTGAAATGATTTTTTTCATGTACAGAAGGAAAAAATCTATCCTACTATAACTGGTCTTATGTGAAAAAGAAGTTGCCCCCTTAGTTACTGTTGCAAAGTTGGGGTACCTGCATTTTGGGAGGGGTGTGCTACTCTCAGGTCTGTATTTACAGGAAAGAGACTTCTATGGCCAGTATTTGCCAGTTTCGACCAGAAGTCAGGGAACCGCCCATGGGCTGAGGTGGACAGAGTGCAAATACTGTGCAAAGGAGGGCCTGTTTGAGAACTATGTGTGTTTTGCTGATACTATTGTATGCAAATTATCCCCTTTTTTAATACTCACATGTTTCCCTTTAAACAGGGTGCATTTTTTCCCCTCAAGCATCTAGTCTTAGCTGATGTTCCTTGAGGGGAAGGAAGTAGCGTGAGGTTCAGCATTAGTAATAATAAGCATGAGGTTCAGTGGAGGAAGCCGACTTTAACAGACATACCGTTTCAGGGTACTGAGATCCGTTACAGTTACTAAATCACCCAATTAATCAAATGTAATTGGTAATTTGGTTACATTTTTACTGGACACACCCAGGCATGATTACTGCAAGCTGTGTTGAATCAGATTGCCTTGCAAAGTAAAGAAGACGAAAAGGTCTCAAAACTCCGCCCATGATTCTGCGATCAAAAGAAATTCAACAACAGATGGCAAACAAAGTCATGTTTCATTCTGGAAAGGGTTACAAAGCCATTTCCTAGGCTCTGGGGCTCCAGCGAACCACCACCAGAGCCATGATCTACAAATTGAGGTCCCCAAAAAAACCCAAATTATTATGTTAAGTTCAGTTCACAATTCCACAATAAGAAATAGACTGTGCAAAATGGCATCCATGGGAGAGTTCCAAGGAAGAAAACCACTGCAAAAAGAACACAAAGGATTGTCTCACATTTGCCAAAGACAGCCCAACAGACCAGTTGGGCTATGCAGCAGGACAATGATCAGAACCACACAAACAATTAAAACAATACTGCCAATAAGAGTGGGACAAAATTCCTCTATTGTGATGTAAAAGGATCATTGCCAAGACAAGCGATGAATATGTCATCACATTTTTTGCTAATAATATTTTCTGTTTATGTATTAAATAGTCCTAGGAAGCTTCTTTGCAATCTTGCAATAATAACTTATTTGTATTTATATGAATCAAAGTCAGCTGAATCTGATCCTTGGTTCAACATTAATAATTATTGTGAGGGAACCCTCCATTACTGGGGCCCCTGGAGAGGCCTGAGAGCCAGCCTCCTCCCTATTGGCCATGGGCCCTGGCCTTGTAAAGACTTCTGTGTGTAGGTACAAGGGGTCAGTTTCTACAGATTTTCCCCTTGTACAGGTTTTACCATATTTCCTAAATATGTGAAGCACTGATATTGATTTGGGATTGGTCCTGTACTTTGCCAACACCGATGATGTTTTGCAATTATTTATTGTATGTCATAACTTTTTCCCGTGTCTCCTCATGTTTTCAGCTACCCCCAGAAGTATATTGTCTTATCACTCGCTGAGGGGATTTTGTCTGGCAGACAGCCAGGATGCAACCAGTGAGTGACAGCCATTCAGTTAATCTGATGTTGTTCAAATCAGTCTTTCCCCATCCCTCCCCCCCTTGCATTAATTTATGTCTGTATTAAAAACCGTGTGTGTGACTCTGTGTTGGCAGTACTGGTTGCCTGGGCATGATAGGAGTGTGATTGCTGTTAGCAATCATATATATACATATATATTTATTTTTTATTGATTTTTTCTGTCCAATTTTGGTGTGTTACTTACTTTTAATAAAAGTGTGGTTAACACACCAAAATTTGACAAAATAAATCAACAACAACATTGTATATATATGATTGCTAACAGCAATCACACTCCTATCAGGCTAGGCAGCCAGTACATGCTGGAACCTGGGCATGATAGGAGTGTGATTACAGCCTCCCTATGCCATGCTATCCCCCCACACTTACACATCCATGCTATCACACACACTCCTTCACAAACATTCAGCATAAACTACAGCATAACCCCCGTCACACTTACTAATCTACTCTCACTGAATGTTTTCCTACCTTTCCTCTGTCACTTTTCCTGCTATAGCTCCTTGGCTCTTCTTCTTCTGTGTCCTTCCTGTGCAGTTAACGTGGAAGGTGGCAGACGCGGCTTCAGTGTTGTGCGACATTACTGTCTGTCTCAGGAGGGGTGCCAGTGTGGTGGCACCCCCCTGATGACTGGCCCCCACTAGGTATGCTTCGGGGTACAGGGCGTCCTGTCACAGGGCGTCCTGTCACGGTGGTACAGCATAATCCCTATCACTATACATTGAGCCAGACATTGACAATAATGTAGCATAACCCCTATCACTATATACTAAGCCAAACATTGATGTGGTGAGGGCCTACCACTTCAGTGTCTGGCTTCAGTGTCTGGCTTAGTATATTGCCACATTGGTGGCAAGTGGTGGGATGCTTCCTTTCTACTGGGATTGACTAAGAAGACAGCAGACTTCTGGTCGCCTAGACGGGGACATGGATGTGGCATCAGAATTCCAGTGGCTGCAGCGGGTCATCCTCTCCTGCTATACCACTACTCTGCCTACTCAACAATATCAGGAACTGAGGCAACAGATTTGAGGGTAACTATAGGAGGTGGCCCTCCTGGAGGCTGTTATATCCCGGGGTCAGTGTCTTCCAAGCTCCAGACAAAGGATTAGAGACCAGTGGGAACTACGGATGTCATTCCTGGGACAGCAACCCCAGGAGCAATGGGTATCCAAATTTGACAATCTGGTCCAACAGGAGGTAGAGCTGGACAACTGATATCAGGCTCTGCAGTGGTATACAGAGTAAGCATATTTGGGGATTGTGACAGAATGGTCTCCAGATCTGATCTGGACTATCTAGTCATGAAAGAGCGGCAGCAGGAACGGGCATACCAACAGCTGCTATTGTTTGTCGGACTGCCCCAGAGCCAGAGGATATTACAGCACCAGCAGAAGCGCTGGCATCAGGGCAGAGTACTGCTGGTCTCTGCCCACTTCTCTCTGTGGTAGTGGATGGGACTGCGGTCTCCACTATCACAGTGCCAGCAGAAGCACTTCCATTGGAGGTTACAGAATGTTGGGATTTAATTGATCTTTCATCTAAGGGTGTTAACCCTCAACCAACCCATTGTCCACCCATTGTCCCGTTCATCTTACTTCTTGATCTGTCCCCTTGGTGCAGTTACCTAACCTGTCTGTCCTAGCTGCTCCCCTTAACAGCACCCATATGCAGAGGTAGACATCTGGGGTAGTACTTGGAAAGGCCTCTAAAGAATAGTGCAGGTTCCTGGAGTATAAAATCCTTATAATAACTCCTTATTAGTAGAAGGAGTCTAGTCAGCATCATGTGCCCTATTTCAGTGCTTGCAAGATGCAGCTTGACCGGAGAGCATAGCTTGTAATATGTAGGTTCTTTCAAAGCATAAATTGCCCCCAACAATAACTAATGCTCTTCAAACAAACCAAAAGCTTATACAGCATTTCAGTCAATCTCAAAAGTCAAACACATTTAACAGTGTCCTTAAAACACCTTTAAGGACAAGAGGTATACACTACTGTAGTGAAGAAAACTTACTTGAAACAATGCTTCCTTTGTGCTTGAAACACTAACGTGGTACTTGTTATAATCATATCTTCAGCAGTACAGCTTTTTTCATTAAAATTACTGCTTAGTCCAGGCCTTTGTTAAACTCATATTTAGATGAAAACAAGTCCATGATAAGTCATAGAAATAGAGGGATGCAATTAGTTAAGGACCGGGAAGTTGACAGTTGTCAGACTACTGACAAATGAAACATTTACGTAGATTACCTCAGTCCAAATGTGTCACAGTGTGAAGATTTACAGCATTATCTTCTAAATGATGTTATAAAATATTGAAGGGGAAAAGCCACCTGTCTTGTCAAAAGTGCTATTATTTTGCCAAGATAAAGTACATTCTTGTGCACTGTCACACATACTTTTAGGTATTTGGGAATGCAGCAGATTAAATCATTCATTTGATTATAGTGGTTGTCGTAGAACAAATTAGTAAAAGACAAACAGAATGAGGAATGCCTGTGTGTATGTATTTAGGTAATATACAGCATCTAGTTATTTATTGCACTTTTAAAAACCTTAGTGTGGTATGAACAGTAAATAACATCCTTAAGTTCTAAAAATAAAGGTAAATGTCAGTATAAAATATAACCACTTAAGGTAAGAATTTAAAACCGGAGTGTTAATTGAACTATATGGATTAGAGATGGCTAGCTAGATGGACAGACAGGTAGCATGCTGATGGATGATGGAAGAGGAAGCCTAAGTGCATACTTCTTGACCCAGACAGCTCAATCAAAATGGTTGTAATAATTAAATAGCATGTTCTACAAATTACACCTGTAATTCTTTTTGACTATCACAGCCTTCCAGTTTGACCAGGGTTACAATCCGGCGTGGACTGGCCAGCTGGTACACTGTTGGGTCAGTGACAGTACTGCCTGCAGTCTGTGGCCACCAGATGAATAAGTGTGACTGCATAATGCAAGAGATGTGTTCCCACACATATCCAGAGGGTGGCCTTGAAGTGCCAGTCATCTTCAGTCTGGCACTGGTAGCAATATTGGCATTTAATCACGAAAGGGAGAGTTTGATGGAAATTTGAGGTCTTAACTGCCTCAATTGCTTTCATTCATTATGCTGGCAAGTTTCTCCTACAAGAAGGGCTGAGTCGGCCCTGTATAATATGTAATTCAACAGGTAAAAACACTTTCAAGACACCACGCTGATTTGACTATGCATTATTTCTTCCTGTGGCAGAAGCTCACTGGGGATAGACCGTTGCATCTGAACTCTCCTGCTAACTTGCCTGTCAACTCTCAAATAGTGCATGGTAGCACTTTACATGAACTCGTCAGCAATATCTGAAATGTGTGTCAGGTACTGTTAAGGTACCGGATGGCGGTACTGAGAAAAAAGTGACCAGAAAACTAGAAAAAAAAGTGAGAAGAGTAGAAGACAGAGTAGGGAGGTATGCATTGATAAAGGAAAATGACCAGATTGAGGGAGAAACGATGCAGTATCAAAAGACTCTTAGAGATGGGTCAGCTAGCCTGGTTGTTATAACAGTTTAGTGAATACACCACAGAAGGTTGAACAGTTTTTATAATGGGATTTATTCTACAATTTACCATATGTTTTGTAGGCAAAGCCATCTTATACAGTATAATGTATTCACTTTATATAAGTGTGCTCCATTTTTATTTTGTACCATAGATAAAATAAATTACTTTATATGGGAAAATATTGCCACAATCCAGTTGAGATACCACCAATTATGTTAATACAAACAGTTGACATGTTTTCATTTTCTTAGCTGATTTAGCCTGTACTAAGGGATACAAATTCTAGTGCTCCATGGAACATATTCACTACTAAATAGATTAGTACTGACATTTTCACTCCTCCTTTTAGTAAACATGATAATGCACTTCTTTTTGTTTTTGCAATGGCACCACAAAACTAATATTTTAGAAAAAAGCATTATTTCTGTATGCTTGCCATTTTCTAAAATGTGCAGAAAATCAATCCACAAATCAAACTAATCGTTATAAGAGAATGCAGAGATTGCTTTGCTTGTGCTTTTTACTTTGGTGAGACGATCTTTGTCGCATCTACCACTTTTAGTACTGTGCTCAACATCCTCAAAATGCTGCAAAACCTTTAATATCATTCACACATTTTGTTTTGTGACACTTCTAAGAAAAGGATCAACCAAATGAAATATTGTGTTTGTCCGGGTGCATGTGTAACCTAATCAAGAATCAGGCGTTTCTTTCGATGCAATTGAACAATTCTGAACCTTGACCTGGCTGCGTCCTGGGAGATGCATTAGGTTGGAATAAGGACACAGTATGTGGAACTAAATGAAAGAAAAAAAAAATTGTATTTGAAGAATCACCCCCTTCAAATGCTGCTAGCAATCACATGAATCAGTTTGTAAGACACTGCACCTGCCTAGTTTCCCAAGGTAACAAGATGGGTATATCTTGGACATGATGTAATAAATCATATTACAGGAAATGTGAGAGAAAATATGATCTGACAAGAGGTGTGTAACTTGTGCTGGTGAAATAAACTTGTAAGAGGTATGTCCATCATCTACCAAGTAAGCACAGTACGTAACTTAGAAAACAATCTATCCTATATACTGACTATACTCCCCCATATGCTACGGCACCTTCTAACTATTAAATATTACAACAATTTAGGGTTTAAATAACAGCATTATAACAGCTATCATAATGTATTTTCTTCTAAAAAAGGCTTTTTTTCTGTTATAGGGACTTTTTTCCCCCTAAGGTCTCGTTATACCTCGAGCTATCTCTGCGCTGGCCAAAGTGGAACTCAAAGTGGAACAGCAGCCACGAAAGTGCATTCCATAAAAATCTTTCCAGAGATTACAGTAGTTTACGAACAATCTTAGTTTGCTTATTGTGCTTTGGTCCTAATCAGTAATACTCTACCTCAACCATATGAATTTACCAGTCCTTCATTGCAACGATAAACTCATGTATTTAAAAACAAATACTGTAGAACCAGGAGCGATGGTATTTCAGAATTTTAGTGAAAATAAAAATGGAGTTCAGACAGAAGTAATTAAACTCACTTCAAAAAAAGTAAAAAAAAATGAAAAAATAATGTAATAACCTTCTACGTGAATTATTTCACAGATATAGTAAAGAAAACAAGAAAACCCAATTCAAATTACTGACATTGTAAGCATGCAGAAGCAATTAAACAGTGCTTTAGCATGTAAGGAATTAATATAGTCAAAACTGCAGACAACTCTAGAAGGCATGGGAACCAGGGCTGAGGCAGCCAAAAAGGAGCGATGAGCATCACCGACACTTGCTGAAGCTGAATCATATGAAGAGTTTGTGGAATCAGCACAAAGCATAAGAAAAGCATACCACCCACTAAATCTCTGTGTGTTTGTGAGACTGCCTGAGTCTCTGTGTGTTTGTGAGACTGCCTGAGTCTCTGTGTGTGTGAGACTGCCTGAGTCTCTGTGTGTGTGTGTGAGTCTGTGTGTGTGTGTGTGTTTGTGAGACTGCCTGAGTTTGTGTGTGTGTGTGTATGTGAGACTGCTTAAGTCTCTATGTGTGTTTGTGGACTGCCTTAGTCTCTGTATGTGTGTAAGACTGTGTGAGTCAGACTCAGGTAGTCTCACACACAGACTCAGGTAGTCTCACACACAGACAGTGTGTGTGTGTGAGACTGCCTGAGTCTCTGTGTGTGTGTGACTGCCTGATTCTGTGTGTGAGGTTTTTATTTTTTAGTAAAAAGGTCAGAAGTGGTTACTAAAAAAATTGATTTGATGGGGTAAATTGCATTGGCCAGCTTCAAAGATACCAGAAATAGCACATGGGGGAAGAATGACCAGATTTGGAAAAAATGGTTGTGAAATAGCAAAACACTACTTGTACTTATTGCCCCATAACATGGAGAAAAAAGCAAAAAAATAAAAAAACATAAAAATATTGGGTATTTCTAAACTCAGGACAACTAGTAGAATCGTTTTAGCAGGTTTTATAGATGAGTAAAAGATTTTTCAAATAAAAGTCAGAAAAAGTAAATTTCTTCTCAATTTTCCACCATAGTTTATACTTTTTTTTATAGTAAATGATATGATACAATCAAAATAAGCAAGCCCTCTTTGTCCTGAAAAAAACAGCCATTGTCTTGTAAGGACAGTGGGTGTCTCACCCACTCTCCCCTGTCTTTGGAGCACCAACAGGAGAAGGCATTGTGTGGGCTTTTACATGTATATAGTAATGTGCACTTATGTTCTTGTATGTGCAGTTTAAGTAAATAGACTTCCTATTGGTATTAGATTTAAAACCACTAGGTGTCTCCATAAGCACAAAATTGGAAACAACTTTTAAGGTGTGGGATTATCCTTTGGGAGATATAACATTTTTTGCCAACTATTAACATATTGCAGTAAAGTACCTTAAATAAATATATGTAACGATCACTAAAGGGTTAAATAAGCAATATATATGCATTTGAAATCAAACCTAGATGTACACCACGTAAGTAGCTATTTTAACCACCTGTTCTTGGGATCAGAACTATTATTCCTACAAATTAAATTATCTTCCATCTATTGTTCAGTTGTTGTTGATTTGTCAGCCCTTGGAAGGATGGGGAATAATAACAGCGATTTTTGGGCAGGAAATTAAACCTTTTAGTTCTGCCACTCTATGCCACTGATCCAGGTTTCCCTGAAGGAGAAAAACAATATAATAGAAATAAAAGTTATACCATGTGTTGTTTAAACCTTGCGAAGGTGGCAGTTCCTTTTTAAGTCTCTTTTTATGTTATGGTGGGTCCTTTAAAAATTATGTTGTACTAAAGGTGTGTAATAGACTGTTTTAGGTAATAGGACTGATAATATTCAGTAGAAATAGATTTTATTTAATATGAACATTTTTATAATTATTATCTTTTATTTATATAGCGCCAACAATTTACTCAACGCTTAATACAATACATATATCCAAGGGGTATGACAAGACTAGAATTGTGAGACTAAGACAAACCGATAACATTAGGTGGAGAAGGCCCTGCTTGCAAGCTTACAATCTCGAGCATATAAACATTAAAATAATGATAATAAGTAGCAGACAGGAGTGTCTTAGAAAAATAAACAATCTATAACGATCATTTATCAGCTATGAAACACTCATTCTTCCTTGTACTATTTGGCTTGTGTTGTTGGAATAGAGGGTGTGTTGGTTTTCTGGTATGCCACACCATTTGCTCTTAGAAATAAGATAATAAATAATAAGTAATATTACTTTGGAACGAAACAGCCAACAGAAGCAAGTCACAATGCAAAACAAAGCAAGATTAACGCATTTATTAAGTGCAATAGTAACTGAACTTGATTATCGTTTTCATCACTTGTAATGCTGATGCCTCTCCCTAAATCTTTCACTTAGTGCCCCTACAAATCTAGAACTGTTCGCGCTGAGACCCTTGTTCTCAGGGCCGAAGTGGCGATAACGATGCAACGATCCCATAGTGTGCGGACGGGCTTTTCCAGTTAGTGTCCCTGCTCTGGAGAGGCAGATTGGGTGAGTATGGGGCACTGTCAGCTAGCGGCCCACTGTTCATTTGCCCAGTGTACCAGATGGCCAGCCTGGACCTGCTTGCTCTATGCAAACTATTCTTTCAATATCTCTGCGTTCATATTGATTTAGCCTTCTTATGGTGTTTACATATTATAAATTGGAAATTAATTTGGGTATGTCTGCGTTCATTTTGTGTGATGGTTTTCAGGTATTAAGATAACATTTGTTGGTCAGATCACATCAGATAGAGGGATATATAAACAGAAGCTTCCCTTAATAATTAATCCTTATTGACTGAAAGTTTCACTCCTCGCCATACTTTTATCTGTGATGCACAGATGTTCCTGGCACATTAGAAAGGTTTAATGCATTAATAATAAACTGGCGTGCATTCAAATCATACACCCTGTTGAACATTTTGCACTCAATTTCCTAAGCAAGTGAGGTAAAGAATATATACTGTATATTTAGTGTATACCAAGATATATGTTGCATACAATAGGCATATATGGTATGTTACTTGTTATATGCATTCCATAATTATTATTGGAGGAAGCAGCATTACCTGAAATAAAACACAATTCTGAACTGCAAGTGTTAATGCGTCCCATTACAAAGGACACCTTGTTATATTCATTTCTGGCTAACATTCCGTTTCTTATCCAGCTTCCTGCATTGTGTGTATGAAGAGCAAAAGGTTACCTTCCACACACTAATATGAAATGTGCGGTAGATAGTTTATCTCACTTTATTCTTTAAGGATCCTGTAAAATAAGCATGGACGTTTTCCTGCCGGCATGAATATTTAACAGAAAATATGTCGGATATGTATTCCTTGGGCCAAGTTAAGGGCATTTCACAAAAGCAGTATATCTATGTGTATATATGCAATTTGGAACATAGTTGTTGTACGTTACATTTATAGAGTTGCAGCAGATTCATGCTGTTAAAATAGTAGGACAGTGAAAATTAACAATATCATTAATCTCGTCAGGACCCTAAAGCCTGGAGTTTTTATTGTGATTTTTATCATGTATTTGTTAAACCATGATTCCCCTTTTCCATATGTGATGTACACACACAAATGATATATTGTTTTGTTCAAGACAAGCAGGGCCCCCTTGTAGAAGTACATAATATATTATAATTATAGTGATAATAATTTTGCCTAGAATTTCTTCTAAACTGTATGTGCCACAGCTGAACAATTTATGTTTAGCAACATCCCCTGTTTAATACCCCACATACATATTTTTTATATGTTTAAGAGGGTCACATCCATACTTATTACCCTATATTATACATTTAGTAGTACTAATGGGTTAAGGGGTTGGGGGTAGCGATTTGTTTTATATATAATGCTTTACTTGTAGTGATGCAATATTGGGGCACTTTTTTAAAAATATATTATTTTTCATGTTTTATTATTTCCTTTTTTACATTTTTTGCAATGCTCACAGTGCAGTATGGATGAAGATTCATGTTGATTTTTTTTTAATTTATATTTAATTTTTCCCTCTTTTTTTCCAGTTTTTGGAAGGAAGCCAAATGCCTAGCCCAGTCACACACAATCAGTCAAAAAGACAGTCTGATCTCCCGTGTAGACTGTGACAGGGAGATGTTCATGCCGCTGCAACAAAGGCAGGACCTACAGGTACTTTACGTCCTAAGGTGCGTCTTGACATAGCTTTTAAGGACATAAGTCGAAGATCACTATGCGCAGTGCCAAGCATTGATTTGAGTGGTGTAAAGCACACCGCCACTGGACTCAGTGGAAACGTGTTCTCTGGAGCGCTGAATCAAACTTCACACATCTGGAAGTCTGATGGATGAATCTGGGTTTAGGAAATGCCATAAGAATGGTGACCTTAACCCCATTGAACACCTTTAGGATGAATTGTAACTCTGATTGTGAGTTAGGCCTTCACGTACAACAGTGTCTCACCTTCTCGTCCAATGTCTGTGTCTGACCTCACAAATACTCTTTTGGCTGAATTAGCACTAATTCCCACAGTCACAAATAATGAAATAATAAGTCCTAAATAATAAGTCCTAAAATATTTAGGAAAGCCTTCCCAGAAATGTGGTACCAGTGTCAAGGTTCCACCCTGCCAGTCTGCACTATGTGCTAATTATTCATTGTCATGTCTACCCGCAGCCACTAGTGGCCACCCTTCCCTTTACATAGGACAGCTGAGCTACATTACCTGAGTTTAGCCCTGCCCTTTTATACCTGCTCTGCCATTCTATCTGGGCCTTTGCATTACAGTTCATTAACACTGTCCTCTAGCAGCTTCCTAGTGCCAGCCTTGACCCCCAAAAGCTTCCCAGTGCCAACTTTGTCCAAAAGCACAGCATCCCAATGCAAACTTTGTCCCAAAAACAGCATCACAGTGGCAACCTTGTCCCCTAACAGCTTCATATTGCCAACTTTGTTAAAAAAAGCTTCCAAATGCCAATCTTGCCCCAACAGCTTTTCAGTGCCAACCTTGTCCCCCAACAGCTTCCCAGTGTCAACCTCGTCCAAAAGCACAGCATCCCAATGCAAACTTTGTCCCAAAAAACAGCATTCCAGTGCCAACCTTGTCCGCTAACAGCTTCACATTGCCAACCTTGTCCAAAAAAGCTTCCCAATGCCAATCTTGTCCCCTAACAGCATCTCAGTATCAACCTTGTGCCCTACCTTGTCAAAAGAAACAGCTTCCTAATGCCAACAGTGTGCCCCAACAGCTTCTCAGTCCCAGCCTTGTCTCCTAACAACTTCTTCCCAGTGCAGCTTCCCATTGCCAATGTTTTGCTCTAACAGATTCCCAGTGTCAGCTTTGTCCCAAAAAAGCTTCCCAGTGCCAGCATTGTCCCCTAACAGCTTCCAGTGCCAACCCTGTCTCCTAACAGTTTCCCAGTGCAGATTCCCAGTGCCAATTTTGTCCCAACAAAAACAGCTTCCCAGTGCCAACCTTCCCTAAAAGCTTCTCGTTGTCAACCTTGTCCAAAAAAAGATTCCCAGTGCCAGCATTGTCCCCTAACAGCTTCCTAGTGCCAACCTTGTCTCCTAACAGCTTCCCAGTGGAGTTTCCCAGTGCCAAGTCTTCCATTGCCATTACAAAAGGGAAGTAAAACTAACAACTACTTTAAACATATACAATATACAAATAGACAATAACATTAACACATATCAAGACACACTGGCATAGAAAGAGAGGAGAGCTTGCATTGCAGGATTACAATCTATAATAATTTATCCTTAAACTACTTCGATAATTATAGCAAATATATGGCCGTATAATATATTACTCTTATAAAGTCAGTTTATTTACTGAATTGGGGACAGGTGACCACATCATAAATTAAATCTTGATTACGCTAAACTATGCAAGTTTGTTTTGAGGGTGGAAAAACATTTACTTTTGTACAATTTATCTAGTATTGTTTACATACCTAATTAAAAATGACAAGATAGATATGTGTTTTCTTCTTCCTACTGTAAAACCCGAAGCTAGATGCCCATAAAATATTAAATAGACAGCAATCTCTTGATATAGTAACATCTGTTTTAAACAACTATTTCGTATTATGTTGTTTCATTACTATTATTGAAAATAATACATAATTATAAATCTATGAAATATCTGCAATCTTGTAATACAAATGTACCCTCCCAACAGCTATTAGATTATGTTATCATCATACCGGGAGTATTTAGTAATTGTACAATTAACAGACAGTTCTTTCAATGAAAAGATTCCTAATGTTATTAAAGTGCCAATACGAGCAGTGTTGAACAAGTCTGTTGTACTTTTGTATAAAATAAAATAATAAAAAGAGCAGTGTTGAACAATAGATAACACAACTTCAGAAATTAAAAGAAATCAGGGTTGAAGCTAGGTTGTGAAAACGATCTGGGACTAAAGCCTAATGGCATCTGTTACATACTCCAAAAATCTTACCTACATTTAAAGGTGATAACAATTCACCTGCCTGATACGTCAAATGGATCTACTGCATACTACAAATATAGAGTAGTGTTGGTGGGAACTTGGTGACCAAATCTTCACCATAATAACTATGCGGAGCTAAATTATGCCAATTACACGGGTTGGCGCTTTAAAGAAGTGGGTTGGGTAATGTGGTAGGCAATTGATAGATGTCCTGGAAAATGCCCCTGGATTTTTTTTCAAATGTCGGCAACTATGTATAAAGTTGTTTTAATGTCTTCAATAAATCTATATATATATATATACACATAACACTATAAATCTGAATAAAATGTACCCACTTACAACCTCTGTTGCTGTGATCCATAGGCCACTGAAGGTTACAAATGTGATCTAAAAAAAGTGTTCTCACCATAGCAACAAATAATATGAATCAATCAACAGTAACCCCTTTGGATCCACTGCTTTTTATCCATAATATCCCCTAGTGAAGAAAAAACCAGCTGAACTCCTGTGTCCTGTGCCTTTAATAGTTCATTTCCTCCATACTGGGTGTTGCCTGTCACTGATCAGTTCCAGAGAATTAGGAGAAAGGGCTTTTACAAACTTGCATTGCATCTTATTTTCTCACTGCAATTATCTTTAGTGTAAATTTGATTTCTAGAGTTATAGGCTTTTATGTTTGGAGTAAAACAACTTAATAAGGCAAAACCCAAACCATGTTTTAATTTGGGATACAGTTGAACCTAATTGGAAAAATACAGTTTGAATACAGTGTAAGTTATATGATTACTGACTTTTCTCTACAGTTTATAGCAAACCAGGCACAATAAAGTATTTATATAGTGGGAGTGACAGCAATAGTGCAGTGTATAGTGGTAGCTGGATTTCTTTCAATGCCTGGGGAGAGGAGAAGGTTTAAGTGTTTGGCAAAGGCAGTGTGAGTCTCAGAACTGCAAGCAATCCTGAATTTAAGACATGGTGCTGCTCTGTGTCAAAGGTACAGTCTATATTTATCTATATTGATGAATGTGTATATTTTACAATTACAGATACACAACTTTTCACACCCCTAGTCCTCTATTACAAAGAATTAAAGGGCAATCGAAATAGATAAACATAAATGTAAATATTTTGTCTGCTTGTTTTCAGTTATGTGGATATTGTGTATATTGTGAGAATTCGAAGAATTACATTAATGATTATGGTTGTTAAAATGTAGAAAGTTTCGTGTAAAGTCTTATTAAAGAGAGTACAAACAGCAAATGTTTTGGTACACGTTATATGATATAATTTGTTTTTCAAATAGTACTTATGATGTCATAACAATGATGCATAAATTGCAATAGAAAAGTGACATGTTTTTATTGATGCTAGCCTGGAAAATATTTTTGCATTAAGTATCTTTAAGGTAGACATGTAAAAGGGGTGCTTAGCTAATGGTATGAGGGCAGTTTTGTAATGGTTTTCCTACAAACGGTTTCTTTAGCTTTTTTGTTTTTTTACAACTTCCATAACTTAGCTGTGATGGGCATTGCACTGCAAAAAAAACATAAAACCACAAACCGCACATCTGTGGTCCGAGTGTAGGTTACTTGGCTATTTGATTTCCACAGTTTACAAACAAAAATACCAACTCAAGTGGCTGTACCATGTGCTGCACCTTTCCAATTAATGTATTTATTATTATTATTTATGCTAAGCTGGATTAAAGTGCAGTTGGTGCATCAAATAATAAAGATGTCAAGTATTTCCTATATAACATTATATAATTACATGTATTTTGGGGTATGATAAATTGCAATACACATCATGCAATAATTTTGTGTAGTTGTTAGTTTATCCCTTAATTTTGAGTTGGATCCCCTGAGGCACATGGAATCACCATCTCTCTTGATCAAATAGACTTGGACTAGTGCTATGTTTTATGAGATCAAATATTTTTTTTGTCAACCACTCCAAAACAAAAAATCTCATCATACAAAACACTAACAGAATTATCAAAAACTAGCCTAAATCCAACCCAAGTGTCACAGAGCTGGCTAGTCCGACCGATTACCTCCGCTAACTTGTGCTTCCTTAACCTCGGACACACTTTCCCCGGTTCCCCAGTCACTAGCCGAGACTGTAGGGTAAAACCAAAATGAAGACTGATTTATTTTTCACACACAGGGCTGGATATATCCAGCAAAACACACATTTACATAAAACAAGATATTGGGATACAGACCGCCCCCTTAATCTGCCTCCCAGGGACAACAGGGGCAGTAACAGGATTAACAATACAATAGGGTCCCAACCTCCACTATCTATCACTGGCCAAAACCAGTTCCAGAGATGGCCGGGGTAAATGTCTGTGGTAGTGGAACTGGGGGGAAGGGGGGGCAACATAATAATGCACAATGGGGTGGAGGGGTTTGATATTAAACTAAAACAATGGCGGTCACTGGCTTGCAGATCCTGGCTGTCTGCTGGAGATAGTCCCCTCAGCAAGTGATGGGATGATATACTGCTGGGGGTAGCCACACAAGTCTCTACAAAGCCAGGGCCCATAGTCAATAGGGAGGAGGCTGGCAGTCAGGCCTCTCCAGTGGCCCCAGTGATGGAAGGTTCCGTCACACCAAGAAAGTATGTTAAATTGTAGGGTAAGACGGTAAGAAATAGGATATGTAGACTTATCACTTAATTTCTTTCTTATCCCTACTTTACATTACCCAAAGCAACAGATTGTGTTTGGTCCTCTGCAGGTAATACTTATATCCTTCTAATTTATTTTTTATTTTTTCAAGTGAAAAAAGGCCATTTTCATGGAGTATCAGGTAATTATTGCTACTTTTCTTCTAAGGTTATGTGCTGTATGATTGATTTTGAAGTATTCTCCCCGTATGCATTTGCCCACGCTAAATGTTGTGCAGGAGATGTGTCCAGCGGAACATGCGTGAACGTGCGTATAATGGTTGGAGAGTCCCTTTAAGTAATGCATATTTGTCAATTTATAATTATTACACTTTTATTACTTATAATGACTATAATGACAAGTGGGCTGACACCTTTATGGTGTTCTATTTATAATTAGGATAATTCTCTTTTCTCATAATTGCAGACAATACCAGCACATATGTAATTATTAAAATCCAAAATCTGAAAAGTTCTACGGTATGCAGAGCAGGAAGTAAACCCTGTTGGGAGCAAGATTACATGTTGTGAGTAATATCTCTGTTTATTTACTTAGTTTCAGTATGTTGCACCATAGGCACTAAAATGAGTTCGGATGACTCCCTGTTGTACCTTATAAGAAAATTTGGCCTCGTATACATGTAAATATTTCTTCCAGTGTATAGGTTTGAGGATGACTGGGTGAACGGGTAACAAATTTGGGGCATACATTTGTTTGTATAAATGTCAACATCAAATTTGAAATGTATCCTGATGGGAAACGTTGCTCTTTCTTATGACAGTAAAAGTAATGTAAAGTAAAATGTATGTATGTAACAATGCAGAGTAATGTAAAGTCAAATGTATGTATGTAACAATGCAGAGGAATGCGTAATGCCTTTACAAAGTTGCACATAATCGACAAAATTATTGAATTATACCCAAAGTAGACCTTTCAAACTAGTACAATTTTATACTGTCATATGTAGAGATATGGTACATTAAATTTGACAGCAGAAAAGAAGTATTTGGCTGATCAAATTTGCCCATTTTTAATACCTGCTGTAGTAGAGAATCCCTACTTGGTCCTTTGACTTGCATTATACTTTATTAAATCCCCTCACTGTATTAACTATGACCGCTCCTGCTGGGAAGGCTATTTTAATGATATATCTCTTATTCTTTCTTTTAGTGAAATAAGTGACCTCCAAAATGGTCTCATTGTTGAAGTGTGGAAGTCGGGTTGGCTTCTGGACTCAATTTTGGGCAGTGCATGGATTCCCTTCAAAAGGATAAAGTATGCCACTGATGTAAGTACAGTGATTGTCTCATTGTGGTTGAGAAGTTCTGTTATTCATGATATTTTTCAAGACCTTTAATCCTGCATGTTCGCATAAAATTCTGAATGATCCAGTATTCATTTAGCTATAGCCACACGCAGACACATCCCGATTTTGGTTGGACTAAATCTTTTTTTATGGATAGTGAGGTAAATCTCTGATACAAGCAAAGCTTATGTATCGAGCTTCCATGCCTGGTTAATCCCGGAGCTGCTTATTTATTATTATATGATGATGCATTAAAAAGCTAAAGGATTCTCATTCCATTTAGATTTTTACAAAAAGAGATAGCATTTTTATACTTAGTATAAAGTATTTAAAAGGAAATATAATAAAAATGTTTTCAATTACTATGTATAGTAAAATAATTATAATTCAGTATTATAATTATATTTATAATTTAATTTAGGTTGTAATGTTTTATTCTGTTGGGTGATGTCGTTATAGTGGTGATTTCTATTTTAACGTTAAGTAATGTATAGTGTATGTAATTTATATGTAACAAATATTCTTTTTGTGATTTTTTTTTTTTTTGAATTTTGATGGCTCCCAATGAGTTAATTATGCTAGCTTTTTCAAAATTGTCACTTAATGGCAAGGACCCAATTAAAAGTAGAAGCTCTCTACTTTTTATTAGCATTACTATATTTTACTATATAGGCTGCACGTCAGGAATTAAGTCATTTAACTTAAAAATGTTTATTATATATGGAATTAGGAAGGACCTGGTGAATGGTGGACATTATATTCTGAACTTATTTCTAATGAAGATGAAGTCTGTAGTATGCGATCTTCAACCTCCCATGAAA
Organism: Spea multiplicata; assembly: GCA_009364415.1. Lineage (NCBI taxonomy): Eukaryota > Metazoa > Chordata > Amphibia > Anura > Pelobatidae > Spea > Spea multiplicata. Next base: position 27,981,300 of record VKOC01000003.1, read on the forward strand.
TTTTGCTGGATCTATTTTTTGCAGAATCATTTGGTAAGTGAAACCAATTCTGTTGTTTTAAACTACAGAGTTTCCTTTACAATACAACTCTTGAGTTTGTGTTAATGGCATTTCCTTTTTCCTTTCTAAATCTTTTTTTTTGTCGGGAAAATTGAAAAGCTGCATGCATTCCAGCTGTCTCTACCTACCAACATGATTTCCGTGCTCTGATTTCTACTATTACAAGAGTCCAAGTGTCTTAATGCTATACATAATACTCAACAGATAATAGACATTAAACATTTTAATGTCAAAATACCAGATAACATGTATTACAAAAAACTGAAACAAAACATAATTGAACTTTTATTAGGGCCTGCAAGTTCATCACATGAATTAAAAGATCAAAATAATCTTAAAAAGCTATCCCCAAAAAGCTCTTGTTTTCAATACATTTTCATAGTAGCTCTCCAAATTGTTCTTTAATAATAAGCATCATCTAACTTTATGATAGACCTTATGATGTATTTGGAAATAAACTATCTAGCACAGCTGCAGCTTGCGGCCATTTGTGAAATGTTCTAAGCAAAGTGTTACATGCTCTGAATATTCACTGCTATGGATTGCAATTAACGCAGCCTAACACAGTGACCCGTCGGCTACTTCAAATGAGGTTAGATGCTGGAGGAGTCTGCATTTTTCCACAAATTCCCTTGCTGCTTTTATGTACTGTATTTGGATGACGGTTGCGATACCATTAGGAAAGAATTGTGACATTTTTCGCAAGCCTGCTAAATCGGTTGCATTTTATAAACTGATACAAAAACTTTTTGTCACTAACAGAAATATGTGATCATGACACCACTACCAATCACATGCGGCCCCCGAGCTCTTGCCTAACTAGACAAAGTAGCAATGCAATACTCAAGACTATCTAAAACATTTTTAACCATTGTAAATTACTGCTAAACAAAACCAATCTGATATAAAATATATTGGTCGGTGTGACCAGAAGAGTCAAGCCCTAAGGTGGTAGCAAGACGTATCGTCTAATCGAGTCCTTCAACTTACTGTAACTAAACCTCACCAAACCTGTTATAATCTCTTGCCTGCCCTCACACTTTTCTTATATAGCCCTCTCATGCCTCTTCATGTTACAAGCAGATCTATGTGAGATTCAAACACTAAATGAAACTTGTCAGATGGTGGTAGAAATATATGGGTCAATACATTAGCTCAAGATCTGTAGGAACAATGGAGGGAGGAATTTCCCCTGGACACACACATTACAGAAAGAAAGACCAGCCAGTAATATAATACTGATGTATTCACGTGTTATCTTGTTTTCATGTACTCAAGTTAAAATTATGTTCAATACATTTGTTTTTGAGTGCTTTACTAATACAAATTAGCTTCTCTGTTTTGGCATTAGACAGCAGTAGCGCTGGCATGTGGAACAAGATGTTTGCAAAGGCTATAGTCATACCTGGGGGACTTGCATGCTCCAACTAAACAGCTACTGTGGGGAAGTGGCTTCACAGGTGGTGGGTTAGCCATATATGCGGGCAAGACTAGCCTCAAACACATTAAATTTGTATGGGCATGAATCGAGAATAGGCCAGGGAGTGGGCATGCCTAAATGTTGCTTCTGTGACCCAGAGATTTAACTTTGCAACATGGAGAGCTATGATACACTTTAGCTGGGGTCTCCAGGCAAAGCCGGGAGAATTCCAACTTTTGGTTAAGCCTGAATTAACAAGATTTATGGTAAGTTACTGACCCAAGATCTTTAAGACAGGTTTCCAATGGTAAGAACATTAGGGAAATTGATATAGCCAAATAAGCCAAAGAGAAAATGGAGTGTTTAGTGGAAGCATATAAATATGTTGTATACGCAATATATATAAAACAGCACGTGGACAGCAGAAGCCCCATGCAGCTGCTTGGGTCAGCCAAATATTTTTACCGGTTTTCCACCTTGTGTTGCCCTTACATCAGTACATGCATGACATCATTCCTCACCAATGTCACACTGGTCTTGTAACATAACAGGATGTTCCAACCACACATGAACTGTGTGCCAAGCTGCTGACATTCCCAATACAAGAGACATTTACTGGAACATTAAGCCAGTAAATAGGCTCAGGATTGTAGTAGTTGTGCCTAAGGTGACCTGGTGTTTAGTTGCTACTTATTCTTTAACTCATCAGGAATATTAATGTAAGTAATCTATCCCTTATGATGGCTTTTGCCTTTATAGCTGAGACACAAGTCTCAGCATGACTTCTCACAGGGTGCTGTGAATTTCCATGAATTAGAAGTCATATGCAGGCCTGTTTGATGAATTATCATAGTGATCTGGAACATTTTGAAATTAAGTTCTGTGTTATACCTTTATGAGAATATGAAACTGTAATAATAACTTTTAATTCACACATGACTCAAACTTCAAATAAATCACAGCATAGGATGATTTAACACAGATTTACCGGTAATAGCTGCATCCCTTAAGACGATTCTTCACCGGGGTAAAAAGCTAGAAAGAGAATAAGGGCTGATCTCACTGTACTTACCTGTAATTCCATGGTAAGCATGAAAAGAAAGGCACTGTGAAAGAATTATTTGTAAAATAAAAAAAAATGTCTTCCTTGTATTTTTATATTCTAATGAAGGCTCTCCTTGTACCAGAAAAAACTGTTGGCAATAGATGTAGTTGTGCTATTTTCCATTCATTTGATTTGTTCTATTTAACATAGAATCTCAACAAATGCTTATTTCAATTTGCCCTTTACAATCTTCTATTTTTTTTTTGTACTTGCTTATTTAGGTTTCCAAAACATCCTATATTGTGTGCATTATTGCACTTTACACCAGTTAACTGACGGGCACAGCTAGCTCATTCTGTTGTTTAATTGACCAAAACTTTGGTTGTTTAAAAACAAAAGTAGTCTGAATACAAAGAAAAACGTGTTGTAAATTGTTGAAAATTTGCTTATTGAATTGTAGAGTGCATAAACAAGGAGCACTTTAACAACTTTCTCTGTAGTTTGCCCCAATTAATTGAATAAGCATGGTGCATTGCAACCTTTGTAGTAGGTGTATCATTAGAAAGCCCCCATTAACAATGTTCCACCCCTACACACTGTCTACTATTTTCTGTATCCTGGACAGAATGGGCTTAGATGTTTTACATTTAACCCACGTAAATGGATTGTCTAAACATTCACATTTTGGCATTCAAACTGAAATATAGCAACATTTTTCACTAATGAAGGACTGTGAGATAGAACGTCTATAGTATTTTTTTAAACAACTATAGGAATAATTGTGCCCATGGACAAATCCAATAAACTAAGGTGTATGGGTGAAATTCTGAACCCAATGCAGCAATTAGAGTTTCGAAAACGTATGATAACCTAAATTTGAAGCCGAGATAAACAGGTAGTGAACCACATGAGACAAATACCTGTCTTCAAGACTCCTCTATATCAGATGGTATTTAATATTTAAAGACAATATTTTTCTCCTTGAAATTTACTTCCCTGCAGGGTTCCTTATGTGCCCCTAGGTGGTGCAAGTGTATTTTCATTGTGAACAAATGTGGCCAATATTTACTTTTTTTTTTGTTTAGTACAGCTTTTTATGTTTAATAACTCAAAAACAAATATGCTGACAGTGAGAGTGGCTTGGGTGTTTCTGCTATATCTACGTGGTATCAGATTATATCATATTGTCTCACTCTTCATCACGCCATCCTGTTTTAAATTAGTGGCCAGGGATACAGTATGCAGTGAAACCTAGCGTTTGAGAAATCATATTATTTGCACAAATCGGGAAACATGAGATTCAGTTTTCCCCTTAATGACTACACCTTCTTTAATCTTTTAAGACTGGGCAAAACACAGGTGTTCAGAAACCTGACTCCAATACAATTTCACACTTTCCAGTTTATAGCCTATACAAATTGTATCTGTAAATCTCGCTGCTTTTCTTTAAGCATTTGTACATACAAGGTATAAACAGTAATGGCAGGAATAAATGTATAAAAAAGTGGCATTTTACAGATTAGTGATATATTGTAAACCTTGTGTTTCTTTAATTTTTATGTTGTGAAATATTCTTTTCTTGATGCTTTGTTGTGCAAGAAAACTTACATAGCATAGGCTAAAACTTACAAATGAGGAGTGAATATTCACTATTTTCCCTAATATTAAAATGCAGTTTCTGGAGCACCCAAGAATGCTGAGAGCTGTAGCCTTCTGAAGCAGTTTGTCGGCTACAGTCACCCCTTTTACAAAAATCTGACTTTAGCATATATTTCAAGAGCAATTAGCTGTACACATATACAACTAAAACTGAATTGTTGCACTGTGTTGTAACAAATTATAATGCTAATAATACATTTTAAAGTACAGTGACTGCACTTGGAAATGCTGCATACTCCTATCATCCGCGGGAATGAATGAGAAGCACCTCCATAGTTAATTATAAGAGATGACATTCACTCTGGAGACTTTTTATATTCATTGTGGAAGTATAGTTCTGTAGATAAGAGGCACAATATCTTAGTTTAGGTTTAAATGAAAGTTATACTGAAAATAAGTTAGACTTATTAGCATTTGTAAAATAAATGGTGTCTCTTACATGTACGCTGTAGCTTCTGTTAAGCTACAGCTAAGGCAACAAAATTGATTAGAATAGAAAATTTAGTAATTTACATTCTGGTATCCAAATAGTCACAAGCAATAAATATTATGGGGGAAGATGCATTATCTCATCACAATGTACTCACACTGAGCCACCAGTAGAAATATCTTGGACTCAGGATCTAGTCCAATGTCAATCGGACATGGTTCACATTTTCTCAAATAAACAACATGGGCTTTTTGAGGCTCACAGACTTTCATCTTTAAGTTAAATAGTGTTACATTTTTCATGTGCATGCATGATCTATTTTGTGAGTCTAGGGCGCACATTTGTGTAGGCTCCAATAAAAATAAATTGTCCTTACTGGTCATTATCACTCACGCATTTAATGTGCACACATAACTCTTTTTTCTTGAAAAATGGACCTTCCAAATAATAAGCTTCTTTTGTATTCCTGATCAATATATTGAACAGCAGTATTCTAATTCTGATATAAAGCCCACAAAACTACCAAACAGGTTAATCCATATAATCTTAAACTAGATGAAAAACTGTAAGTATGTGTTTTTAAACGGTAGCTTATTTAGGAAACAAAAGCACAGACCACTCAATCTCACCCTTATGATGAAAGGGGTTGATGTGGTACGCCATTCTGTCAGTTTTCTAAATAACAGCAATTTATCACTATATTACCATACATCATACAGCTTGCAAATAATAATCAAATAATTTCCTACGCAATGTGTTCAGTTTTCCAAAGATGGGAAGCCAGCAAATAAGACAATTTTTTTTAAAACAATTTGTGTTCAGTGCAACTTTGGTAATATATATCATTTCAAATGTATGGTCTTATTGAGTATTTTATATATAATGCCCACACACATCCTCCTTCCTCCTGAGGGCAAATTATCCTAATTGCATTAAATGTACAAAATTTATGGATGCAATAAATGAAATCCATCACTTTTAATAGCCACATCCATATAGTCCTCATGTGGATAAGAGCAATTTCTAACAAAAATCTCAGTACAGATATACTATAGTGTTATTTTTAAAGTAGGGATCTAAGTTTCAAATAGTTCAGTAATTGATTAATCTAAAGATGATTAACTTTAATTTCTTGAGATAGATGACATAAAGCAAACAAACAATTTGTTGTAGAAAGGCTAGCAAATGTCACTGCCACTTCCCCAAAATTTAAATAATTTGTATGTACTTGTCAGTTAACCCATGGTCAACTGGTTATTTGTATCAGCTTCCTTTGGCAAAATCACCATTGCAGGTATGGAGGAAAGAACTAAATTTAAGCAATGAACATGAACATTCAGCTACTATTCAGCTACTATGGGATCTACCCCCTGATTTTTGAACTTTACTTCATTGTTATCAAGAGTTCTGTTGATTAATTATAACTTATATGCTGGTTACCATGTTCTAAATCATTAATGAACACTATTTAGATAAGAGCCCTTGTGATACTGCAGCAGCAACACATTGAAGTAATACATGTTACGTTTGCAGGGGGTTTTCTATGATTGTATGGCATAGTGAGAAGACAAGTGACCCTGCCTTCTCTCTCTCCAGGGGTGGGCCGGACTGCAAACCGCTGTACGATCAGGGCGCGTTGGGGAGATCTCCCTCCAACTGGCCAAAAAAGTAGTATAATATAAAATACATTTTTTAGTAGACTAATATTCTCTTCTAGACCTCTAAGACTGCCAGGCAGGAGTGTGTATTATCTTTGTGTTAACTAGATTGTAAGCTCGCAAAAGCAGGGCCCTCTTCTCCTTTGCACCAGTTTGTTATTGTAAGTGTTATTGTAAGTGTTTATAAATTGTTCTACTGACTGTAACAGCGCTGCGGTATCGGCCGGCACTTTATAAATAAATGTAATGTGTTTTTGAAAGTTCTGAGAGAGGGACCTGAATGCCGAATGTGCTGAATGTAAAGAGAAAAACGGATGTGAATGCAGCAGTTTCTAGGTGTTATGTCTCCCGTAGGATCTGACAGATCTTGCAGTCTACTGTCTGTGTTTTGAAGATGCAATTTTCCACCAAATACAGAGATCACTAGCTGTTGAGCATAATTGAAATTTACTAGTTTGGACTGATATACAAAATACATAAACATTCTCTTGCAGAAGAACCTGCCCAGGATCAACCTTTGTTAATGTATAGTGCTTCAGTTTGTTGAAATGTTTGTTAGAGTGAATAAACCACTCTAGCAAACTACAACAAATCAGGCCTCCACATTATTCATAAAAATTTTGTGAATTAAATGAACTGCCGACGACTGAAAAATATGAAAAAACATTGTGAATAATTAAGGCTTGCAGATTGGTTTAATCCAGTTAAATAAATATTTCCATTTTATTACACCGGAATAAACATGTTAAAACTCCCACCGATGTCAGTGGGAACTCCTACCGACGTCGGCGGGACTGCCCACTAACGGCAGTGGGCAGGCCTGGCCACTTCCCGCAAGGGAAGGCTCCGGGTAGTCGGAGTGAAGAAGTTCCTATGTATGGTGGTAGCATTATCAAGATCAAAAGGATTTTTGCATGCTCTACATTCCAGCCTGCAAAGAAAATTATTAACTCAAAATCACGGAAAGGAAGAAATGCACAGCCTACAATCAGTGGCGACTCTAGGAACAATATACAGGGAGTTATCACAGTCAAAACTTTGGGGCACTTATAATTTCTTCCACTAAATCATGCCACTGAAAATCAGTTTACAAATGAGAAATAAAACAGCACTAAGGGGGATATTCAAAGAGTGCCGGTGTTTGCCGAAGTTGCAAATACTGGCGTTTCAAAAAGAGAAATTCAAATGATGGCAGGAGATGATCCATGAGTGAAGTTCCTCCCTCCCCGATACGTGTTTTGTAAAGTTTGTCTCCCTTGCAACAATGGCAATTTTCACCGTTGTTTGCAACTTCGGCAAACATCAGGGCTCTGTGAATAATAACCTATTTTCATGTATTTCATGGAGTCTGTCAGGGTATAAGGCTCCCTGTGTTTCATGGAGTCTGTTGGGGTATATGGCTCCTTGTGTTTCATGGAGTCTGTCCGGGTATAAGATTCCCTGTATTTAATGGAATTTGTCAGGTTATAAGGCTCCCTGTGTTTCATGGGGTCTGTCAGAGTATAAGGGGTTTGGGGCGCAGTGACACTCCAAATCGCTGTGCCCACAGGTGCCTGAGATATAAATTCAACACTGCTCCTCACAATTCATTTTTTAGAAAGAAAAATTGCAGAGGTCTCTATAAACTTCACCGAAAAACATGTCCCACACTGCCACATTTGCCTTGTAGCAGCCAGTCAGTGCATCTTAACCCCCAAACACTCTGCCTGTGCTATCTTTGTTGGCAAACAGTTGGTCTGTGCCACCATTGCCCCAAACAGCTTGCCTGTGCCTTCTTTGCCCCTTGCAATACACCTACATAAACACATTTACACAAATTTACACATTCTAACACAAACATGCTTACACTTATGCTTACTTACTTATGCTTATACTAGTCACTAACACACACAGCTGCAGTCATTTTGATACACACCTTCTCACACTACTTATATATACACTTTCATGCTCACACATAAACACACAATGCTAACAAATGCTCCATCACACACCACTTACAAATACATGCCGAACACACATCCACATCTATGCTAACACACAAACGCTTTCGCAGTCATATTCCTACATTCAAACGCTTCCGCATACACATTGATGCTCGCATACACTTATACATAAACCTTAATACTCACATAAACTTATACATAGACCTTCATGATTACATACACATTAATGCTCAAATACATACAAACATACATACCTCATCCCTCCCACCCTTACCGTTCCTGCAGCTTTTTGCACAGACTTACACGCTTACACAACGGACACATTTACACCCTGCACACTCATGTTAACACATTCTCACTTGCACTTATACAAACACATCCATGCTCGCATGCAAACACACAGCCATGCTTGCACACATCCACACAAACATACACAGTCATGCTGTCACAGAAACATACACAGTCATGCTGTCACAGAAACATACACAGCCATGCTCTCACAGAAACATACACAAGAGAGATGGAAGCAATGTCACACATATACTATATAGCTTTATACTTTGATTTAAATGTCTCAATAATGTATCAGTATCCCCTTTATTCAGCTATTGCTCAGAATGAATAGGTGCGTCTTCTGGGTACCGGTACTATTGTTAATGAATAGTCTACTATCCAGAAGGTAGAACATAGAGTAACTTTACTCTAATTGTTAAGAGTACCAACGAAAATTGGGATTGACAATGTGTGCTGCTGCTTGAAGATCCGTCCCTGCATTACTGTATTTGCTCAGTTATAAGATGATCCTGATTATAAGACGACCCCCCAAAATTTAAATATAAAGTTAGAAAAAAAGAAAAACCCTGAATATAGGAAAAAAGTTTTACTAGTAAATATTAATTCACACGTAAACTATTGTTTCATATTTAAAAACAACTATAATTGAGAAAAATGCAATTCTGGTTTTTATTTCCTTTTTATTTGCCAACCTGCATCCCAGTTATGCACATCTGCCCCATGCCAACCTGTCCCCCAGATATGCCTTATACCCCCTATATGCCACTCTGCC
>VKOC01000003.1:27990680-28001791 GCA_009364415.1 Spea multiplicata
TATATATATACCCTCCCAAATCATTGCTGATATTACCATTGAGTAATTGGTGGTCTTCCAGAAGTCGTGCTCTCGCGGCATGCAAAGCTATGGTGACGACTATTTTGCCATCTTCACAGCCACAAACCAGTTTGTCAAGGTTAGGGATGTAGATGGATGCAGTGACAGCTGCAGATGCCTTGTCGTCTTTGGCAATACGAATATGATCTATGATTCCTTCTGACATAGATTTATTTCTATCAAACATTTCTTGAAGGGTAACTGTTGTCTTCATTTCTATCTCTGAAAAAGAAATTCCCAACCTAAGTTAAAATACAAAGTAGCCACATTCACTAGTTATTGTAGTTACAATTTAGGTAGTTTACATTTGTCCTTTTCGCAAACTAATTTGTATTTGTATTTAACAAGAAAGGCTTGCACAAAAAATATTCATAATTCTGAGCCACTCTTTTGGTTTTAAGAAATTACTTTTAACTTATAAGTATTCAGAAAGTATTCCACCTATAAAGCATCATTAAAACAAGAAGAATGTGCAACAAATTCATCCACAACGATGTAAAAGGCTCATTGCCAGTTATCACAAACATATGATTGAAGTTTTTGTCATCAAGGGTGGCACGGCCAGTTGCTAGGTTTTTTTATGAACGTTTTACCTGTAAATAAATGAAATGAGTATTTAAAAGATGCATTTTGTGGTCAGTCACTCATGTTGTCTTTGCCATATATTAAAATTAGTGGGATGATCTGAAACATTGAAACGTGACAAATAGCAAAAAATAGAAGAAATTGGGAAGGGGCAACAACTTTTTCACAGCACTGAACACATCTTGAACTTTGTGTGTCTTACCTCCTGGGGAACCATCATTCTGTGATACCGGGACATCAGGGATATGCCAGAAGCTGATTCTTCCAAAGGAATTTCCAGAATAAAGAATCTTAAAAAACGGCTCCTTCCTCTCATTTAAGAAGCCAGTGAAACATGAAAAACTCTGCATGAATAAAATTCGGTTTCAGTTGTGATGTTGACTGTACATAGCATAGATAATCATAATTTTATGTAATCCATTGAGTATACCATTATTATCTTTTACTTATATAGCATCAAAAGATTCTGCAGTGCTTTAGTGTGGGGGGTTTTACATAATAAGGACAGAGACAATGTATGCGTGGGCCTTGTTCCCTAGATCAATAAAGCATGTAGTCATTTTCAGATACCAAGTGCGCATATTTCTTTCTATTTCCAAGAACTTTATATCAGTAACAAATGTTTTTACTTTTCTAAGGGCAGTAATAAAAATATAAAATGACACTTCTCTCAAGAAGTGTAAACTGCCTACCTTTTTCTCACCTGATGACTCAACAATGCATTATTGCAGGCACACAATGACTAAACCATTCACAGAAATAGTTATTTAATCATGTGCATTTTTGGCCTAAATGACGCTAAGGTTCAAGAGTTCAATTGACCTTTTAATTAATTGGAGTGACATTTTTAATGAAAAATCCAGAGCTGCTACAAATTTCCATTGGTGCTGCCCAAGGCAGCGCAACGGCCTTCGCACCACCATCCTTACTGCAGGTGTCAAGATATGATGCCATAACCCAGTGCTGAAAGGAAACTCTGGATGTGCTGATTTGGACAACTCTCCATAGTGTTCATTGGCTGGTTGGAGAGATCAGAGGCAGATGCAGGTTATGCAGCAGAGGGGCTACCACCACCCAGGACCTGATGTCCCAATATGCCACTGGCTGCTACAAAATTTTTTGAAAACATGACATTTTAAGATTTAAGATTTGTATTTAGTGGAGTATTTAATGTCTTGAACATGCTCTATATCTATGCAGTTTAGAATAGATGTATAGCTGTCTGCTCATTGTACACAATGTGTGCTATCCTGTCAGAAAGATTGGAGCTACCAGTCTCATAACCTAAAAATAACTAGTATTTTGCAATAAATATTTTCAACAATGGTTAACTCTTTTAATGTTGGAGAAGTGAGAAGATTAATAGAAAGCAGACACATATCTATATATATCTATATATATATATACTACCATCCTTTCAAATTACTGAAACATGATTATATCCAGAAAAATAGACTGACAGGTTATAGAGACCTGAGGCAGACGTTTAGAACAAAAGTGCTATTTATATATATCTTTTAGATCGTCCATCATAGCTATAGGCTTTATTAAGTTTCAGTTATGTTCCAGACTCCTAGAACACTTCCCGTTGAAACACAGAAACTCTTCAGAACTTTTTAATACTGCTACATGGCCGAGAGTCCACACAATTATTACAAAGTAAAGTATTATAAACTACAACATAACTTTTTCTACTACATTTTAAATCTGTAACCCTTTTACGGGTGGACAATGCGTGGTTATTTGAACTGCGTTAAATCATTTGGCCTTACTTGTAAAGGTGTTGGTCCATAAAGTGTTTTCCACTAATCACAGAAAGCACAGTTTTTATCCTGCATCACAACAATGTGTGTAGAAAGAGTAGCACAACTGGTACTGGGAAACAGTTGCTGTTAGCTTACAACTCTTATTATCTTCATTGCCTGTTCTGTCTGAGTGTGACAATAATTCTTATTCAACTGTTTTGTGGACTTAATGCCAACCCTGAAATTAAGACTAAGATCCATAAAATATGATGCATTTGTATGTGTGTGCTTCCTTGTTTTTTGAATTACCTTTTCCTGCACACTTGTAGAGCAAAGCAATTGAGGAGTGAGCGTTTCTTTGAGTAATCCTCCCTCGGTTGGATATATACTTTTTGGAAGCCCACTGTGCAAAGTAAATAATACAAAGTGTTAAAGGGGCATCAAACAAGACATGGTGGCCAGGTTTAAAATTCCTAGCACACCAAAAAAAAAGTTATTGAGATGGTAACTAATTACTTTTAGGCTCCTGGAAATCACAGCACCATCTGCCCAATCAACTTCTACGTGGCTAATCGTATTTCTCCATCTCCTGCTGCTTCACATAAAGGCTGGAGAGTGCCAAACTTAAGCCAAATGTTCTAATGTCAGAGGGGGTTAGTTATGGGTTTTGATCAAGTGTGACAGGCAGGCCTTTCCTACAATACAGTTACAAACAGCTTACTTTGTACCTGAATTTATCATATGCCATCCCCATTATAGCCCACCTGTTCAGCAGCTGGTAGATGTAACTGTGACCATCCACTGTCCAAATGATAAGTCTGTTAGCCGCAAGGAACTCCCCCCCAACAAACGACTGGCCACTTTTGCAATTGTCCGTGCAAAGCAAAGAGAAATCACAGTAGTCGTAGACCTAAAAAAAAAAAGCTAAAATAATCACTTAGGCTCATTTTATAAATGTAAAACATTTTTTTGTAAATGTATGTTGTTATCAGGTTTATTTTTTATATATTATTATTATTAGAAACCATTATAAACATTTATTAAGCACTAATTCAGAATGTTGGTTTGTTATTATGTAACTGGCAACTTTCTCACTTAGAGATTATTGCTTTCTGGATTGACATTATTTAGACTGACCATATGACACTTTGGACAAATGGGCTCCTGGACAATAGTGTTGCACACTTATCTTTCCTGCTTCTCAAGTGTCCAAGTATGGAAGCATAATATGCCATTTTATATTAAAAAATGGCTTTAAAGTACAATGATTATGTATTTGACTCATGCAGGAGATTTATGAACTAACCACTCAATTTTATTTGTAGTACATTTTGTGATCAAAATATCAATGACAACAATCAGAAAAATTTGAGGATATTGTGCAGGTCCCCCTTTTGCCACCAAAACAGTCCTGACCAATCGAGGCATGGAGTTCACTAGACATCTGAAGGTGTGGTGTGGTATCTGGCACCAAGCAGCAGATCCTGTAAGTTGCGAGGTGGGGCCTCCATGGATCAGACTTGTTTGGCCAGCACATCCCGCAGATGCTCGATTGGATTGAAATCAGGGGAATTTGGAGGCCATGTCAACACCTTGAACTTGTTCTTGTGTTCCTCAAACCATTCCCAGTCGTGGAGACATCACAATTTAGCCCTGGTCAAAGTCTCTCAGATCCTTACTCTAGTCCATTTTTCCAGCTTCTAACACTTGCTGCCTAATGTATTCCACCCACTGACAGGTGCCATGATAACACGATTATCATTGTTATTCACTTCATCTGTCAGTCGTCATAAAGTTATGGCTGATGAGTGTAAATACTTGATATATAATATATTCAGCAGGTACCAAAGTATATACTAATACCTAGCACCCACAATATATATAAAACGAGCACGCAACGTACCTCATAACCAGTGATGCAAAGGATGCTAACATACAACTAAAAGAATCAGCATGCACTGATAGTTACACGAAATGCCCACGGTCTTATTAGCCATTGTTGTTAGTGTACACAAAAGGTAAAAAATAGAACATTTTTTTTCACATGTTAGAAGACCTAGCAGTCTAAGTGTGAAGTAGTGTATCTTGTAGTGTTGAAATTACAATTAGTTAGATGCAATTGCACACTAACTTACGGGTTCCCAGACCATTACATATTTATTATTTTCACTTCATCTTAAAATGCTCTACATAGTGTAAGTATGCGGCATTCAGCATCTAGTTATATGTGTGTGTGAGTTGTTATAATGGAAAAGTGATTTTGCTGAGAGCTTCCACTATACTAAACTGTGAAAGAGCACAGATAAGGCATTGCTTATCTCATCCATGTCATTTCAATTTTTCAGAAAAATTGAAGAGACACTTTATGTGTATAACAACTCTGTATAGTGAGAAAAAAAAATATGGATAATAATTTAACATCCACAAAACCAGTTATTTCAGAGACTGTGTTTGTTCATGGCATCTTTGAGAAAGCATTGAACAATCAAACAAACAAATAAATAATAAAAGAAATAACCTTCCAAGAGCCGGAGCAAATCACCAGTAGCAGCCTTTCCGTATACATGCAAAAACGCACAGCACAGCAGTTTGTAATATCAAGGGACTTTGTTTCAGTTTCGGAAACATTTTTTTTTTCCTGGGAAAAAATGTGATTGAAAAATAGAAAATATTGAGCATTCTTTGATACTACTATGAACTTATATTTTCTTCTAATTTATATAATCAAGAGTTCATTTTCTAACTAGGTGACTAGTCCACATCACCCATTGGTGTTCTTTGACAGTGATGACACTATATATTTCATCAAAAGGGTTACATTCTATGCAAATACAAAGTTAGTCGATTAAACTAACATTAAGTGTATGAGAAATACAATGTAGATATTGTTAATGTTGTAAATGACTATTGTAGCTGGAAACGGCTGATTAAGTTAAATATCTTCATAGATGTACAGAGGCCATTTATCAGCAGCCTTCACCCCTGTGTTCAAATGGCACATTGCATTGGCTAATCCAAGTTTAACTATAAAAGGCTAATTGATCATTATAAAACCATTTTGCAGTTATGTTACACAGAAATTTCCTTGTTTTCCAACAATTTTTCTAGGTCCCCTTGTATACAGTTTTTAAGGAACTCAGCAGGTAGGTTGTTAGAAATTAATAATTATGACCAAAATCCCAACTCCATTTGCAGAAATGCATCCCTAAACATACAAGGAACCTCCACCATGCTTCACTGCTGGCTGAAGGCACTCATTCTCATACCGCTCTAAAGCTCTTCTGCAAACAAACTGCCTGACATGACATGGGTCTTTCATCTGCTGCACTACGTTTCTACACTCCTTAACACTGTCTGTTTGTTTGTGCTTGTTCAAAAGAGCTTGGGCAGAACGTCTAAAAGACCCCTGTCTTCCTTGACATTTCTGCCTGGGAGAGACCTTGCGGATGCAGTATAACTACATTGTGTCGTGTTGTTGTGCTCTGTCTCGTCATAATGTATGACTTACTGACTTCAGCAACCTCATGGTTAGTGGGTTTGGCTTTTCCCAACTCAGTTTTATTCCGCTCACACAGCTGTTTCTGTTTCAGTTAATGATTATTAGTATATATATATATATATATATATATATAATATATATATATATTATCACTGATGGTCCCCACAAAGTCTCTCAACATCATCAAGTCTGTCTGGGATCAAGTCTGTCTAGGAAATATATATATATATATTGTCAGGGGAGTTTTTACTTACGTGTTACAGTTTAATCAATTGGAATTAGTGGTATACAAAGAATCACTAATGTCAATTTAACTGACCTGAATGCTGTTGACTGATGATGACAAATCCCATACTTTGAGGTCACCGACAACAGACATTGCAACCAATGAATCCTCTGGAACAATATAAATAATAGAGTAAATAAGACCTGGAACCTGCAGACCTATTTTCAGATACTGATTGCATGCATGTTTGGAGGCTTTAGATGCCTGATGCATCAGGTAATGCAAAGCACCAGGGTATGGCAAATTCAAACATGAGAGACCGCTAGCAAACACAATAAGTCAGTTTAGATGCATCTTCTGATCAACCCACTAGTGGACTCCACCAAGGCCGCAGAGCCCTAGTAGCGACCCCTACCCCGCACTACTGCCCTCACCTCCTGCCAGTTCTCAAATATGTCCTGCAAAAAACATCATCTATCTTGTTGGTTATAAAATGCTTCCCTACAGAATGTGGGATGTATATATTCACAGAAGGTAATCTCACATACTGCAGGGCAGTACTTTACATGAGCCTGTCCAGAAGTTGTGAAAAGCATATGTGGAAAATGTCAATGTGATTAGTCTACAGTAACTATGAAAATGGACCATAATTATTTACCCTGGGTATAAGTTAATAGAGGAAAATACAAATTAATCTGAGTTACAATGTACAAAGATAAACTACTAATCAAGAAAGACTTCTTATAATATATAGTCCAATGTTTTCAAACACAAATTATTGTTAAATTACACACAAGTACAATTTAAATGGTCATGGTGTAGTGCTAACTATGTCATAAAAACTGTGTTGGGCGTTGAATTGTTTATCCAACGTGCAGGGTATTTATTTCAACTTCAGGATGTAGTCTTTAGTCATGTCTTTTTAGTGTATTCTAGGCATACCTATCGGGTTTCAGCCTGAGACTCTGGGTAAAAGGCAGCTTCTCCGTGTCTCCGGGCCATGGACTGAAATCTCCAGGTCACAGGAGCATGACTCCCCACCCATGGCCATTTCCCACTCCCATCACCATTTAAATATAAAGTGGTTGGGGCTAGCCCTGCCTGCAATGTTAACAGCACCGCCCACTGAAGTTGCGGACCTGCCCACCTACCAATGATGTTGGTCCCCTCCACTAACATCATGGGCCTACGCGAAAAAGGAGTTGTGTGAGGCTGGAGCCTGCAATTTCCCAGATTCTAGGTGAAGCATTGTATGGTCTCTATTGTATGCGTAAAAATGGATCCATTATAGATGTGCTAATAGTCTGCACTCTTTCCCATTTAGTTGAAGTTGTTTTAATTGATCTTAGTCTTAGTTCTAACAATCTCAGTCTAAAATCCATGCAAACCATGCATTTTCCACCTCTGATAATATTCCGGCCTTCGGATAAGCTTTGGCCAAATTCCAAGAAGGTTAATTAAAGTTATTTTGTACCTTGGATCCTTGTAGAGTGAACAATACACATGCAGCTCATCCATTCTGAAGACTGTGATTTCAAGCTATGAAGAACTTGCAAGGTCTTTGCATCAACAATGAGGACATCTTGATATTGTCCACAGCAGAGTAGCCAGCCTTCTCCTGTCATCCTGAATGAGCAATGGTAGTACTGACAGGGCATGACCAAAAAGAAAATACAGAGACATTAATTAAATAAGGTGCCATGCCATTAAACATATAATACCTCTGTCCTACAATGATATGAATGGAATTTTCATTTTATTATCTTATTAATTCCTATAACTATAAATTATATATGTAAATAAGCCTATGATATTCATACTTTTTATAATTAAGCATATTAGACAGACTGTGTGTTTTAATTTGCTAGCAAATCAATGCAGTTTTATCCCTAATGTGCAGAGTGGATAGTCATAGCTTAGCCTAAGATGATTCAATGGCAGATACATCTCCTGCTCGTTGGAAAACATTTGTGGAATTGCCACCCCACAGACCAGACATACATGTGTGTAGGTTTTCTCAATGTAATATTTAGGTAGTGAATCTTATCTTTTACCCCGAAACGTGATTCAATTTTAACGTCTGTGCTAAACAATTGTAAAGTTATGGTAAAGTAAAGCAATTTCTAACTAACCACATTTTTAAATATGTTATATTTATATTTCATAGATGGGATTGACACAAAGTTTTCACTTTTTGTATTTCTTTCTTTCCTGAATTGTAAGCTTTTGGTTTGTATGAATTCTTAAACAATCCAAACTCTAGGGAATCTCTAAACCTGGTAATTTGGGGTTTCAATTGCAGGAGATGAATGGAAAATATCTAATTACTTAGAACCATGACCACGTATTGAGTAGTTTGTAGCTTTAGGGATTTGATCAGAGCTTAAATGGAGAGAACCAGAACCCACTCTCATAGGGGTCACTACCTACACCACTGCTTATGCAGGTGCAGCAAACATTAATTGGAGCCTTGAGACTATTCTTGCTTTTGGCTTAGCCTTCTTTGGCATGAATGACCCAATAATCATAAAAAGGAAAGAATGGTACAAATCTTCTTTTGAGCTTTATTGGGGCAGTAAAAGGAGGAAGAATGATGCATGTCCTAGGTGAATGCTCTGAAAATAATTCTGCACTATAGAAAGTACAGAACCCCTTTCTTTCCTTTGCTCATTCTCATCTATGAGTACCGTTTACGAGCAGGTTTGCCTGAAATGATGATTTTGATCTCTGAAATATCCCCTTTTTAGGTTTGAAAGGATAGCGCAGTTCTCTTTGTGGAGAAATCTTTTCCTGACTGCCATAGTATCCCTCACTATAATAATGTTATGAGCTGGAAGCTCAGCACCAGCTCATAAGCAAAAAGTTTTCTACATGTTCTCACGTAACTATATATATTCAGAATAACTTATCCTATTGAGTTATATATATATATATATACATATGTAACTAAGTCAACGCTATGTCAAACACTGACACCCTATTCCAACCAAGGTCACAAGTTACGGATACACCTGAACATAATGGAATATACGGGCCCTATTCTCCCAATTTGTAGATCAATTGTAGAAATTCTGTTGCTTTCTGTAAAGTAGTAAATAACAAAAATAATTTTATGAGCACAGTGTGAATTGGAATGGCCTACCAAAAAACAAGAATGTTATGAACTGTAGACCCTAAAACAGACTCATAATGCAGGGCCCTGCAGCCTTTTTGGTGCATCGGCACCTAAGGCTTCTGGGTGCAGAAGTTGGCCCTATGAAATGAATCCTAATCGTCTGTTCTATATCTATAATATGATTACACGTGGCCTCCACCAATGATGAGCCAAAGAGTAAATTTAAATACAGTGGTTGGTGCTGCAAACCATCTGTTCCATGAAGAGACACATTTGTTGTGGGTTTGTCATGCCTGCTTTGTCAATACAGCTTAATATAGGTGGTCACCCTACTTGTCTCCCCCTATATATGATTTCTGGAGACGTTACTAGAGAGCACTAATTTCACATGTTCAATAATGTGTTCCAATGACATTTAGAACCAAAATAGTGGATTGGGCCCAAGCTTGCAGGGGGCCCTAGGATCTTGTGTGACGCCACTGTCATGGGACAGACAGCCTTAAATAGACCATTTGCATTGTTTAGTGAATTAAAGCATTGAAACTTGAGCACAAAGCAATGTATATTTTAGCTATATCAGCATGCAATACATTTCTCCAACTTTCCACAACAACCCAGACAAACCACGACACCTCTGCAAAAAGGTATACAGCCTGGATCTGGAGATGTCCATATTCATCCATAACTGTTTTGTGTATTGTTATTTCCTTTTTTCTATTATTTGCCCTCGTGTATCCAGTACAGGCATTCCTGACTTATGTAGCGTTCTCTTACTGATTGTTTTATTTTATTTTATCTTCTTTCTGCCCCACTAAACCCTTATCTTCTATATCTACCCACTTACTGTACCATCTACTCTGACAATATATTCAACACTCTCTCCATCTGCCTGCAACACAATCCTTTGTCTTTCCACAATTCTGCCCTGACACCCGCCTATGTGCCGTCTTACTGTACGAAGACATCTTCTCACCTGATCCATTGATACATTAATCCTTTACCTGGTAGGCGGCAACAACTCAAAATCTTTCCATTCTGGGTTTTCTCCACCTCTCTTTTGGAATATCTCTCTTAACCCTGCCCCCTCCCCCCACATATTTCTCTCTGTCTCCACATCCATCTATGGCACTATCTCTACCTCTCTCCATATCTTATGTTTCTCTGTACTCCATTACCTCTAGATTGTAAGTTTGCGAGCAGGACCCCCTTTACCTAATGTATTGTTTATTCTTAGTTTGTCAATTCTAGTTTTGTCATACCCCTTGCATATACTGTATGTATTGTATGAAGTGCTACCTAAATTGTTGGCCTTATATAAATCAAAGATAATTAATAATGATAATAATATAAAGATAATTATCCTTTTGACAAATACTCATTTAAATATGGATATAATTGAGTAGAACTCCAAAACTGAAAACGGACACGATCCAAGTAACATTTTTGTTGTATAAAAGAATAATGTAAACCTCTGAGTAATCTTTTACACAATGCAGTAGCAACACAGCGATACTTACACAGATTGCCGTGTGCCTGAATGGAAGTTTTGAATTCTCAATACAGTGGCCGTTGGCAACGTTCCAAATACACATCTCCCTGCAAAAAAAAAAATATATATAACCTCTTATTATTCGTCGCCATTTCCACTGAATTGGTAGGGACAATTTTGTGACACTAATTTCTTTCTTAAATCCTATATTTAAGTGAAGGCTAATCGTTTATGTAGCTTTTGTGTTACAGATAACTGGTGGAGAAAATGTTGTGGTTATTAAGATGGCATGGCATAGACAATTTCTTTCCTTTTGTTTAGGTAATTACACCCTGCTGCCTGGCGTCAAAGCTAACTTTAAGGCCATGCTTGGTTTAAAACAAATTGTAGGT
>VKOC01000003.1:28021621-28042334 GCA_009364415.1 Spea multiplicata
AAAACAGAAAGAAAAGATTACACTGTACTCCTATATATAGTGCTGTACACATTTTTAGGTTGGTAAGAGTGCTTTAAAAAAAAAAAAGACGTGTAACGGTTTATTTTTATCAAATAAAATGCTGTGAGAGAACATATAAAAGAAAAATATAAATCAAATCAATTTGTGCCTGGCCTTTTGCTTTCAAAACAGCATTAATTCTTCTAACTACACTTCCACGCAGTTTTTTTAAGGGAACCTGCAGGTAAGTGGTACCAAACATCTTGGAGAACTAACCCCAGACAGACTTGATGTTTAGATCAGGGCTCTGTGGAGTCCACTTTGGGAGTGGTGCGCTGCGCACACTGTGCATATACACTCACTGGCCTTTTTATCAGGTACACCTTACTAGCACCAGGTTGGACCCCCCTTTGGCTTCAGAACTGCCTTTCTTCTTTGTGCCATACTTTCTGCAAGGTGCTGGAAACATTCCTCAGAGATTTTGGTCCATATGGACATGATGGCAGTTGCTGCACATTTGTCGGCTGCACATCCATGATGCAAATCTCCTGTTCTACCACATCCCAAAGGTGCTCTGTTGGATTGAGATCTGGTGACTGTGGAGGCCATTGGAGTACAGTGACCTCATTGTCATGTTCAAGAAACCAGTTTGAGATGATGTGAGCCTTGTGACAAGGTGAATTATCCTGCTGGAAGTAGCCATCAGAAGATGTGTATATGTACACCCAGAACCCACATTGCATCCATAAGATTTGCCCCAACACGCAGATTGTCCCCACAGTGGTCTCCTCAGTGGTCTTTCTCATTATCTCTCTCATCCTCTTTATCTCAATCTCTTCCCCCTCTCCTTTTTACCGTATTTGCTCGATTATAAGACAAGGTTTTTTCCAGAGCAAATGCTCTGAAAAATACCCCTCGTCTTATAATCGGGGTCGTCTTCTCAGACCCCCAAAAAATGTCTGCTGGGGCCATGCTGCTTACCGTCGGCTGAGCAGCGTCTCCTTCTGTTAGGAAGCGGAGGACAGAAGCTGCAGCGTCCTCACAGAAACTCTTAATATCCCCTCTCACCTCCTCCCTCCTCTGGGGGCGGGCAAGGAGAAAAGTTGTTCGTACAAGCCGGTCCCCCTCAGAAGTCTTTCGATGGAGATCTGCAAGTTACAGGTAAGGGGTGGGGACGGGTTTTGATGTGTTGGGAATTGAATTTGGATTGATGTTTTGTTTAATGTGTGAAGTTATGTGTGATCTAATGTATGAATGAGGTAATTTACAATGTTTGTAGAAATGAGTTTGTGGTGTGGATAGCATGGATGTGTAAAGGGGGTGGGGGTTGTAGCAATGGCATAGGGAGGCTGTAATCCCACTACTACATCCCCAGGTCCAGGATGTACTGCATGCCTTTGCTTGCATGGGAAGTGTGATTGCTGTTAGCAGTTGGCTCATATTATATTATATATATTATAATATATAGAATATATATATATTCAAACTGCTAGACAGCCAATCACACTCACAAAGCCACAGGCAGCCGTTATGCTGGCTTAAAAGGCATTCATGGGGCTGAGTGGCAATATAGGGGTTAAAATGCATTTCTGGACCTCCAGAAATGCCCTTTAACCTCTATTGCACTCAGCCCCAGTGATATGCCTTTAACCCCTAATATGCAGAGTGGCCAATTAGGGGTATAAAGGCAATTTCATGGGGCAAGAGTGGCATAATGGGGGGGCGGTTGCGCAGGTTGGCAAATAAAAGGAAATTTAAAAAAATATATTTTTCTCAATCATAGCTTTTATTAAACATGAAAATAATTTACATGAATTAATATTTACTGGTAAAACTTTTTCCCTATAGGGTAGTCTTATATTCAGGCTTTTTGTTTTTTTCCTAAATTAATATTTTGATTTTGGGGGGTCGTCTTATAATCGAGCAAATACGGTATTATCTCTTTCCTTTCTCCCTACCTCTATTCTTATTCAGTATAGCATTACGTGACCACGTTTTGTTCCTGCGTCCCTGGGCCAGTCCAAAATTGTTCACAAAGGGCTGGTCTGAACATTAACTTCACTTTGCAAGACAGGTTCTATTTAATTAACATTTAGATTCAACAATCACTCCCTGGGTGAGTCTAGTAAAAAATGAACACAATTATCAATTAAATTTGGTTAATTTGTTGATTTAGTAAATAAGAAGGCAATTCCTTTTTTCACATAGGGCTGGGTAGGGCTGGATAACTTTTCTCTTTTATACATGAAATGTGCATTTTGTGCTTTCTCGTGTTTGATTATAAAATTAAACTAAAACATTTAAATGTGTCAAAGGCAAAGAGACAAATACATTTTCACAGCACTGTATATCATTATATATATATATATATATATATATATATATAATATTATTACCTTATTAATTGACCTCTATCTTGTTTAACAAAGAATGGACAGTGGTCATGCTTTTATAAATGGTTTTGAACCTATTTTTTATAATTAGAGTATTCCAAAAGGGAAACAAATATATTACATTATATTAATTTTATATATACTACATACCTATCCACTTAAGCCTATCCACTTTTGTTTTGTAGTTAAGTTGTGAGTAAGGCCATGCATCATGCATTCAACTGAACTTTCTCTAGGTATACATTTAAATTGCTTTTCAAATTCAATATAGTACAGTCCATCGTTAGCTTCATTATTCACAAGGGTGGTCATTTCTTTAAATACTAGGAGTACAAGTTTCCTATTACATAATGGGGATTTTTCTGACCCTGCAATTGGAAGTGTCTTAATTTCTTATCACAAAATTTCATCCGCACAGGGACCAATAAATAATTCATGTGGCTGGCTCTTTGTTGTGTCTTGAACCGCACGTAGCTGGGAGGTTGACAGCTGTGTGAGGACAAGCACAGAAGATCTGACATGACAAGCCACTAACAAGTTTCTTGCAGTCTACAGTGAAAGAAGACAAATAGCACAAAGTCCAAAAATTCAGAAACACAACAGAAACGGGTTCTTTTTTCTTTACTTGAGTGTGTACTATAAGCTTATTTCCAGGCCATAACCCCTGGTCATTTTTTGTACTGCCCACCTATTTCATTCTTCTCACTATTTTGGCCATTTACGCCTGTCCACGGATCAATATGAGCAATTCTTGGAGAAATACGATGTCTCCATAGCAACCAAGCCACAAATTATCAGTGGACGCCACTGAGACCAGTTCTGAAATCTCCAGAGGTTTTCATAGTTATAAGAAACAGTGTTTTAAAATTCTGCGATGGATACACAGGGAAGCTAGAGCAATTCATTGTTTACTGCTTACACAATGACACCATATATGAAGAATCCTTTTTTTTTAGTTTGCTACCAGATCCCATGCCATCAATTTTATTCAACGCTCTCTAGTAATTTGCTTTACATATCTCTCAGTAGAACAATGCATTCTGTAGTGTGTGGCTGCTGAGCTAGATTTGTATATTTCCCTTAAAATACTTTATAAGGGCTTAAAACGTCTATTAATGGTTATTTATTTGATTGTTTTTAAGTATACCTTCTTAAATATAGCGTATGTATATTCTATATTAAAATAGAAAAATGTGTTCTACCCTTAATTTACTGCTTAGAGGACAGGATATATTAACCTCTTGAATGCCACCTGTCATATACCACTATCTGCAGGTTTTCTGCACAAACCTATTAAGGACATATTTATGCATTTAAGTTCTAAAATATTTTGTTTGAGACTTATGGTTACAGTTGCCAACTTGCCAATATTTAAACATTGGTGTGCACAAATCAGATAATCAGTAGAAAAGATGATAATCCTAGAAAGGGGTTAATCAAAACTGAATTGAACTCCCAATGACATGTCTTATAAAGCAGTCAACCTCGTCTTGTTCCAAACTCTACTCTATAATCTCAAATTACCTTAAATATCACTATTTCTTTATGGAAAAGTTGGCATTCAGATATTTTGTTACTTTCCAGGTTAATATTATAAATAGCCTGCCTGGGCCTTGCAATTTATCAGAGCCCGCAAAGTATCAGTGTTGCATTTTACTGGTTACTAAATATGACTTTGTATGAGTGTTTAAAAAAATATAGTAAACAGGAAACAGACTAATGAAAATGTGCAATAACTAGTCCCTAGCCAGATTTTATTGTGACCTGTTGTAACTTTGTGCTGTGCTTTTTCACTGAAAATGAAATCTCAACAATTTTCCTTGGGGACAGGTCAACGGAGTACTTGCAGCTGCCCTCTGTCAACATGGCTACATGACTCTCAAATTTCTTAAGTAAGCTGACAAGCTGCGGAAAGATTGTGTCAAAATTCAGATGCC
Organism: Spea multiplicata; assembly: GCA_009364415.1. Classification (NCBI taxonomy): domain Eukaryota; kingdom Metazoa; phylum Chordata; class Amphibia; order Anura; family Pelobatidae; genus Spea; species Spea multiplicata. Next base: position 28,025,952 of record VKOC01000003.1, read on the forward strand.
CTGTCAAATTCATCACAAAAATGCTGGATTACACTTGAAATTAAAAACAGGCAAGAACCGTAAAATGAATAAAGGCATTTGGCTGCCATTTTGAATCATTCAATGAGCAACTAAAACGTGCTTAAAATCATTGCCATCGTTTTTGTTAAATCTTTAGAAACTTGATTTGAGAGTTAAAAATTCACATACAAAGTTAAAGATCCTGAATTTTGAGAGCATTTTAAAAAGAAAAAAATGCTTGTCCATTACAGATGAAAGTAAAATCACATTGTCGCAGTAGATACAGCTCCAAAAGTTGGCGTTTAAAAAAGATTTAAAATGATATAGCAATGTCATCTTGCTTATGTCAGCCTCTCTGTAGTTAAACCAGCTCTTTATACAATCAGAAACAGCTATTCTATAACCAACTGTGTGTTCAAAGGTTGGACCTTGAACATATATTAACAAAATGTTTTAGTCTAAAACTAATTATAATGAAGTGATAGTGTCAGCTTTCTTTTCCTAGTCATAAAACCTTTTGCCAATCTAAGACTTCAATTCTTGATGAAAGAGCAAAGTGAAATAACTCCAAAAAGTGACCCTTGGAGATGGCAATTAATTTGATGCTGTAGCTGCTCTAAGATACTATTAGTCTATTGCTTTTTTATGAGTACAGGTGACATATAGCATCCTATTAAACATGAGCCACTTACCTGGACTATCAGAATCTTCTAACGTACTTTTGTCTGGTTCTTGAAAATTCACAGATTTGGACCCACTTTCATTTTTTATGGAACTCCCTGGAGCTGCAGATATAAAGGAGGCAGACAGTGAGTTTTATAATTTTACAAACTCAACAACCTATTATATTTTATACTAAGTTATACATGCTAAATAATAAGTACCCTATGATAAAAAAAAACTTAGCTACATACTAATCAAGGGTTGGTGCTCAAGAGGACACAATATTAAGTTAACATGGGAAGCTGGATAACATGACAGCCAAAATTTGTTTTAATCTAGCCATATGCCAAACAACACTTTACACACCCCATCCCATAGTGAATATGAGGGTGGGGCATGGTAAGCAGGTGCAAACCCCCACTCAATTCGTCTTCTGCTCAGCCACTACACTAATCACAGGGATTATTTTACCAGCCGAGAAACAGGCCACATTTTTCCCTGCTTAGAATGTGTTTATGTGTGTGTATGAACAGCTATATGTTCATGGTGAAAATTGTACGGTTTTTCTAGTACTAAAGCATTTTCATTTCATGGCTATGTAATTATGAATGTATGAGCAATGTGTCCAAAACTGGGATCTTTGTGTCACATCACATGTATATACTTTGCACTTGGGAATTCATATGACAGAGTGAAGTAAGACAGCAGAACAGTTCTAAGACACTGGGTTTACCTTCAGTAGGTTCCATCATATGTAAGATTTATTGCCCAAAGGAAGTACCAATTTCATGTTATTTCTAATTTGACTTGACATTTAAATGTATACCTGAATAATTAAGTTGAAGTTAACATGAAACCTCTAACCTCAAAATATCATTCTGCATACAGGTATGTGGCCTTTCTTTAGTCACTGCCACTGCATTTACATTAAAGGAAATGTTTAGTCTAATAATGATATTCATTCAAGTGCCTATAGTAGCTTTAGTTAATATTTACTGGTATTAATCTATGATTTCCTTTGGAGGCTAACACATTATTTAGGTTGAATTAATAATAATGAATTGGTTAATGAATTGAATTGATACTTAATCGCATGTGCAGGTACAGGTGGTATTCTTTACACCTATACTATATAATCTGCTTTTAGCCAGTGAATTGTTGATGTGTGCAAATCGAACAAAAACAATTCTGACACATTTATATTATGTTCCCTGTCAAGTCGGTTCGGACAAAAATCAGGGGAGCCATTTGTAATTTGAGAATGAAAGTCATTGCCCAGTGCTCACATTCACTCTCTCACACCCTCACTCTCTCACGCATTTTTCCCTACTATCTATGCTGACCATTTCTGCTTCTGCCTATCAATTCCGCATCTTCTTACTCTTAATCTTCTCTCTTCTACCTTCTGTCTTTCATCTTCTCTCCTTTTTCTTTTATCTACTCTCTTCTATTTTTTATCGTATTTCCGCGGACATAACCTGACACTGACTTACGCCAAAATGGTGATGCTTCCGCTGACTTTCTCTCCCTCGATCCTCCAATATGGGGAGATGAGGTTAGCGAAAGCGCCATGATTTGGGCCAAAGTTCATCTTAGGGCAGAAACGGTGGTGCTTTCAGTGATGTAATTTTGGCAGAAGTTTGCGCTAAATTATGTCTGCAGAGATGTTGTCCACAGAGAAGATGAAAAACAGAGGGTAGCAGAGAGAAGATGAGGAACAAGAAGATGAAGTGGTCCGCAGAAGCGGTCAGCAAAAAAATTCGGGAAACATTATAGATGTAAGAATGTAAGCGAGAGTGAATGAGAGTGTGCGTGTGAGGGAGAATATGAGTGAAAGAGCCCGCAAATTAAGCAAAATTATTGTCCGCTTTGTTGGAGGTCTGGCCTTATTTTCATGGCTTCATATAAACCGTAGAAGTTGCCAAAATTCAGTAAACTTGCAATTCATATGAATCTGAATGCACAAGTTTAGTGAATAGTTAAAATAATTTTCTGAGATTTCGTTAATGTAAGCACAAAAATGTTTAATGACTGAAGCGAAAAGTCACATTTGGGAGGTATTTTTAACTGAAGTGAAACCTTGCTAAAAAATACATCATTCTGCACATGATATTTCAAGAAACGCAAGTGAATGCTTTTACAGGTGCATCCTTGTAAACAGAGTTGACATCCTATCAAGTGATATTTGTTAGTTGGTAGGGTATTAGAAAACTGGGAAGGTAGGAAAAAGAAAAAAAAAATATAAAGCTACTTAATGTAGTTTTGGCTGAAAGTAGTGAAAAGCTGAACGTGCTCAACGTAATGGCTTAGTAGAGGGGGAAAAAAATGGTGCTTCTTTAAGCGTCCAACGTGCTGGCAAGGAACTATATAAATTAAGAAAACAGGGTGAATTATGCAGCCTTATATTACATCATCACATATTACTTACAGCGGGCCATCAGAGTTTGTAGCAGTGTAACAAAAGAGATAAAAAGGAAACGTAAACTAACAATAATAAAATTGACAGTATACAAAGTGGACTATAGCATTAACAAACTTTAATCCATATACCGTACTTACCGGCGTATTACACGCACCGGCGTATAACACGCACCCTCGCCGGAACCGGAAGTGCGGGAGACGCGGCTGCAGATCGTGCAGCACAGAAAGTTGTCGCCGTATAACACGCAGGTAGGGTTTAAACTTATTTTTTTAGATATAAAAGTGCGTGTTATACGCCGATAAATACGGTAGATACATATGAGTACAAATAGGGAAGAAGGCAAATTAACAGGTCTGGATGGGTGGAAGGAGCTGACAAGGCATTTTGACCTTAACACTAATTAGTCTTACAACATTTCTGGCCTTCTGTTCTAGTTATTTTTCCCCTATGCACAGAGACAGGCGAAGTGTCCATACGTGGGCACCAATCAGTGACAAGGATTGCTGTAAGTCCTTGGTGCCAACATAGATGAGTGTTCCTTGTGGTGTGGTATCAGAGCTCCATCTCTACTAATTTATTTTTGATTGACAGCTATCATTTATCCTAAGGGACAAAAGGATTTAACACGCGGTACTAAAAATGCACAGAATCAGTTCAATACAGTCAATTAACAGGACAGACTTCATTTAGCTTTCTGCTGGATTATATTAATATAGATTGAGATTTTAATGTTAATTGGGTCTGGTTTTCCAGACAACTTGCAAGAGGACATTGCATTATCTTGTATCAATTTTCTCTAACAGAATTGTTTAACAAAATTTTCTAATGATTATGTATTAATGAGCAATTAATTTTAAAGGAATGCATACCAGCCCCATAGGAATAGCAAGGGAACAGGAGGTTTAAGGTATTTGATAGAAGCCTGAGTTGCATGTGTTGGTTCGATAACGTTTTGGTTCTAGAAAATGTAAATGCTTCTGGAACGGAATGTATCAGGGGGTACCTATGGTATTTTGCACCTGGGGTGGATTCTGCATGTGGCACCCCCCCACACACAAAAAAAATAATGTTGGCAATAATATTTATTTCACAAAATTTCACAAAACTGTATGTTAACTGGAATAAATCATATGAGTTTAAATAACATTTACTGATCAGATACTGTATAGCATAACGGTAGTGCAGCATAACCCCTAGCATTATACACTAAGCCAGACATTGATGTGTCAGGCATCTGCCCCTAAAACAGCCTGACTGTGCCATCACTGCCACTAAAACAGTCTGCCTGTGCCACCAATGCCCCTGAAACAGCCTGCCTGTGCCACATCTGCCCCTGAAACAGCCTGCCTGTGCCATTGCTGCTCCTATAACAGCCTGCCTGTGCCACGCTGCCCCTAAAACAGCATGGCTGTGCCATCACTGCTGCTAAAACAGCCTGCTTGTGCCACCAGTGCCCCTGAAGCAGCCTGCCTGTGCCACCGTTGCCCCTAAAACAGCCTGCCTTTGCAACTGTTGCCCCTAATTGAGTGTATAGTCTGCGGAAAAGGTGGTACATCAAGGTGAGAAGGAAGGTATATATGAATAAAATGCCATTACTTTAACCCCTTAATGACAAAGCCCATACATGTACAGGCTCAAAATGCATTGTTTTCAATGGGTTTAGGGACCCTCCATTGTCCTTAAAATTGTGTTAAAGTAAAGCCGCATTATTCCATCTCCAGCACATGGTAGCCAACAGATAGCTTGTCAGCTATTTTGGAACTACAAGCACAATAATGTAAGATGAGCTTTTTGCAGGTAGAAACATCATGTGAACCAGGTTGCCACTAAGGTTTCTAGCACCCATGGTGAAATTAGTGTTCGATGCTTCTCCACTTTCATCTTGTAATACTTTAATTAGCTCCTCCACCCCTGCAGTCTGCACCACCTATACCTTTTGAACAAATCATGATCAATTAAAACTATGCGCTGTTTAACACACAAAAGAACCTGGTGCAATGTGGTCCAATGTCCAACAATTTGGCTACAAAGGCATCTACATGTTGACTACCATAGGGCCATCACTAAATGTAAAATATAATTCTGTAGAAGTTAAAATAGAATAAATAGAATAAAAATTAGAAAAATAGCATAATGGCTGGTGGGGTACTCAAGTACACATATCTGAACTAAAAAACACAATACTGTGAATAATGTTTTATTGTCATTGCAAAGTATAAATACTGTAGTACATTTCTATACTCAGTACTTTAAACTTCAATCACAGTGCTCAACAAATCTCGCACTAAGGCTTCATCAGGAGATATGTCATTTTCTTCTAACCTTTTTTTCCTTTTTTTATTCCTTTGACCTACTAATGTGAGTAATTTTAGTTTTAGACAATCAAAAGTTATGTTTTATCTCTATGGGTTACTGTCTATGGTGTACATTTATAGACGACCTATTGATAAACTTTTATTGTAGAGCTTTCTTTTTGTTTGGTAACACAGTAAATTAAGTATAAAAAATCAAACAGCACAGAATGTATTTAGAAAATTAGTGTAACAAATTAAACTATTAACCTAATGGTGTGATCAGGCCAAGGGAAAATAATTAAATTTGTCTTCACTTTACCAAGTATTTTACTTTTCTAGTTATCAGTTTTCAGAATATTATATACCGGTAAATAGAACAATCTATTTTGTCTGGTGTCCATCTACCCCTTTGCTGCTCAGTAAGTATGTTGTGTGAAAAAAAAGTACTCCCTCTATGTATTTACATAACAGGACATAATAACAAGCATCTGTTTCTTAGCAGATATAATGAATAGGTAAATACAACCATGTTATTCAACAAAAATAAACCCAAAATGGAGAAGTCATATGTGAAAAACTAAGTACACCCTTACGGCTTCCATAGGAATTAAGATGCTAAGTAGCATACTTTTCCAACACTTAGAATAGGAAACAGTCATTATTAAATTAACATGGAACAGAACATGTATTTTACTGTAGAAAGTCTCCTTGGCAAAGTGACTAAATGTTGTAACTTCATTCAAACATAGAATGTTAAGAGTTCAGATAATTAACCGTAATTTTGGTGCAAAGAGGTATAGTATTATAAGTAAAAGACTGCCTTTACGGATTGCTTCAATCATACATTTGTTGTTTCTATATAACCTCAATGTATTGAAAAGAACTCTCATTATCTTTGGCCATGGACTTTCTACCTAATTGTAGTGACATCCAAGTATATTACACACAGTTATAACCAGGTTGGCACTATTATTCTTTTAAAATATATATAGCGCCATCATATTCTGTGGCACTGTGCAATGGGCAGACAGGACATTACAAGTAGCATATAACATAACACTTTATCTTAAAAAAAGAACAGCTGAGGATGGCCCTGCTCAAATGAGCTTACACTCTTGATGGAACAAGTGGCTGGATAAATCAGTTACATTTTTATACTCTTGTATCCATCCATACATGAATTGATCTACAGTATCGGTAAGATTTTTGGCCCTGTCAACCACTAGTCCACTGGACATTGTCCAGTGATCCTAATGGTCAGTCCGGTCTGGTTTTTACTATTTTTGAACTATGAAAATCCAAAGAAAAGTATTATATGTGAATATAATAAATATTACATGTATGACACTGTTTTTAACAGTAACAGTGTGTGTTAAAACTGTTCCATACTCAGAGGGTACATTTTTAATTGTGCTGTATGTGATGTAAAGAAAAATAAAGTGAAATGCATGCACAAGAAATTTCCAAAATATACAAAGTAACCCCCCAACTGTTTTTAGACATTGTTTGGCACAGTTTAAAAAAATCTAGAGGCAATTGGTTAACTAATGGAAGTGCTTTAATTATGCCTGTTGTATAAAATATCTCCCTGTATATTCCCTGAGGTCCAGGTATGGGGGGGGGGTCTATAAATCAAATTCCAGAGATAACGTCTAACTAGCATTCTACCCTGGGTTTCTCTGCTGGCCAGTTAGCCTTCACATGGCTCGTGAAAGACATACAGAATGACTGGTTCACACTAATTTACTTCACACAGATTCCATTTATCTCTTGGAAGATCCCCTGGCAGCAGCTTATAATGGCGTATCATAGGATGCCTGCCTGCATGAGATTTTAAAGCCCTTGAGCTTGAAAAAATCCACTGTCCGGAAAGGAGTTCACAGATTGAAGACTCGTGCAATCAGAAAACATCAGGCAGCACAGATGGGACTTTCCAGCCTGCCTGAATGGACTGAGCAACTGAGCATTAAGTGCACTTGATTTGATGCTAGAAACCTTGTGTCGTTAGGGCAAATCAGAGCAATACCCTGAGAAAACATGGCTTCACCCAAGAATTTAAAATGCCAGGCAGTAGCGTGAATGACCGCAGCCCTGGGTGTCCACAGTGGACTTTTCTATCCATCTACACTGTAGTTTACAGAACAGTGCATTTCTAACAGTACATGCCACACTACATACTCAATTTAACCAATCGGTTTAAGCTGATATAGCATTAAATCTGCCGTTACTCTAACTTAATGTAACATCCATGGGATGCTTATTTTACAGTGTTCTGGCCATGAACAGGGCATAAGTATGCAGGGTGGGGTTAATGTCATCTGCAAAAAAAAATATGTTTATTGTAAATAAGCTGTATAGATACTGAGTTAATATAATTGCTGCAAGGTCTGATGATTATTTTGATATTTTAAGTGTACTTTATTATTTCTATGTGTTAAACAGCAATTTACCTTTCCACGTTGAATTGCTGCCTTCTCTAATATTGCATATTTTGTGCAGAAAAAAATACAAACTGAAAACATACAACGGAGGTCTTCACAGACCTACACAGTATCAATGGGACAGTTTCAAGAAGATCTCTGATCTTCCTAACTCGGACCTTATTGAAGGAGAAGCTCAATGGGATTTGCCCTTGATATTTCACAGTGATATAAGGGATTTGAAGTCTCCTGCAACGTCCCACTTTACCGAATAGACCCCAATGTCACATATCATTCACAGATTCTTCATCCAGTATCTACTTAAACACCCAGATTTGATAAAGCAGTATGTAATACTAGTAATAGTAATAGTTTCATGGTTATATAACTATATTATTAACTAAAATGCTAATAAACAAGTAGAAAATGTGCTTTTTGAAACATGCAAGAATGTTAGCTGAGTGGTTCCTTTAATTTTTTTGTGGTGTCTGTACTTCTGTACAATTTCTCCATATGCATTTGCACCTTTTCCTGAATCCCCCCCCCCACCGTGTTTTGTTGTGCAGGAGATGTGCTCGACTGAACTTACTTACCACAACTAAGCTGCAGTGCTGGCTCTGTGAATATTCCAGGGAGCACCTTCCCTCAAGCAGCCAATCAGTTTCATAAGGTGTCAGACTACTGAGGAGGTGTTCCACTGCAACACCGAAACTGCAGCTTCTCTTGAAAGTTTTTTGTTGTAGATTTAATGAATATACTGTCCAGGAGGCTCTATGGGACAATGAAGTGTGCCTTTAACTAGACACACAGATTTGTTGATAGTGTAAGAGTTGTGAGAAATATGTGTAGGATTTTGGAGCCATGCACACAATTTTAGGAGTAGGTTTTACTTTATTTAAGAGTCATGAATGGTTTCCTCCATAGAGATCAATACAATATGTGTCAAGGGATTGGATTGGATACATGGAGATAGACAGACCACCACTTTAATTGTCTGAATAGTGTTACATGGCTCATCTGTAGACAGGAAGCTGAGATAGGATACATGATCCGAGCAAAATGCTCCAGGCATTAGCTGCTATTAATGTAATTATAATCCACATACTGTAACAAGCAAAGACCTACCACAGGCAGGAGAGGAATAGACACAGTTTAAAGCTAGACAAGTAGCAATGATTACAATGAAGACATGTGAAATGTAATTGGCAAGCTGAATAGTTTCTAGGTAATTTCATGATCTAACAACTTACTTAATCAATGATTGATCCCATATAGTTCTAGTTTATTAAGTTGGGTAGATGTGTCCAGCATCAGCCAGCGCTTCACGTTCTTAGCTACCCTGTATCTTGTCTTAGTTGAAGTAAAGGAGCATTACACCATGCCTTCATCCATCAAGTAGTGGGGAAATTAAGAATTGTCTTCATTGAGTTGTCCATGTAACATTGGGTATCAACATGATATGCCATTATAAAGGGAGATAAAGGCACATTGGTGGAAATAAACCAATAATCACTTTGAAGACTACTCTGAACCAGCACAAAACATATTGACTCCAATTTCATATTTTAACCAAACTGCAATTAATTAAAATATTTATTTCTATAAGCTTAGAGGTTATGCATAAAAAGTGATTCTGGTGTAAATGTGATTTTATTACCAAACTTACAGAAGGAATAGTTCTATCATCAGGACCATTTCAGTGGTAACCATAGTTTTTAAAAGCACTTGGTAGTACTTTACTCTTACACCGCTATACTATTCTGCTAGTTAGTGTTTTACACCGGGATAAAACTCATAGTAAAAACTCATGTTGGTAAAAGATGTTCCCTCTTAACGTATTATTAATTAACTGTCTAGTACAGTGGACGTAGTTAAAGGTTCTCAAAGGATTGATTTATTTTTTTTCTTAATTTACCAACTACATTAAACTGCTTGAGCTTAGCTGTCAGGTAGTCAATCTTTGGAGAACATGTTTATTAATGCAATTCAACCACAGTTTGCCTATTCTAAAGTACTGAAAAGGAAAATAGAACTTTCAGCAGACCATAAACTCAACAGACTAAATAAGAAAAGTTGGCATAAAGAAATATCAATATATTAAAAACCTCTTACATTTACATATAAATGCACTGTATGTTATATTTATTTATTGAATGATTGATGATATTGCTTTAAATTCTGCTCCTAAACATCACATCTAAAATGAACAAATGTTCAAGTTATAGGTTAGAGATGGTTAATTTCATGAAGCTTTTTATAATTGATAATTCTCTAAATAAAGGGTATATTGTAATCTTAATGTAACTGTTACCTCTGTTGCCATAATAAAAGAAACAGGGTTTTCACCATTCTGACTGCCTGTTCTGCAAAAACTAATTCTACTGGTGTCCCTGTTAAGGTGGAACCACAAACTGACAAATATGCCAGATACAAGCTGATTGTAGCCAGTCATCTGAGACAATGATGACACAGACAAGCTGTTTGGGGGCACGGACAAGCTTTCTGGGGACAAATATGGCATAGGAGGCAGGCTGTTTGGGGGCCACTGACAAGCTGGTGGCAAAGAATGGCCAGACAAGCTGTTTAGGGGCACTGGTAAGCTGTTCGGGGACACAGGTGGCAAAAATAACAGTGACAAGCTGTTTAGGGACACTGGCCAGTTGTTTGGGACAAAATAGCATAGACAAACTGTTTGAGGGCACTGACGAGCTGTTTGGGGACAAGGATGGGACAGACAGGCTGTTTGAGGCACTGTGAAGGCACCAATCAGCTGCTGTATGTGTAAGCATGAGTGTGTATGTGTGTGTTAGCATGACATCACATCCACCGCACACATCAGTCTGCACACAGCATGGGGCAAGAGCGATACACCACTTCTGCAAGCAAACTTCTAGGGGGCACTGACAAGTTTGGTGACAAAGATGGCCCAGACAAGCTGTTGTATGTGTAAGCATGATTGTGTATGTGCATTATTAGCATAAGTGTATGTCTAAATGTATGTTAGCATGAGCGTGTGGAAAAGTGTGTTTTTAACAAGAGTGTGTAAATGTTTGTTAGAGTGTGTGTTAGTTTACTCATGTTTGTAGAATGAGTATGTATGTATGTGAGAGTATGTAAAATGTGTGCCAAAGTTAATGTTACCAAGGGAGGCACAAAGAGACAAAGAGCCTATGGCGCCTCTTGGCCAAAAGGAGCCAGCTCTCCCCTGATGGAGATTGTAGAGATCATTTGTTTAGATGATCTTGCACTCTCTCTTCATACATGCTGTGCCTGATCCAGTGTGCAGGAAGTGAAATCTTAATAATTTCTTGCATGCTTGCTAGGTACCAGCAAGGTGTACCTGATAAAGTGGCCAGTGAGTGTATACATTTGAAATGTGTATTTACAACTCACATAAAGCCATGCTATTATTGTGTAGCAATGTAAAATATGCCCAATGCAAGAGAAGGACCCACATAATGCATAGTTAAATCTCATTCCTCTTGCTTGTGTATTGATCACACAAATAGAAATATTTTGAAACTAAAAAAGCACTGCATTAACCTACTTGATTTTTGATTTATATACATACAGTATTTAAGCGCATGTGCATAATAAAATGATTTGTGCATACACACAGGTGCACATTTACAGTACACATTCATATGCTATTATGGTTGGTAGCTACTAACCAACTACTCACTGGAAAAATAACATTTTTTTAAAGACCTAACAAACCTGAAGGATGTACTCTTTTGTAGATTCTAGTTAAGAACTTTATACTGGGAATGTAAACTGTAGGAGCATTATTTTTCTTTTATAATCTAAAAATCTGTTGTGTTTCTAAAATTACTGGTAATACTTACTACCCATTTTTGCCTTGTTGCTTTGTATATATAGCATAGGATAAAACGCCTGACAAATACTGAGGTGCTCCTGGATTAGGATGCAGAGAAGGTTGCTACTGGCTATGAATGGGCACAAAACAGATTAAAACGTTGTATTATTATTATTTTAATAGCATTGCTACTGTGTTGCATTTGTGATAATAGAGTGTACCAAAAGACTTCATTGAGAAGCAGATAAAAAAAGCACATTATGTCTGATGAGAGTGTTCACACTTGGGGATAGTGAGCTATGATCTCCCTACAGCCAAGCTGTGATCAATCTATTATTTAGATATCCACTCATATATCTCAGCAAGTTTATATACGTTACATTATATCATCAGTGAAGTAATATGAAGCAAAGGGGAGGTTGCTATAATGTGTTCAGGGTCAGGGAGATCCCCATGTTTTGATTTGTTCATTCATCCATAACATTCCTACTCCATATTTCCACGCATGCATTGTTTGGTCAAATTACACAAAGCATCTGTTATATAAACATAACAGGGTCACCGGCTTTATACTGTGTCAGAGAACACGGTATACTTGTATTCCTAACAGTCCAGTGGGGAATCAATTCCCATTTTGTCATCAATTCACTGACAGGTCCAAGTGATGCTACACCAAGGGTAGTTGTGCCTGTGCCCATGCCATTAAATGACTGACATATTTACTGATAAGAGCCACCTTATAGAATCGCCACAGATTTTAATCAGATGCCTCTTACAAGGAAATGGTGTGTGTGTGAAGAAGCAACTGTACCTGTCTATCAGCAGGCTGTGAGGCAGACCACTTGAACAAGATAACTGTTCCTAATCACATTGCAATGAAGGCAAATAAGCCCCAGAGGAGAAGTCTTGGAATATCTACACTAAAGTTGGAAACTAAAACATTTGTAGAATGAATGGAATTGGAACAGCAGGAATAAAGACAAGAATAGGGTAACCTAAGTGAAAATAATTACCATATGATCAACCATCGATCTATCTATCTATCTATCTGTCCTAGGGTTGCAACTCGCTCTGGTGGGAATGTTAGTGTGTGAGTGTCTGGGTGTATGATACTGTGAGTGTCTAGTATGTTAGTGCGAGTTTCTGTGTGCGTGTGTGTGTTAGACTCTCAGTTTTATTGCATACCACCCTTCTTTTCCCTTTCCTCTTTTTTCTCCTTTTCTTTCTTGCGTCTCTTTCACCTCCTCTTTCTTGTGCTGCCTTCTTTCTCTTTTTCTCTTCTTTAGCTATTCTTTATTTTTCTCTCCCTCTTTTCTCTCACTTTCTCCGCATCGGCTATAATATACAATATATATATTTTATATATATAACCATATATAATGACCATACCCCTGACACAGGACTTCAAAGATTTTCCAGGAAGTGGCTCAGCAAAAGGTGGCAACCTTAATCTGTCCCTCTCTGACCTCTATCTTCTATCTATGGGAGGTACAGGGAGTAGGGTTATTATGCACAACTTAAGTGCATCTTTAAGTGGAATTTAATCCATGTTGATGTTTGTGAACCTATAAAAGGACGGATATTTATCTATTGCACTTGTACTGGGAAAAAAGCAGTTACAAGATATAACATGTGATGTAGGTAAAACAAACCCACATACTACTTCAAACCCGGCCAATATATGAGAGCTAGGGATGTCTTGTATTTTGATTTATAGTTACTCTGGTGTAAGAATGGGGTAGCTGGTTTCTGGGATGAGGTGAATATCATATTATTAAAGGAAAATAAAATATTATTAAATGTATTAAGTACAGAAGGAATATGTTTGTATTGCAGTTCACAGAAGGCTACAGGTTATTCTCCCTAAACTCATGCATTTATAGGTCTCGTGGTCTCTTACATTTAACACACCATCTTCAGTGTCTTTAGGTGAGGCTCATTTGCAGGCAGCTGCAGTATGAGCTTCCATGCCCTGCCTTGCCATTGACCTCCAACCTGATTTGAAAGAGCCACCCTCTTTCAGAGTGAGAAGTTATTCATTTTCTGTAATAGCTCTATTTCAGGCCTTCTTCCAGAGATAGACAATTGCAAAAATGGGACGGTTTAGCAATATTGACAACTGTTCATATAGAACAACACCATATCCATTTTAGTCGTGATCAAAGTGAAGGAGGAAGGAAGAAAGAAAGTTGGCGTTTAATGATGCTTCCTGATGTGTACCATTTGTGGAAAACATTAATAGCAGACACTTATATTAGATGGGGTGCATTAGCCTCCCGATTGCAAGCAGTTTTAGAAAAGGACCAACTGATTCCTTATAAACGCTGCAAGACTAATATAGGTCTAATTGATGTTCTGCCAAACAAATTTAAATATGTGACCACTTTGTAGAAACAAAAAGCATAAAATATTATTAAGTCTTAAGTGTTTTTTTTATATATATATATATATATATATATATATATATATTTCTCAGGTAAATAATAATGCACAAATTGGATTGCAGAAGCAAGAGCATATTGAAATCCTGCCCAATGTTAAAGGAGCAGTTTAAGAGAACATGCCACATTTATCACAGCTTCACAGACAAGTTATTGAGCTGTCTATGAAAAACAGAGCCAAAACAGGAAGGCTTTCAACACACAGCAGTGGTTGAGGTCCTTGATTGATAGAGTTAGATGATGCAAAACTGTCTGATGACCTTTCTGAAAAATAAAGTTAAGGAACTCAAGGACTTTATGGCGATCTCTGACCACAGATGAACAGTTATTTTATTGCAGCATAAATTCAGGAAGTACCTTATTGCAAGCTCTGCTATTTCCGAAAGCAAATTGTTATTTACACCAGTGGTAACTGAAAAAGCAAGTCACATTTGTTACAAAAAAAAGAATCATCTGTTTATTCTAGAGCCCAGCAGATTTCGATAATTATTCCTCTGAATTTGATTACACTATAGCATTCTCTGCAATATATCTACTAAATTATAGGTAAATTATAGAGTTTTTTCCACTTTGGTGCCTCTAATTGCTCCATAATATAGAATGGCTTCTGAAGTAAATATGTTATGATTGTAACAGTTATGACGTTACAGGGTCTCTAGCAGAGTAATTTCTTATGTAACTCTACAAATGCTCTTGAGCTATAAGCCTCATCATTTTCAAAAGGGGCATCTGGTTAGCAAAAGGAAGACTTAGTATATATATGGCACACACACAGTCCACTTACTCCAATAATCTAGTATTTCCTTGGTGCTACAAGCACCACCTATATCACCCATGCTGTTGGATGGTAAGCCACAGTTCTTTATTTTTAATATACATTATTAATGTACCTGTAATTAAAAACATCAGTTTTACCATTGGGGGCTCTAGTCTGTCAACTCACAATCGAAAAAGAACGATTTACAGGTTATAAAAAAATGCTTTCATGTATATTATCCTATGTCCTTTAAATAGAGATTTTCTACTGAAAGTGCCTCACATGTATTTCATTTTATGTATGTTGTGGTATGCTTACAAACCCAATTGATTTCATATTTAATGCAACTGAATTACTCATTTAGACCAACAATCACTGGATGTTTAAACATGCATATGCCTAAAGACAATAGTAAATGAGACAATCCATTAATGTCAATACTATTCAAAAGGCATTGTATGCCCTTGGACAGCTCAATCTATATCCATGGAGAAGGTTTGCTTTATCGAAACACCGTAGTGTTCTTTAATTCATGCATATTACAATGTGAGTGCAGGAAATCCACAGCTCCTACAGCCACCTCTTTCATAATTTACAGCCAAATAAAACAAGACTTTTAAATGTAGAACGTCACAATTGCATCCTGGATCCTGTCTGAGGTCAAATCCATGCATACCTCTAAACAACATATTTAGCCATGTCTCCGTGAAAACTCCATCACCTAACCCAAGAATGAACCCATTTATAATAGACTGACACTGGTTGCTGGCTGTTTTCAAGGAAGGATCTGACCACAACTGATGTTGCTGTCCAGAACTCATTAGGAAATACGGAGATAAATAATGATAGTAGCACTTTCTAATAGCCTTATTAGTTTCTGAGAAGGTTGATCCTCCTTTGCATTTGTCTTGGAAATATCAACAAAATCCCTAGCTTCCAGACTTTTCTGCCTTATTGTTCTAAAACAGACGTAAATGTAACCTTGTCGGTGTAAAATAATTTATTTAGCGATCTTATCAACATGTACACAGTTAAGAGTGTATTGCTTTATAGTAAATCCAGAGAATTGTGCAGTGTTTTAGAAATATGATTTTTTTTGTGCAATCTCAACAAGCCTTGTTCTTTGTAATGCCAAGAAGTACAATGTACATTGCTATGTGGCATAGAGTTATGTTTCTGCTAGATTATGAACACAGTCAATTGAACTAATTGAACGTGTTCTTATATTGTTTTGCTGATAGTAACATAACGAGCATGGGTTTCCCTAACACACTGATTACGTTATCTAATAGTAAGCAAGCTTTGTGAAGTAAGTGAAGTGTGTGCCTCCAATCTATCCAATCACTTAGGCCTGGGCTTTGGAGGAAACATCCATCACCAGGTTTTAAACATATGGTGCATCAGCAATCTCAGACCTACCGATAATGTAAAAGCTGCATGCCTGTGCTGTGAAATATGAAATTGTTGTCCACATAATTACAGGAGTGTGATTACGTTACTAGCTTACATGAAGCATCAAGCACAATATATATATATATATATATATATATATATATATATATATATATA
>VKOC01000003.1:28042434-28052854 GCA_009364415.1 Spea multiplicata
CATCCTTTATCTACCCTAAAAACAATTTAATGTAGTAATTTATATTATAAAGCTACAGTTAAACATTGAGTTTAAGGCTTCTGCTTGCTCACTGGTGTCCTTTGTGCACTAAAATCTGATATATCTTGAGGACACGTACTGTAGTGTAAAGCTCTAGATTGGTTCCTGGGAAAGACATTCCAGGCCAGTCCTAGGATTTGTAGATGTGAGATTTGTGAGGTTGTTTTTTAAATATTTTATATATTTTTTTTATTAAATTATTGCTTTTCTCTTTTTTAGTTGTTGGTTTTAGGATTGTAAGCATGTGAGGATCTTTCTTTAAATCTAAAAGATTGCCCCTCAGCACAAACCTAAGGCGAATACCAATTCAAGATCCACCCTATTAAAGCATACATTTTTGGGATTCCTGAAAGATTATATAGCCATATATATTGCGTTAGGCCAGCCACTAATGTCAAAAGTAATTCGTCCCTAAGTTTTGAATGAGTCCTATCCAATTTTCTGCATGGCTTCCGTTTGAAGGACTGCATTGTTTTTTAACGCAATGGAGACTCTCATGCACAAGCTTTGAATTGGCCTTCCTTTTGACACAGTCCTAATTAATTTGAGGCACTGTGTGGCAGATGAGGGGCTGCTCAACGTTAAGGTTTGAAAGCAAAGGCAAATAAATTTACAGCATACCCAGTGGATATATTCAAAAAAACAACGCAATCTAAGGCATAAAGATAATTGGGTAATATCGCTATCAAGACTATATGGCCACATATTGCGCCATAACCCACCACTACATCAAAGTATCCCAAGAGCCTGGCATGTCTATCTTTTAATTTTTTATAATGGCTAATAATTGGGCTTGACAAAGGAGCTGTAATCAAAGATGGGACTTAGCATTGCATTTTCATAACTCTATGAGGCACCAATTAATCATGGGGCACATTACATTGGTTTAATGTAAGTAATAAAAAAAAAAAAATTAATATAGTTTAGTTTATTTCTTTGAGGAGCAAACAAGTGTTTTGTGACATGATGGGGGGTAACTTAGCAATCAGAACAACCAAAAATATAATTAGCAATGTATAATACACTTGTTCATTAACACGAACCACTCTTATTTTTTTCTTAATTCAAGTATGGTTACTGAAGGGAAGTACGGAAAAATGGGAGAATATTATATGCAAATGGGTGAGCAAATAAGTGGAAGGAAAATTAGTTTAACATTACTTTGCATTGCCCATAGATGAAAAGGATAAACATATAATTGCATTGTGGACTAGACTTGGCAGTTTATCACATTCAATGAGTGTGGCGACAGGCTGACAGTCAATGTTTAACATAGCGTTCTACATAAAAATTTAATTTTGGGATCTAAAACATTTTGAAAAGCATTCTGGTGCAAAACATAGGTAAGTCTTAGTGTGAATGATTTCCAAGTCAATCAGAAGGAGTTGGAACATCTTATCTTTGTCCTTGAAGAAAGAGAGATACAAAACAAGGAATGGGGAAGGTAAAAGCGATAGAAACTGGAACATTTTAATCAATACTTTTCTTTACTAAATTAGGAATGTTTAGTCTGGCATGAGGTTTATTCAACTTTCTCAAGGATTTTCGGGAATAATGTTATCAAAAATGGTCAAATTCTCAATATTTGCGGTTAAATTAATAGTAAAATATACAAAACTGAACAGTGCTGGCAATTGACAGGTTAGTTTAACCCTTTAAGGGTAAAAAAAGAGTTTTATGGGGCAAGAAATTACTATTTCTATTTCAGTTAAATTTCTGTGTACAGTAAACTCATATGTCTTTTTGGTAAGCAATATGATAATGACTAGGAATACAAAAAAAATACATAAAATATTAATTATGGGTTTTTTGGATTTAGATTACATTTATCCCTTGGCTCTTAAAAAAGTAAAGGCTTTCTAGGTGGGAAATAGGTAGAAAAGATCAAGGGGTGCAAATGCTTGGCTGGATTTGGGTGGACCATAAACATGTATTGGCAGAACATAAATAAAGGTTGATTGTTCTACCATTGAGCTCCTTTGCATTCTTCTAATCTGTGAAAAGATGCAACGTAAAATACTAAAATATTATCTGCTAATACTTAAAAAAATGGGTCAATAGGTTATTGAGAGATATTAATTTTTGTTATTTAGTGTTAATAAATGCTACAAGTTAGTTATTCCTAATAAACATACTCACCAACCAAATATCTGTAATTGGCAGCATATACTTTTAACTACTTTGAACAAAGTTTACATTAGTGAATTCCTGCTCTAATTAGCAACTCAACAATAACAATAAGTGTTTTTTTGCCAGAATGGTACTATTTGATCAAAAATAAACCACTTGCACAATTATGTAGATAGATGTGATCCCAATACTTCTGATAGGGATAAGCTTGGTATCATGTCTCATATCCACCAGGGTTTTATCAACCAATGTCCACATTTCCTGGTACTCATGTAATTTTGTGTGTTACCAGGCTTCTTTTTATCTACCCCTGTACATGTGGTTGATCATAACATTTCAGCCTCAATGTTGACCTCAGCACCTCGGTAACTTATTTTTAAGTGTTATAAGCCCATGCTGAGAAAGATGAAAGAAAGAGAGAGGCAGACTGGCACCACAAGAGATGAGGTAGCCACATACCCAAGGAAGGCCATCAAAAGTCCTCCTTCTTCTAGGAGAATGGTTTTGTATGGGGGTAGGGCTAGCCACATGTGGAGGCGCAGCTGTGTTGGTAGTGGGGCTTTCCTCAGATTTAATTACGGGTAAACAGGAGGGGAAGTGAGAGGGAACGTGGGTATGGACTGGGCATTACCAAAAACTAAGAAAGTTGACCCAGAGAAGAAGTGTTTCGCCTGAAGACTCCGGGAAAGAGTTCCAAAGCACGGCAAATGTTTCTAAATTAAATTGTGTAAGTAAAATAAATGATTTCGTTACATAAATAATTCAGCAGAAAGCAGTAACATAAAAAGTAAAGCCTTAGCCATATCTATAATCACCCACCATAAAAAGTGTCCTTCTTTGGCCATTTGAAATGCTGGGAGATATGGTACTTTTGTTTATCCTAAATACATCCATTTAGTAAACAGCACAATATACACTATAGTTTCGCATTAACTATGTATGCTATAGTTTAACAAAATACATCTTATTTTACCATTATTTTTATTTTAACATAGCCATTTCAGAGTTGTCTATTCATCTATCTCTTTGAGCCTTTCAATTGAAAATAGACAATAGACCGAAAGATACTTTAGAAGGTTACTTAAAACTGGAGATGTTAGGGAAGTGACACTGTAGCTTTTTATCTAAAAATGGACATTCAAAGGGTCCATACTTAAAAGCTAAAATCCCTGTGGCTGTAGATGTGTGTTTAAAAGCACAAACAAGTTATTGGCAATAATATATTACCCTCTCCACATCCATTAGACAATCACCATGAAAGACTCCAAAAACGTATATAACATTAAAAAGACTAGCACACATCAAAGGGTACATTTCACATATTGATGGGTGCACATGTCATTTTAACCAGTATACGTTTTGATAATGTCACCCTTTTCTCTTTAAATGCAATGATGCTTGAGAACAACATAACTGTATCAGTAAGTAAATATCTACCTGTTTCTATATCTGCTTTGACTTTTTGTATGTTCGCATTGAATAACAGAACACTGACAGTGCTAAATATCTTTATCTTTTAATTTTAAAAGGAAAGAAAAAGGGTGAAATCCTAGAAGAGGAGAGCAATGTATGATTATAAACAGTTTCTCTTGTCAAAATATAATAGTTTTATTTACTCATTGGTGTTGAGGTCTCATTCAGTTATTTTTCTCATAACCTGGCCTTTATGATTTTTCCATTACATACGTACGGGGTTATGTGTATCAGCCCTGCCCCATTGGGGTTTGCTTGCCTGACCAATTTTGGAAAGGAACACTGTTCTCTCTGGTGTCTAATTTGGGAAGCAGCATACCTTTGACTCTATTGCTTTGACACCCACTGTCTTGCAGGATCCTTGCATTGTAAATGTTGGTGTAGGAAAGAGTAGAGAAGAGAGAATAAGTCATTCCTTTCATGATAGACACCAGGAACAGTGGCCAAAAAGGGGACACATGGTGGAAATGCCCCATTGAGGATCTGTAGCCAAGTCGAAGCTGTACCCTTCCTGACCACTGTGGGTCTACCACTGTCTTGGGGGATAGCAATACTAAGGGTTTTGTTACATCTGGGGCTGGAAATGGCCATTTATGTCAGTCGGTGGTGACTAAATACATAGTTTGCTGATCTGAAATGGATAACACGTACACATGATTTTACCACCTGATATGCTTAAATCTACATTACAAACCCTCTGTACACTAGTAACTAGCACTTTATTGATGTTATACCGTTGCTCCCATCTAAACCTATTTAGTCCTGTGTTCTTAAACGTACAGTGACCCGGGTCCATCCTTATCATGTCAAGGACACCTTCGGCACATCGTAAAGCGTTGCATTTCAGACAAGATAAAAACATTTGACACTTTTGCTTCCTTTATCTGATGCATCAGAACTAAAATAATAAATCCTATACAAGGTCGTATATAAAATTTGTGCTGGTATTTTGAATGCCCTTTTACATTTAGTGGTTTTAGAATGCATTGTTTGATCAAAGCTGCTCATTTGTGAAGAAACACTAATAAATAATTAACTAATGACAATACCACGATGTCATCATTAAACAGCATAATTGTTTTTTGGGTTTTCTTACAAAGAGCAACGAGTGCCAAAAAATACCTTGCATCTCTATTTATACATAAAGTTTATAGATCTAAACTTTTCCCTTGACATTGAATCTGTCAAAACAAACACTTGAGCTATTGTATTTTTTGAGTAGCTCTTTAAGGTATAAATAGATCACACTTGTTTATTTTGAGTGCTTTTAGTGGTGCAAAAGTAGTTTAATTGTATTTAAAATCTGTCAGATACCAATAGTGATCAATGCTCTACATTGATCTGTTTGTATAGTTAAAACACACAAAATATCAGATTCAGGTTCTAACATTAAATACACCGGTATTGATCCACCACAACTATGATCCAGTTCAGATAATAATGTTGGTGATTAAAGAAATCTGTCTGCTTTGGTTTGTTTAACCAATGTCGCCTGTCATTATTTTAGGACCTGAACAAAAGATTGAAATAATACTAAAGGTCACGGATAACCGGTGTTTGTTTGGCATAATATTTATCAAAGTAAAACTGGGGTTTTAAAGTTTATTCAGCGAAGACACATTTTTTTTATTACAATGTAAAACTTTGTCAAACAGTTTATCAAGTTTTACATAAATATGACCACCGATGTCTAGGACTTTTTCAAGGTAGCCTTTTATATTTCTAACTTAGTGCTACAGTTTTTTAAATACTTTTATGTTCATAAATATGTCCTCTATTGATATATAACTACCATAAGAAATTACCTTTTCTAAGACCTTTTTCGGGTTAACGTTTTCATGGAGGTTATTAATCTGATAGGGGCACAGGTTTTTTTTATTGTTTTTCCATTTGGTAAGTAAAAAAAAAAATAGATTTACATTTTAAGTGTTGATTAAACCATAGCTTGAAGTGTATCTTTGGTGGGTATTTATTATTCTGCTGAAGAGCTGACATTAAACACTGTCCTACTTTACAATGATAAAGCGAGTTCAGGAATAACAAGCTGAACTTTCATTTAATTGGCAAGAATATATTAAGTATAATACCTTGGATATAAGTGTCCCCATATGGTATGCCTCATATACTTAACTCCTGTAATAATGAGGGGTAATGTGTACTGTTTGCTGTATACTCTGTAAGAGAAGATGACCTATAAGGACTGTATGGTCCTATGTTATGTTCCTTTTGGGAGATAGGCGATTATATGGTGGCTTAAATATGTACATTATTATTTTACAGGCTAAGGCCTAGTTTTAATACAAATAGAAGTGATCTTATATTGTTTGCTATCCAGGCATCAAAGCTAGTCTGGATTAAGATTCACATTAGGTTTCACAGGTAGATAAAATATTTAGGAGCAACAGCCACTGAGGACAGGCATTTTTAAGGCAGCTGTTTCGATGGCACACGTAAGGTGGTTTCTCATAGATTTATACTGTTTACGTAGTGTATTTGATTAATCATGTACAATGTTCACAAAAATACTGCTAGATATAATGCAATACATATGAGTAGAAAACTACACACGCTACCATATATATGTCGGCAGAAGCTCAGAAAACTATTTTCTGCTAAGTTTTATAGATGGGTATAATTTGTTTCCCAATTCGAGTAAACAATAGAATTCAAATTGTAAATTGTGAAGAGTGGTTAACTAAACTGGATGTATTTACTCCAAATAATGACATTATCGTGATGTTTAACTCTATACAAGGTCAGTATGAACTCATGAATAATCTTCATGCCTTGGACAAAGCAGATAACAAGAGCCCAACTATTATGTTTAGATGAACAACGGAGGGAAAGAAATATATATTTCTTACAGTGACAGGGTTATAGTCTGGAATGCACCCACTTCTAGACTTGGTGACTGCAGGAACTGCAAATAAAATACATATTAGCATACAACAAAAGGCATATACCAGTAGTTGCAGTATATTTGTTTTCAATCTCCACATTTCTTAATGAAAAACTGATTAGCTTTCCATGTAGCAGCAATATGTAGAAGTTGTAACATTACTTTAATTTTCTTGATGGTGTTCAATAACTCATAATTAGTATTTTAAAGAGAAAATAAAATATCGTAGAATAATTTAGACAAACCCATATGATAGAACTCCACTTGATAAGAAAGGAAATGTACTGTTCAGAACTGGGAACTTTTCTGTTTCAGTGACCTATGAATTAGTAAGAAGAATTACTACAACTTTCACAATATGAACCAATGTCTGCAGATTTTTCTTAAGAGTGCTGGTAAGACTTAAAGATAAGTAACCTGTATTGATCAAAATGCATTGTAAGGCATTTCTTTATTTTTGGAGACAATGACAATCAATATTTAAAACAATAATGTACTTATTGCGGTTACTATATTTTATAGTATAATTGTTTTACTAGTAACTGAAATACATAACCTACCCCATATTGGTGGAGTTCCTAAATTCACACAATATTTTCACATATTTAATTTGTTCATAAAAATGTATTTTACACTGTACAGTGTTTTCAACGTGTCTTAACAAAAAAAAGGTACATATTGGTAGATCCATCATTGAGCTATAGTTACAATGGCTTTCTTTTTTCTATAACAGTTCTGTATTTTGAAGGCATTAAGAGGCTTGCCAAAAAAGACCTGATACATTTAAGCACTTACTATTATTTTGTGTTCTTTTAGAGGAAATGAGTGTCTGCCATGAGGATGAACCATTATTTATTGAGGTGCACTAATCCTACACTTAGCTGAAAGCAACAAAGTCATACTTTGCAGCTGCTTCCTGGTCTCATTTGTAGTGTGCAGATGAGTCTAGGCATCAGCCTGATCACTTCAGTTAGAACAATAACTAGAAGAGGCATTGTCAAGCTTTGTTTCAAGTTCTTTATGATATTGACATCTCTGCATGGATCCAGTACTGAAAACGTTGATGACCACAATGAAATACTATTTATTTACTAAAAAGACCATGTAACCCTCATAAATTGCCACAGTAGACAATACTTTTGTATGTGTCCATCAAAAACACAGAAGAAATTATCTGTATTAGCAATGTCCAATTTAATATTGCAAGTAGCTTTAAAATGAGTATTCTAGCATTATTAATAATTTCATTTAGATCAATCACAACAAACAGAAATGTGCTTGATACCTTTTCTTACTTACGCTTATGTTTTAATTCATGGAGGAGAATTCTTGTCAAGTGAAGGGCTGGTATGATTTTGGAGGAATGATTCCTCATGAACAAAATGTTAAACTTGGTTGCTTTAGATTCCAGCTTTCATTTTACAAAATGTACGCACTAGAGCTTAGGGAAATTTTAACACTTGGGGTGAGAGACCTATTTTTGAATAGGTCCCATGAGGAAAATAGGCATGGTAACATTAGCCCTATCTGTCTGTGGTCTATCCATCTATTCGTAGGCATAGACCAACTGCCAAGATTCTTTAAAGGTATAAGCCTTGAAACTGGGCCCAATTCTATAGCAGCCTGTAGTGCCTGGAGGCATGGGGGGGTATTTGATGGTGTGGTGAAGGCATGTTGGTGTAAAGGAAAGGGTTGAGATGCTGTTTTTCAGTTGTTCTCCGTGGGTACTTTGAGTAATGTAGCATGTTTTGGTATGGCTGATATTTATGTGGATTTTCATGTATTGTTGGGGGGTGAAAATGGGACCCTTCTAGCAATTGAAGGAGACTTTACCTTGAAGCAGTTTGTAATGCTTGGCGTCTATCCATGGAACCCATCTTGCACTGTGAAGTATCGTATGGCTTTGAGTCTCCCAGTGTAGGATGGGGCATAAGCAAATTATGTTTCATTCATCTTATTGCTGATTATTGTGCATGTATTTTGATTTTGTTAACTCCTGCCTGTTCATGCAAACATATACAGTTCTGGGTTAAAACACAGCCCAAGTACGTTTGGGAGATAATACATTCACTCTGCAATGTACAATCTACAACTTATATTCCCCAAGAAGAAATGTAAAAATAATTTTATTTTAAGAAATACAGGGAGCCAGAAAGGATCTATAGTGTAAATTCTGGCACTCAAGAGGCTTCATGAAGTGGCACATACCTTTCCATGGTAAATTCTGCCCTGTCCCTTGCTATTCATCCCCTGGGGAGGTGAGGACATGGTAATTGTTGCCACAATCCCAGTGTATAAGAATTATTGTTTTAAGTGATTTTACACTAGATATTTTCAGAAAGTTATTAGAAATGAACAAAGACACAGATTTGTACATCAGGTGTTAGAGAGACACTCAGTGGTTCATTTTATGGAGTTGATAGAAAATATGTGAGAGTCGGTAAATGGTAAAGAAACTAAATATAAACGTGTCAGATCTAGCAAAATAAATTATATATTTATATTGAAGGAATTGCTCACAAAATTGCACTTTGTAGTATATTTCTATTGTTTCTTTAGTTGTTATCTGTGAATCTTATAATTAGCATAGCATCTGCATCCCAAGATAAAACTGTTTTTTTATCTCCAAGATCAATAAAAACAAATATGCCTTATTGCGACTAAATAAGCAGAATACCTTAGTCAGTTGAAAGCATTTTTACAGATTGATCAGCGGATTGAGTTTGCCCAGCTGAAATCACTTTAATCATGTTATACTGTGCAATATAATGCTGATTAAACAAACATAAACTAATTTTACTCTGTTCAATAAGCTATTTGTGTATGTTTATTTTCTGTATTTTTCCAATATAAATATGTGTGGCACCTGCTGGGAAATTGTGAATTTTTACATAATGTGGGTGTAATATTTAATTAATAAAGATGATCTAGGTTGGAGGGGATAATGAAACCTAGATATTTTAAATGGGGTAAACAGGTGAAAAGGAAAGAGGTAGGCCCAGACTTTTTTTGTGCACTTAATGGAACCCAGGCGCTCTGTAACATCTCAAGGGTTTGCAACAGAATGGGGATTGTGTGTTTTGGTTGGAACATGAAAAGCAGCAAATCATCTGTAAATGCTGTGGTTTTAATTACTTTCTAACCAACGGCGATCTCTAGGAATTTCTAAAACTCTAATGTGTCTCAAGCACTAAATTGAATAATATGGGTTATAATGGGCACCCATGTCATGTGCCACGTTCCAATTTAAAAAAAGGAGGAACTTAGGTTATTGATACTTATTTGGGCTCTTGGTGTATAGGGCTCAAAAATGTTTCAGAAGGTGGGGTCAAATGGTGAAATTTAAAGAGACATGTTAAATATGCCAAGATTTGCGATAAAACACTATCTGCATTGTAGCTGATAATAATGTTGAACTTAGATGTATCTTTTTTGTAGGATATATAAATGGGAGGAGGTTTAATTGCTCCTCCCCCAACACATTAATCTGGTTTTGGTAGCAGTATAAACTGCTTTGTGTGCCCACTATATAGGAGGTGAGAGTAGGTTCTCACCCTATTGAGAGTGTGCCTTGACGTGGCGGGTGAGCTTAATTATGCTTTGGCCAATTCATATAACCAAAACCTCTCACTTATATTATGTTTATATATTTGTTGCCAAGTTTATTAGGGTGAGAAGCGCAGACAGTATTTTGTTTTTTGTATACATTGTAGGATATCTACCTTGTAAAAACATGTCTGAAGATAGTAATCAGTTAGCCATTATTAAGGTCTTGATTTAAAGAAAAAAGTGTTAAAATATGTTGTGGGCACCTTACAGAGCCAATCGGATTTATTGACATGGAGGACGGAACTCAGG
>VKOC01000003.1:28052954-28194677 GCA_009364415.1 Spea multiplicata
GTTACAGGACTTACACATCCATGCTATCACACACTAATTCATTCATATACTCATTCATTCATAGATTCATTCCCTCAATCACGCATATTCATTCAAACACCCTCCCCACCCCCTTACCTGCACTGCAGCTCCTCGATGCTGCTCACAGACTTCAGCAGGGGCGTGGCCTCCCTCTGCATTCTCTGGTACTGAACAGAGGAAGCCGGAATGGAGCAGAGTCATGTGGGTTCCGCTTCCTCTGTGCAGTACAAAAGACCCTCCCACAGGTAAGTAGCAGGGCTCGAGGTGTGGCCCGCGTAAGATCGTTTGCCCTGGCTGCCGATCTTACGCGGGCCGCACCTCGAGGTCTGGCGGGCCGCATTTGGCCCTTGGGCCAAAATTTTATATCTCCTTAGAACAATACCACTTCGGGTCCCTGCGTATATTTTGGATAGATTTTCTAGAATGTTCCTTTCCCTTGTTTGGAAAGCGGGCAGTGGCGGAACTACCGGGGTCGCAGGGGTCGCGACAGCAACCGGGCCATGGAGTTTTGCCAGTCAGGGGGGCCTAAGGGGTGCCGAGCGGTTGCTGAAAACGACCGCTCGGCAACTCTTGGGCTCCCCCTGACTGACAAAAAATCTCTCTGCTCTCTGATCGCCATTACCCAAGCGCGAAGAGCCACGCGCCACAGCGAAGCCGCGCGCCGCTGCCACAGAGTGCAGACTGTAGAAGGCGTTTGATCTCAGTGACGGTGCTTCACGCAAGAAGCGCCGCATATGACGTCATATGCCAAGCGCTGCAGAATGAAAGGCGAGCTGGCACCCGGAGACAAACGCCTCATGCCTCCACAACAGGAGTTGAAGGTAAAGTTGAACAGCGGGGAAGGGGGTGAAAGAGGTTAGATTGTGGGAGGCGAGGTTTGGAAGGGAGAGGGTAGTTGTGAGGAGGGGGATAGGGAGGAGGGTAAGATTGGGAGGAGGGGGGGTAGTGGAGGAAGGAGTAGTTTTGAGGAGGGGGTAGGGAGGGAGATTGTGAGGAGGGGGGGTAGAAATTGTGAAGGAGGGGGGTGATTGTGAGGGGGGGGTAGGGAGGGGGTAGATTGAGTGAGGAGGAGGGTAGGGAAGGAGGGTAATTGTGAGGAGGAGGAGAGTAGGGAGGGTAGATGTGAGGAGGGGGTTAAGGAGGAGAGGTAGATGGATTGTGCGGAGGGGTAGACTGTGAGGAGAGGGGGTAGGGAGGGATGGGTAGATGTGAGGAGGGAGATAGGGAGGGAGAAGGGTAGATTCGAGTGAGGAGGGTGGGTAGGGAGGGAGAGGGTAGATTGTGAGGAGGGGGGTAGGGAGAGGAGGGTGAATTGTGAGAAAGGGGTTAGGGAGGGAGAGGGGAGATTGTGAGAAAGGGGGGTAAGGGAGGGAAGAGGGGATGTGAGAATGGGCTTAGGGAGGGAGAGGGGAGATTGTGAGAAAGGGATAGATGGGGGGGGCCCTTAACAGATTCTCGCACCGGGGCCCTGAGGTTTCTAGTTACGCCCCTGAAAGCGGGCAAAGCAAGAATAACCCAAAAAGTGATAAAGAGAAGCTGTAGACATTTGGGTTTGGGGTTTCCAGATATCAGAAGATTACACGGAATTGTAATGCTTACACATGTACTACACTGGAATATTAAAAAGAATCTTAATTTAGGATGGCTATATTGCGAACGAAACCAAATAAACGAACATGATCTATTCAATCTTTTCTGGCTTGGACCATCGATTTCGAAAAAATTAAACTTTACGAATCAAGTTATAGTGGAGGCTTTAAAAACAAGCTATAAATTTAGAAGATTAGAAAGACCAGATGTCCTTTTTACGGTTTTTACACCTGTAAAGGTTCTCAATTATTATATTCAGAATATTAATCTTAATAAATGGACTTTAATATAACATCTGTACATTAGGAGACCTTAAACCAAACGACTCATTTCTCAGTTTTTCTGAACTTCAATCTAAATTTAAACTTCCCGACAATTAATTATTTACTTATATTAGACTGAAGCATTTTTTGAATACTCAGGTAGTTCATCCACCTACAGAACTTGATATATTTATTAATAAGCAATATAAAAAAAATTAATTTCTTTGATATCATTACATCTAGATACTCAAGAAATTGATGTACTACCCTCCTCAATAGAAAAATGGCAAAACGATTGTGATGTTATATTTCCTATGGAAAAATGGGTGGATACTTGGTCACAAGTTAGGAACGCAGTACACACGATTAATATTCAAGAAATGTTCTTTAAGCTTCTGCACCGCTGGTACTTAGTCCCTTCCCGTTTAAATAAATTTTCCAACCTAAACTCTAACTTATGTTGGAGGTGCGGATACGAGGAGGGGACTCAACCTCATATATGGTGGTCTTGCTCTAAGCTGGGAAATATCAAGATCCAAGCTGAGAAGCTTCTTTCCTTTTTACTTAAATGCAAAATTTTTATTCAAATTATGTATAGCGAGAGCTTGGAGGAAAGTTGAACCTCCTACTTGGAACGAAATAACCGATCAAATAAATTATCAAGCTAAGATGGAAAAATATTTCTATGTGATAAATCAAAATATTTCCAAATATAATCATATATGGTCCCCGTGGTTTAAGTACACTACGGAAATTCATTCAGATAATTCCGATTTCATCACTTAGAAACTTTTTCTCTTAGGCATTATTTATGTTTTCTCTGAATTTGTGTTTTTACCTTGATATACATTTACTGGTTTATATTTATTTGTGTGTTTTGTATGACCCCAATGGGTATAGTGTCTTGAAAATCATCTTAGTTACTGATAATTATATATTTCCTTTTTCGGTTGTTCCATTCTACCGCCACATGTATGTGTGTGATTACGTCCTCGTCAGTGCGTCTGGTAAATGTTTATTGTTTAAGTAGTATGATTTATATATGATTTATATAGCTTAACTCAGATCCATTTGAATGGCTCTGTCTGGTATATCGCATCTTTTTCTATGGATTTGTCTAACTAATATACAAGGAGATGCAAATTTGTATATTTGAATGAATTTTTCTATATATTTTCATACTCTGTATGTTACTGTATGTTATTGTATGTCCTTTTTTATATTTTAAAAAAATTAATAAATTATCTAAAAAAAAAACAGTTAATTCTAGCATTTGCTTGGCAAGCGTTCTGGGGTTTGGCCACTGTCAGTGTTTTGTTATAAATTAATAGTTACTATAGGTACTGATAGCGCTTTATATGTTTTTCTTGTATCAGATTTTACTTATACATACTAAATCCTATATTACATATTCTCTAATTTTTCAATATATTTATTATGTAATTAAGAACGTATTCAAATGATGAACATTCTACAGATATAATGATTGGGTTTTTTTTCAACATTACTTTAAAATAGTATTCTATAACGTAGACATATGTCTCTTTTTTCCAGGCTAGGCCTATCAAAATAATGATTGTATCATGATACTAGAGTGACTATATCTGGGACTATATCTGGGAAATTTCCATTAGGTTTTCCCAGATATTATTTACAGTATTTGCTCAATTATAAGATGATCCTGATTATAATACGACCCCCCAAAATTTGAATATTAATTTAGGAAAAACAAGAAAAAGCCTGTATATAGGACTACCCTATAGGGAAAACGTTTTACTAGTAAATATTATTTCCCATGCAAACTATTTTTCATATTTAATAAAAACTATGATTGAGAAAAATGATTTTTTTTGTCTTTATTTGCTAACGGTGCTAGTTTACCCCTCAGATATGCCTTATACACACCTATATGCCACTCTGACCGCAATATTTGGCTTATACCTGCCTATATGCTACTTTGCCTCCATTATATGCCTTTTAACCCCTATTATGCCACTCTGCCCCCCGACTTACCAGTGCTTTCCCAGACTTCTTCCTCATACTTTAGCCCCCGGGCTTCTATAACGGAGCACCGGTGTGACGTAACCTACTGGTGCTCAGTCATAGAAGCACCGGCGGAAGTGCCGGCAGCTTCTACCAGGGCTTCTATGATGGAGCATCGGAAGATTACGTCATGCCGGTACTCCATCATAGAAGCCCCCAGAGGAAGTGCCGGCAGCAACAGAGTTTGCCAGAGAGGAGGATCCAGGTCATCTGCAGTGCTGAGGGGGATCTAGATCTTAGTCTTGTAGTCAGGCCTCTATTTGAGGTCTGATTTAAAGATGACCTTGAAAATAAGACTAGGGATATTTTTCAGAGCATTTGTTCTGAAAAAACCTGGTCTTATAATTGAGCAAACACATTATTTCAGCATAGTAACATTGGTATTGGCCTTAAAAACTTCCCATTTAAAATTATCTTCCATAACTACAAGGGAGCCAGACTGGACTCAACTTCTCATCTTGCAAAACTGCAAAGACAAATAGTCAGATACCCCCTTTTAATTGCACATGTTTTTTTTTTACAATTGAAGAAGGATCTCTGGCCAATCACTCCAGCCTTTCAATCTTAGGATAGGAACAACACCTTGGATAATTATATAAACCAGGGGCCACAAATTCAGTTACCATGTTATATCTCCTCATAAGCTACACAGACTATGCAGCAGAAGAACTTTCTCGTATATCTTACTAGCAAACGGTAATAATCAATCTAGAGCATGAGAGCACATTAAAAGCAACTCATCACTGTGATGTTTTATGCTGAAATGGTATTGGGAATTATAACAAGAACCAGGGGCCTAGCGGCGCCCAAGATCTTGCTATAAAAGTACTCCTCCTTTGGGGAAAAAGGTCTCCAAAAGAAGTGGCTGGTGATGAGTGTGATGGGGTTCACTACATGAAGTTGTATTGTGTTCAGTATGTTATCGCATTTAATTCTTTATTTTATGCGTTTCTGCCCTTCCCTATGCTGTGTGCCTTCCCTTAGTAAGATGAGCATGTTATCCTGTGTGCCCTGTAGCTTCCAAATATCATTCACTGACGTACGTGAACACATTTTGGTGATTTCTTGTGCGGAGTGTGCATGATCTGCACAAACAAGATAATCACTGTGTAAGAGTTTTTGAAAAAACAAAATATAATGGCTGTAAAACTACAGCCTAAGTGCTCCTAGTGAAATTAGTTATGTTTTTGTGATTATCGTTACAAGCCAGTAAAACTGTAAAAATAACGCAAGACTTTGAAACAGCAATGTATACCTTCTATATACCTAATAGTTGCCCTATAATTGACACAAACATATGGAATTCTTATACATATAAAGTATTGCCAAACTCAAGATACTTAATATAATGACTCTTTAATTAATATCTTTTAGGAAATTATGGTCAACTGAAGCATTTCAGTAAAAAAATAAAAAAATAAATAATGAGTGAGCTAATATTCACAGTACAAAAATTAGCAATTCAACGAAAAATGGTGTTCACCCAAAGACACTAACATACAAACAGGAGAGGCCAGAAGTCTCAAACGTGCATCACCAGTATGTAGAAGGGATGAGTACTCACAAGGCAAGCACCATATGAGTCTCGGACCAACAGATCATCAGTCACTGAAAGAACTGAGTAGGGCACTGTAATCAGCAATCTGCAACAATGTATTTCATGGCAGAATGTATCAATCCTTCTATACAACCGTTCACTCACAGAGAATGATGTGGAGTACAGTATGGTACGGAGCAAACGGAAAAAAAGAACAAAGCCTGCCACTGGTGAAGTATGAAAACCCAATATTTATTAAAATATGCGACTCAGCATGTACTTGAGAGTTTCCTCGGACAAACAGGCCTGAGACTTGATGAGCTTGTCTTATGAATACCCATCCCTTCTATATACTGGCTATAGTAGTATTAAAAAATCCATAACAAAAATATATAAAAAGTATAACATTTAAAAATTGATACCCAAAGTGCATTTTGACTTTTCTTGTGCAGATGTTTATGGCCAGATAAAAAGTGCCAATATTACAAGTTGATTTTTCATTTTCACAAGCACATTACAGTGTATTTATTCCCCAGAAATGAATTAAAAAAACAACAATTTGTGTTTAGCATTATTCTCTCAATATCTCATGCGCAGATATGTTAAGGTGAGTTTTCACTTGTCTTCAACAAATAACGGACAAGACGTAGGAACGCTGAGGATACATAGATTAGATATCACATAATAGGAAAGCAAGTGATTGCATGGGAGGTATGGCACACATTTGTCATGATGTTGCATTGCTAACACTGCCTTTCTTAACTGTGATTTCTATGCACATATTAATGCTGCTACCAATAATGCGTGGAGAGATGTCTACTTCGGTTCCCACTAGTAAACTTAGTACATTAGTAAAAACATTTGTCTACAAACAGGAATAGCTGTGCATCATAATACTAACAAACTCATCCTGTGGAATTTGTGACGGCTGTAGCAGAAAACACAGATATTTTATGGTTTCAATTATTATTTATTGAAACAAATATACTCATATGATGTTATGAAAATGAAAATTATGCCTTAGTAATAATAATTAGTTATGTACTCGAGGCCTCTTGGCAGGCTGTCCGTGGCCACTGCTTTCTTCACAAGAAATCCTCTTCCTCTTTCGCTGGACTGAGTTCTTGTCACAGCGCTGCCTGGACCTTCTGCACTGAGCCATTTCCTCATAAAAGTCATGGTAGATAGAAATCTTGGCTCCAGTTAGATTATTTATTCGGTCCATGTGGCTGTGGAACTCTGGTCCATGGGAAGCGTCTTTTCCTGTGATCATTAGAAGGGCGTGGATCATCTCATGAAGCAGAGTTTGCTCCAGATCTCTCCTCGGCCTCAAACTCAGCAGGGGCTCACTAAGATGAATAGTACACAAATTTCTGCTGCTGTTATAGCGACAAAGCCCAGCAGCCGTAATCATCCTCCGATTCCACTTCACCTCCACGTGGGTTAACTTCCCCCAGAAAAACAGGTGGTTCAGCTTTAAAAACAACTCACGGATATTGTCCGTGGGGTCCAGAAACTCCCAAAATGGGTCAACCACTGAACTCCCCTCTGTTTTTAAATAATCCATAACAGTAGGGATCTTCTGAAATAGCTACAGCTCTCTCACACAAGACTAATAACTGTGCCAAAAACAGAATGGCACAATGTCATCACAGTGCCTTGATTCCCAAGCTTACCAATGACATCATAGTAGCTGCCATAGTAGCACTGAATGTTTACACCAAACTGTAAAAAGCTAGGTTTAAGGGGTCCAAACTTGTTGTTATGTGTGCTGAAAACATTTACAAGTTAATAAGAAAGGGTGATTTTTTAAAGATATAAAAATTAGGTATAAAAATAAAGTTGTATATATATATATATATATATATATATATATATATAAGGAAAAGGAGAAAATGTCAGTAAAGGATAATTAAATACAAATGAAGGGCATTATATAAATGAGGATGAACATCTAGCCAACTGCCTAAAAAAATACTTCTGTTGATTTCTTCAGAGTAAGATGAAGGGACGTTATAAAAGAGGAATAGGGAGACATGTAAAACATGTGTGTTCATACCGGAATACCTAAATATACAAAGTAAAAAAGACAAATCCATGGGACCTGATAAGATACAGCCAAAGTTATGTAAAGCTTCGGGTATCCTCGCAGACATTAGAAGACTTATTTAACCAGTGGCTACTGACAGGAGTAGTTGACAATTTAACCAGTTTACAAAAGGCTGCTGGGAAGACTTGGTCAACTATACACCAGAACATCATTATTTGGCAAATGAATGGAAACCATGTTAAAGGATAGGACTTTAATTCTCTGAATGTACAGGGTTTGCAAGGTCAGAAACAGTACGGGTTTACTGCTTCTTTTTGTGAAAGTAACCTAATTTTTTTTGACTGGGTTACTAAGATAATAGACCAAGGAGAAGCTGTTGTTATAACCTGTCTGGCATTTACCTTTTCAAATCAGTGTCATCACCAGCTTTCATATTTAGGGGGGCACATGGGGGGACAGGGATATATATATATATATATATATGCGTTAGACATGAATTTTTAACTACAAAATATGTACTTATCTCTTTGAAGTAAAGACCTTGATTGAAATATGATTTAAAAATAACAGCTGAACTGGCAGTTATTTTCCATTCCTTAATATTAGACCCTGCCGTGGATATATATTTCTTACAAATAAAATGCACTGGAAAAATCCAAAAGTCTACCTTAAAGCTATACAAATAGCTGTTTTTACATAAACATGACTCTCTATATCAAAGTTACTTCACATGTAGTTCTTTAACTTAGATAATGCTGAAGAAAGGTGTGAATAATGATTGCAGTTTAGGACACATAATGGCACATTACAATACTTGGGAATAGACATTAATTTTGCTATGTCTAAATAATACTATGTGGCTTAGAGTAACCAATAAAATAATCATGTTAACATTTTTCAACTAAAACTCAATTGTAATAGAGTAAATAAATGAAATACAGAGGATATATATATATGTTAATATCTTTAGTTCTGTTTAAGCAATGCCCCCCCAAAACCTTGTGTAGCCCCTTGGGAGCAACATCAGAACCATGGGATGAAAAATGGCATTTGCTGGAGGGAGAAGTAAGTGATCACACCTGAAAACTCTCCTGAATTTGCTAGAGGTTTGGCTATCACATCTGATGACCGTGCCTCAGAGCATCTACAGTAGCTCTGTCCTCCTGCATACTAGAAGATGTGTAACAGTGTAACCTCTAGAAACGTGTCCAAGACACCGTCAGTGAGAGTTATTCGGTTCTATGTGGCATTTTACCCATATTTTAATTCTTGGATTATTCAGAAATATATCACAAACATAACAGAATGCTTAACATATCTCAAGTAAAAAGTGTCCTATGAATACATGAACAGAATATATGGGTACATGAATGTATGGGGAAGGGAAGCTCACTAGGGTTATAAAAGCTCTCTAATAAAATGTCATTACTCACAGCCCTTTGCTTTGATTAATGAAACGTGTGTGTGATCTATATATAGTTTACAGACGCATTAAGAGTGATAAGAACCATTTCTATATTCTACCATCATCAAACTTTTATTAACGTTGGTCCAGTAGGATTAACCTAGAAGATGTAAATACATTTGCCCAGGTTTGCATCATGTAAGGCTGCTTCTTTATTTCTTTAAAAAAAAATCATTTGCAAAAATGTGCTTTTTTATCTGTCTAGTGCAATTTTGGCAAATTAACTCTTTAATAGATATGATAGCTGAGTAGTCAATTTAAGCTTTTCTGATGTCCTTCTTGCAAATGCATAATATATGCGTGATATTCTTATTGCCACTTAATCCTAGCATTTGCTCGGCAATTGTTCCGAGATGTGGGGGCTGTCATGCTTTTGTTATGAAGTAATATTTGCTATAGGTACTGATGTATGTTTTTCTTATATTGATATACGAGGTCACAAGGCAGTTCATGATCAGGAAGCAGTAATCGCACATCAGAATGGTATAAAACAACCTCACCTTCCTCAATGTCCTATTCTATCATCGTCTGTGATGAGTTGACTGGCATTGCAAGAGAAGTACTTTGTTGGCCAGCTGGGTCTTAATTCTCCAAATAAACTAACACAAAACTACAATAAAATGAATATTCACATTAATGCCCAGGTTTAAATCCTCAGTGTGTATATTGTTTTTGTTGTAACACTGTATTTGCATTTATTTAACTTTTCATTTATTTGTTATTGATTTGTAACTTTCTAGTTAACTGTCTATGCAGTTATATTGATTATTGTTGCTTTTTCTCTTTATTGTATAGTGATTTCATAATTTCATGGAAATCCATATTTTAGAAGAATTTGAATTGCTCCTCTTGAATCCTTTGTTTCTAAAATATATTCTTTTCATTCATTTATAATATATATTTTAAAAAATTGCCTTGTTCATCTAAGGCATTTGGATTACCGGTATGTGTTTTTATTTGTTATATTGTGTTTAAAATAAATACCACAGTTTGCATATTTTGCACATTTGGCATTACTGCACATACTGCATCCTCTGCACATATTGCTCAGTTTTGCACAGTACCATTTAAAGACTCATCCCCTACCGGGTCCATTATTTTTCCCTGCTGCCATCTATAATTACTCTGGTGTTAAAGGGGAAGTGATGTCAGCACAGCGTACTCTCAAATCACATATAGCGATTTCGCTTGGGCTAGTCACATTGACTCAACTCATGTGAGAGTTCTAGCCCATTACTTTTATTGCATTAATTTGTGTTGCACACAGGTTGCACTATTATATATTTCTTTTATCTTTTATGTACATCCCGGATTCTGATTGTCTCTATTTTATTTTTTTATTATAAATACATACAAAATAACAGCAATCACACTCCTATCATTCCAAGTCAGCCAGTACATACTGAAACCTGGCTAGCTGCCCCCCTTGTGTAGTGATGCTGCCAGCAGTATGGGGTCTGCACTTACAGCCACCCTGTACCAGCATGTACTGGCTGACTTGGCATGATAGGAGTGTGATTGCTAACAGCAATCACAGTCCCATCATGCCTAGGTTCCAGCAAACTTTCTAGGCCCAGAAATCAGTGAGAGGAAAAGTAAAGGTTTTTGTGTCATTTACTTTATTTTAATCTGCATATTTTATTAAAGGCCAGATTTTCTCACAGTGAAAAATGAGTGCGGCCCGCGCATGTATACAATTCTGATGAAGTGGCCCACTGCAGAAAAAACTTTGACACCCCTGCCTTATTGAATAAAGAAAAATGGGAAAAAGACACTGGAGTAAATTACAAAGTAGAGGACTGGTTAAAGGCATATAATCAAATTAGGAAATATACACACTGTTTAGGTATGCTTGAATTACATTACAAAGTTATACATAGATGGTACAGGACACTGGTACAGATAATAAAATATAATACAAGCGCATCTAGCCAATGT
This sequence comes from Spea multiplicata, assembly GCA_009364415.1. Taxonomy (NCBI): domain Eukaryota; kingdom Metazoa; phylum Chordata; class Amphibia; order Anura; family Pelobatidae; genus Spea; species Spea multiplicata. The sequence goes on from VKOC01000003.1 coordinate 28,063,862, forward strand.
TGGAGATGTGAAAAAGAAGAGGGAAATATTTACCATATGTGGTGGGAGTGCGAAGAGATAGGGAGAATAATAGATATTATTTCACGAGTTATTAATAATATATTGAAATGTAAAATTGATATAACTCCTCAAATATTCATTTTTCATATGGGACTTTCTAGTTTAAATAATGTACAAAAATCTCTGATTATACAATTATTACTAGCCTGTAAGATAATTATAGCAAGGAATTTGAAAAAAACCCGGAAGGATTTCATGTGAAGAGCTATTCAATCAGATCCAATTTCAATGCAAAATGGAAGAGGGCTATTACCTAAGTATAGCTAAATATAAGAAATAACAGCAATCACAGTCCCATCATGCCTACGTTCCAGCACTTACACATCCATGCTATCACACACACACACACTCATTCATTCATATAATCATTCATTCACAGATTCATTCCCTCAATCACGCATGCTCATTCAAACACCCTCCCCACCCCCTTACCTGCACTGCAGCTCCTCAATGCCGCTCACAGACTTCAGCAGGGGGCGCGGCCTCCCCCTGCCTTCTCTGCTAAAGCACAGAGGAAGTAGGATGTGATGTCACATGAACTCCGCTTCCTCTGTGCAGTACAGAAGACCCTCCCACAGGTAAGTAGCAGAGCTTGAGGTGCAGCCCGCGTAAGATCAGTTGCCCTGGCTGCCGTTCTTACGCGGGCCGCACCTCGAGGTCTCGCAGGCCGCATTTGGCCCGCGGGCCGTATGTTGGACGCCCCTGGTCTAATAGTTCTCCATATATCGTATAGGTCAAACTTTCCCATTATATCTCGGAAAGTTCTAGATATGGTACTCTGTCTATAATCGCTTCTAGCTAAGTTGTTACTTTTTCTCTCCCACTCTGGATCGATCACGCAATTAAAATCTCCCATACATAGAAAAGTTCCCTGTATGAAGTTCTGTATCTTTTGTATAGTAGAATTTAAGAAAGCTTGGATCTTCCATTTTTTAGGGCCCTGAGGTGAAAAGATTGATGTGTTTTTTTTCTCTTTTTTAGGATCCATGTGTCACGTACAAGTAGTTAGGAGACACCGTGGTCAGGTAGGACTCCAGGACAGAACAGGTCAAACAAACCGAGGTCAGGATTCCGGAGAGCAGGATAGTCATATAATGTAGCCGAGGTCAGGATTCAGGAAAACAGGGTAAACGTAGCTGAGGTCAGGTATCAGGAAAACAACGAAGTCAGACGAGCCGGGGTCATACACGAGAATACAGGAACAAAAATGCTATCTGGGTACTAGCACAGGGCATAGACAACCATCAGAAGGCAAGGTGAAACTGGTCTGAGGGGTTTAAATGGAGAGCCGCGGAGGAAGTCTGAATCTCCCATCAGCCCCTCATGACATCACTTCCGGTATCTGCTGACTCGCGGCCATTTGTGGATGGCGTAAATCTCCTTCATAAATTCTGCAGTATCCGAGTTCGCCACTAGAGTCGCGGGCATGCGCAGCAGCAGGACGCCGTGTACAGGGAGGTTTGCCTCTCCTGCACGGCACTTCAGAGGAAGGCAGCGGCAGCGGAAGCGGCCTTGTGGTGGAGGGGGGTCTCCCTCGGGCGGCTGCTGCGGAGGTGGCCGTGCGGTGGAGGGGGGTCTCCCTCTCGTGCGTGGCGGCTGCTGCGACAAAGTGGGAACCGAGGACGGGTAAGTAACACCATGACCCTTTTTTCTCTTTTTTTAGTCTTAATTTCTTCTTTTTTTGTGGCCATGATATTCTCCGTTGTACTTTGTATCTCTATTGATAGCTTCTTCATACAGTTACACATAACTTTGTGGTTTTACATATAGTAACCTGTACCTATACTTAAAAATCATATAGTGTGATATCAGCATAGACCTAATCAGACCCGGTCTTCTCTGCAGGAAATACTATACGATTATATAAGCACAGGATAAACAGGTATTCACTGGGTATTTTTTTATACGCTGATTGAATAATGTAGTCACCCCCAATAACTATATATTTAACCAACGTAGCTCTTGTAGGGATCCATTATCAATTCCATATAATTCCATATAATTATGGTGTTATTTCTCTGTCTGTTTTACAAAATATATAATTCAAATAAGAGCTATCGATACTGATAAGGGGCAAAGGGTCAGGGCAGCCAGCAGCAGACTATAAAGGTGGGACACCCCGTGAGTCAGCCGATCAGCCGACACACAGAGAGTCTCAAAAGTGATGAGGGTGCGAAATGTGTTGTGTCTCTGCGTCAGGGGACGAAAAAAGTTGGTTAACTGCGCATAGCAAAACCGATCGAGGAAGGTAGGCGAAGCCGGTGCGATCAGATGTTCCAGTGGTCTAAGTCCTGCAGAAGTGACAAAGGAGCGAAGTCTAGAATCAGTGCCAGAGGGCCGCATGTTGGACCTAGAATATGTAAATACATCTGCCCAGGTTTGCATCATATAAGGCTGTTTGTTTATTTATTTTAGATGGGGAAATGCCAGAATGATCAATATAATAATGTAACGCCAAAAGGTAAAGAAATAAACACCAAATAGTGAACGTGAAAATAAAGTAGTAAAAAAGATACTTCCTCACTGTACTGCTGCAGCCCAGAATAACACTCCTCTCAGTGTTCAACAATAAGCAACCTCTGAGGACTACTTACGAGGACTACTTCATTTTTGGACTCCTTTGCTTTTATACTTTGGACTTTGATTTGAAACGCCTGATACTATCTACCATCTTGTAAGTGCAATTTTATTTTCCTTTAACTACTACAGGAATATACTGCACTATTGGCCTTTTCTCTTTTACATTATACTTTTTAGTAATAAGAAGAAATAAAGAAAGAATTTTATTCTGAAGAGCCTTGACCATCTGTACTTTTGTGAGTGCACCCACTGCATACACATAATATTTTGATTTTCCTACATTGTTGCACTATTATTTTTTTTATTTTTCTCCCACATATGTACATGCGCGCCTACGTCTGGGTTGATCAATATAATAACAAAGAACTAATGTGCAAGAATGTGCTTTAGTATCTGTCTATTGGAATTTCGGCACAGTAACTGTTTAATACATATGATAGCTGAGAAGTCTATTTAAGCTTTTCTGATGTCCTTCTTGCAAATCCATGATATATGCGTGATTTTCTTATTGTCACTTAATTCTAGCATTTGCTTGGCAAGCGTTCTGGGGTTTGGCCACTGTCAGGGTTTTGTTATAAATTAATAGTAATAGCATTTGTTTTGAAAAACCTTGTCTTATAATTGAGCAAACACAGTATATCAGCATAGTAACATTGGTATTGGCCTTAAAAACTTCCCATTGAAACTTATCTTCCACAACTACAAGGGAGCCAGACTGGTCGCGAGGTAATTCATGATCAGAAACCTGTAATTGCACATCAGAGTGGTATAAAATGACCTCATCTTCCTAGCATCCTATTGTATCATCGTCTGTGATGAGTTGGCTGGGATTGCAAGAGAAGCACTTTGTTGGCCTGCAGGTTCTTATTTCTTCAAATAAACTAACACAAGACACTAACAAACAAACAGGAGAGGTCAGAAGTCTCAAACGTGCATCACCAGTATGTAGAAGGGATGGGTACTCACAAGGCAAGCACCGTATGAGTCTCGGACCAACAGATCATCAGTCACTGAAAGAACTAAGTAGGGCACTGTAATCAGCAATCTGCAACAATGTATTTCATGGCAGAATGTATCAATCCTTCTATACAACGGTTCACTCACAGAGAATGATGTGGAGGATAGTATCTTGTGGTATGCAGCAAAAGGAAAAAAAAGAACAAAGCCTGCCACTGCTGAAGTATGAAAACACAATATTTAATAAAATATCCCACTCAGCATGTACTCACAAGCGATGCTCCGTTTTGCTGATTGAGAGTTTCCTCGGTCAAACAGGATTGAGAGTTGAGGAGCTTGTCTTGTGAATACCCATCCCCTCTATATACTGGCTATAGTAGTATTAAAAAATCCATAACAAAAATATATAAAAGGTATAACATTTAAAAATTGATAACCAACAAAGTGCATTTTGACTTTTCTTGTGCAGATGTTTATGGCCAGATAAAAAGTGCCAATATTACAAGTTGATTTTTCATTTTCACAAGCACATTACAGTGTATTTATTCCCCAGAAATGAATAAAAAAAAACCTTTCAATTTGTGTTTAGCATTATTCTCTCAATATCTCATGCGCAGATATGTTAAGATGAAATTTTAGAACATGCACATGTGAGTTGTCACTTGTCTTCAACAAATAACGGACTAGACATAGGAACGCTGAGGATACATAGATTAGATATCACATAATAGGAAAGCAAGTGATTACATGGGAGGTATGGCACACATTTGTCATGATGTTGCATTGCTAACACTGCCTTTTTTAACTGTGATTTCTATGCACATATTGATGCTGCTAACAATAAGATGGAGAGATGTCTACTTCGGTTCCCACTAGTAAAATTAGTAGATTAGTAAAAACATTTGTCTACAAACAGGAATAGCTGTGCATCATAATACTAACAAACTCATCCTGTGGAATTTGTGACGGCTGTAGCAGAAAACACAGATATTTTATGGTTTCAATTATTATTTATTGAAACATATAGTAATAATAATTAGTTATTTATCCGAGGCCTCTTGGCAGGCTGTCCGTGGCCACTGCTTTCTTCACGAGAAATCCTCTTCCTATTTTTCTGGACTGAGTTCTTGTCACAGCGCTGCCTGGACCTTCTGCACTGAGCCATTTCTTCATGAAAGTCATGATAGATAGAAATCTTGGCTCCAGTTAGATTATTTATTCGGTCCATGTGGCTGTGGAACTCTGGTCCGTGGGAAGCATCTTTCTCTGTGATCATTAGAAGGGCGTGGATCATCTCATGAAGCAGAGTTTGCTCCAGATCTCTCCTCGGCCTCAAACTCAGCAGGGGCTCACTAAGATGAATAGTACATAAATTTCTGCTGCTGTTATAGCGACAAAGCCCAGCAGCCGTTATCATCCTCCGATTCCACTTCACCTCCACGTGGGTTAATTTTCCCCAGAAAAACAGGTGGTTCAGCTTCAAAAACAACTCACGGATATTGTCCGTGGGGTCCAGAAACTCCCAAAATGGGTCAACCACTGAACTCCCCTCTGTTTTTAAAGAATCCATAACAGTAGGGACAAATTAAGCTGCTGGGTAATCTCAGAAAAATATTCTGAAATAGCTACAGCTCTCTCACACAAGACTAAAAACTGTGCCACAAACAGAATGGCGTGATGTTGTAACAGTGCCTTGATTCCCAAGCTTACCGGTGACATCATAGTAGCTGCCATAGTAGCACTGAATGTTTACACCAAACTGTAAGCGTTTTTTTTTTAAAATAAAAAGCTAGGTTTAAGGGGTCCAAACTTGTTGTTATGTGTGCTGAAAACATTTACAGGTTAATAAGAAAGGGTGATTTTTTTTAGATATAAAAATTAGGTATAAAAAGTTGTGTATGTATATATATATATATATATAGATAGATATATAGAAAAGGAGAAAATGTCAGTAAAGGATAATTAAAGACAAATGAAGGGCATTATATAAATGAGGATGAACATCTAGCCAACTGCCTAAAAAAATACTTCTGTTGATTTCTTCAGAGTAAGATGAAGGGACGTTATAAAAGAGGAATAGGGAGACATGTAAAACATGTGTGTTCATACCGGAATACTTAAATATACAAAGTAAAAAAAGACAAATCCATGGGACCTGATAAGATACAGCCAAAGTTATGTAAAGCTTTGGGTATCCTGGCAGACATTAGAAGACTCATTTAACCAGTGGCTACTGACAGGAGTAGTTGACAATTAAACCACTTTACAAAAGGGCTGCTGGGAAGACTTGGTCAACTATACACCAGAACATCATTATTTGGGAAATGAATGGAAACCACGTTAAAGGATAGGACTTTAATTCTCTGAATGTACATGGTTTGCAAGGTCAGAAACAGTACGGGATTACTGCTTCTTTTTGTGAAAGATAATAGACCAAGGAGAAGCTGTTGTTATAACCTGTCTGGCATTTACCTTTTCAAATCAGTGTCATCTCCAGCTTTCATATTTAGGGGGGCACATGGGGGACAGGTATATATATATATATATTATATATATATATATATATGCGTTAGACATGAATTTTAGCTACAAAATATGTACTTATCTCTTTGAAGTAAAGACCTTGATTGAAATATGATTTAAAAATAACAGCTGAACTGGCAGTTATTTTCCATTCCTTAATATTAGACCCTGCCGTGGATACATTTCTTACAAATAAAATGCATTGGAAAAATCCAAAAGTCTACCATAAAGCTATACAAATAGCTGGTTTTACATAAACATGACTCTCTATATCAAAGTTACTTCACATGTAGTTCTTTAACTGAGATAATGCTGAAGAAAGGTGTGAATAATGATTGCAGTTTAGGACACATAATGGCACATTACAATACTTGGGAATAGACATTAATTTTGCTATGTCTAAATAATACCATGTGGCTTAGAGTAAACAATAAAATAATCATGTTAACATTTTTCAACTAAAACACAATTGTAATAGAGTAAAAAAATGAAATACAGAGGATATATATATGTTAATATCTTTAGTTCTGTTTAAGCAATGCCCCCCCAAAACCTTGTGTAGCCCCTTGGGAGCTACATCAGAACCATGGGATGAAAAATGGCATTTGCTGGAGGGAGAAGTAAGTGATCACACCTGAAAACTCTCCTGAATTTTCTAGAGGTTTGGATCACATCTGATGACCGTGCCTCTGAGCATCTACAGTAGCTCTGTCCTCCTGGTTCCACTAATTTCTCACCGTGCGTATTTTGGTCTTGTACACCCACTCCTAATTACTTTATAGATGAGAATATTATTTACTTTCTGGATGGAAGCCTTCCATGACCAGTTTGTGCCACTTACCTTTGGCACATGAGAGTGTCAGACAAATAAACCACTACAGTAAAAGTGGTGGAACAAAGCATTGCAAAAAGAAATCCATGGTAGTGCAGAAGACCCTTCTTCATAAACTCCTCATACATCTAATGTCATAAAAGAAGATTTATTTACCAGTATGTGTGCAGTAATGCAAGAGCAAGGTCCTATTCATTTTGTATGTGATTTTAAATTTATTCCACTGATTGTAACAGCGCTACAGAATCTGCAGGCACTATATAAATAAATGTAATGTCCCCAGAATGTAGTGACTGTACCTTGACATACCTGATGCATACTAGAAGATGTGTAACAGTGTAACCTCTAGAAACGTGTCCAAGACACCGTCAGTGAGAGTTATTCGGTTCTATGTGGCGTCTTACCCATATTTTAATTCTTGGATTATTCAGAAATATATCACATACATAACAGAATGCTTAACATATCTCAAGTAAAAAGTGTCCTATGAATACATGAACAGAATATATGGGTACATGAATGTAAGGGGAAAGGAAGCTCACTAGGGTTATAAAAGCTCTCTAATAAAATGTCATTACTCACAACAGCCCTTTGCTTTGACTAATGAAACGTGTGTGTGATTTATATATAGTTTACAGACTAAGAACCATTTCTATATTCTACCATCATCATAGATTAACCTAGAACAGGAGTGTCCAAGTTTTTTCTGCAGTGGGCCACTTCATCAGAATTGTATATGTGTGTGGGCCGCACTCATTTTTCACTGTGAGAAAATATGGTCTTTAATAAAATATGCAGATTAAAATAAAGTCAATGACACAAAACCTTTACTTTTCCTCTCACTGATTTCTGGGCCTAGAAAGTTTTGTGACTACAAATTCAGGATTCTGGATAATTAAAAATGAAATAGTTCTATTTATTCTAGGGATGCACCGAAATGAAAATTCTGGACCAAAACATTCACGGCTCACTTAGCCAAAACCGAAAATGACCCCCTACCTTTAAAATAATAATAAAAACTCACATTTTTTTATAAAAGTAGGTAACACACCACAATTGGACAAAAAAATTTAGCAATATGACTTGGCATGATAGGAGTGTGATTGCTAACAGCAATCACACTCCTGTCATACGCACACAGCCAGTACATTCTGGTACAGGGTGGCTGTAAGTGATGTGCACACCCCATACTGCTGGGAGCATCCATAGACAAGGGAGGCAGCTAGCTAGGTTTCAGCATGTACTGGCTGATTTGGCATGACAGGAGTGTGATAGTAACTTGTTATGCATGTATAATTGTAACTGTAAAAGGGCATTACAATATGCTTACAGTGACCACCTAAAATAGGGTTTAGACGTGTAAAGACCTTAGTAAGCATATTTGAACACCCAATCAGGCGAAGACCAATAGATTAAAATCTGTGTTGGCCCTATATTTATTACAACTACCACAGCAAGAGGACATAGTCATAAGATACAGGGGCAAAGGTTTAATGGTAACATCCGAAAACATTACGTTACAGGAAGGGTAGTGGAAGCAAGGAATAGCCTTCCAGCAGAAGTGGTAGATATTAAAACAGTAAAGACATTTAAGCAAGCATGGGATAGGCATATGGCCAAGCTAGATATAGGATAAAGGCAGGTACTATGGAAAGTAGACTGGATGGGCCTAATGGTTGTTATCTGCCGTCACTTTGATAGAATGAAACAAAAAAAGATGCTTTAACCCAGTGCATGCATTCTGTTTTAATTTAACAATAATATAATACAGTAAAGAACAGTCATGGTGAATTAAGAATTTGGATATTGACACTAATATGTTTGGTTAAATGATTCCTCAGAGTAAGGAAGGAGTAGGGACACACATCTAGCTACATTTTGCAGCCACATTTTGTTTTTCTAACTTTCTATAACATGTCTTTCTGCAGTACTGTATGTCTTTCTTATGTAGCATTGCTTTATGTATAAGTCTATACTTTTTCATTACAAAGTTCACTGGTCACCAGGCAACCTTGACATGTATAGAATATAATACAAAATAAAAAAAGATTTTTCAGATATGAAGTGTTTCTAATCCTAGTCAACATTTTATTTGAAAAGAGGAACATAGACGGTGATGTCATCACAAAACATATATGTATTGAAGTAAAGAAAAAAGTACTCTCAAAGTAAATCTTCACCCCATGGCTAAAATAAACAGGCATCCATTGGAGCAGCAGAGAAGGTTATGAAAATGGATACGGGCAAAGATTTTAAAACTGCTTTTATCACATAAGCAAACAAAAGAATGGTCCAATCAGCATGGTAGAGCATAAATACTTTTTATACATAACCCTCAATAGATCAGAATGAAAAGGTCTACAGAGATGATGACTGTGGATACTCATGTTGCCTCTGGGTACGTTATGGTATTTTCTGAAGAGAAAAGACATTTACTGGAAAGATGTTAATTTTTCAATTCTGCTAAGTGATGAAGTGATCAAATGGGCGTTACCTACCTCTGGATCACGGGAAAGAAAATATATTGGTAATGTTAACATACTGTATGTAATACATGGACGGTATATTTGTAATATTCTTAGTTTATATGCCATAACAGATAGTGGCATGTAACTTACCATAACATCATCCAATATAAAAAAAAAAAATCTTCATTAATGTAAATAGTTTAATCTAAGGTATCCTAAATATAATTTTTAGCATCTTTGCAAATGGTTTCTGCATCTAATCTAATATCTCAATATTAATACATGTGAATGTGAACAAAACAGGGAAAACATATTTTCAGATATTCAGGACAGAATCTTAGCAAAAATTACATATACTATATGGTGAAGACAAATCTCCTGTTGTTTTCCATAAGATAACCAGTGTGAATATAGACCAGGGAATTCAGTAGATGTACTTTATTTAGACTTTTTTATGCAAAGCCAAACAGGAGGTTGGTTGAAAACTAGTAGGATACAAGTAGATTTATTAGAAATAATCTTTATCATAACACTTAAAAACTGTATAGAAGAGCTATTCAAATTGGACATTAAACAACTTAAAATATTAAGAATGTTACAGTTTTAACTTGTTTGGGTTAATTGGCATGTGTTATTTTAATAGCATTAGAGCTTATAGATGTGTGATCTTCAGAGTTTTTTAATGCACATATGATGTCATATCCCAGCATTCAGTGGCCTGTGCTGAAAACACATTTAGTACAATATTGTTGGCAACTGTAACCTGGAGTTTTCAGTCACTCCACTAGATCACCAAGAATGAGAGGTCCTGCTCCGATGCTAGATTAAGTAGATATTTGGGAGGACTTCTTCAAATGTGAATGATTTATAACTGTCTCAGATTCCACATACATCGACCTACTGTTTGTCGTAGTGATATATTAATCTGTTATGTTCCTTAATTGTAAGCAAATATTTTTCAAATATGACACATACCTGCCAAACCAAATGGTCCTTCCCATCTCCTGAAGTAGACAGGTAAACGCTAAGCACTACTGTATGGGATGCTGAGGTCAGAACACTGGCGATTATTGCATCTCGCATATTGAATGGAAGCATGGTGTACACCACAAAAATAATGAATAAAAAAAAGGATACCTGTGTAAAAACAGAACATAAAATTATTTTCAGAAACAAAATCTATTAATTGTAGGTGAATAAAAAACGATGTTATTAAAGACAAGTCATGGTTTCTAAAAATAGAATTTTCATTATCACTTAGAACAGGGATGTAGTTGAAAAAGTAATATTCTTTTGAACTTTAACCCCTTAAGGACCAGGCTGTTTTTTACCTTTTGTACCCTTTGGGACCGAGGCTGTTTTAACACTTTTGCGGTGTTCGTGTTTAGATGTAATTTTCTCCTCACTCATTTAGTGTACCCACACAAGTTATATATTGTTTTTTTCAGGACAAGAAGGGCTTTAGATACTTTTTTGTTGATCATATCTAATTTCCTGCAAGAATCTGGTGCCTCATAGACAACTTTTACAAAATACTGCACACTGTCATTGATTCTAAGTACACAGCATTAAGAACTAAGGGTATGCAGACTTTTGAACAGGGGTCATTTAATTATTTTATTTGTTGCCATGCTTTGTTTTATAATTGTGCCATTTAGTTATAACCTACAGTTGAATATGAATCCCATAACAGATAAAAGAAATGTGTTTTGCCTGCTCACTTATGTTTTCTTTAAAAATAGTACATATATTACCAATTCTCCAAGGGTATGCAAACTTTTGGTCACAACTGTATATATATATATATTTTTTTTTCACAATTAACCCCTTCACTGCCGGCGACGTGTGAGGTACGTCATGCCAAAGTGGGCTTGATGGTTCTGTGACGTACCTGGTATGTAATGCAAAAAAATGCCCCCACGTCGCCACAATCGTGGTGATCACAGGGGCACTGCTGCTGTCTGCCCAGGTGTCTTTGATGGCTCCTACAGGAGCGATTCTACAGGATCAACACGCAATTGTCGGTAAATGGCTGACTGTCTTCCCAACTGCCACAAGCAGCTTCAGGGAAGGGGGGTATTTGATGCTTAGGTTCCCACATAGGTTAATGGGGTTAATACCCATCTTCTACTGGGCATTGTTGCTGCTGGTCTGCCTGGAATCTGGTTTTACCTGGTCGGTAAGGCTGTTCATAGGTTAACTATTCTGGTCCGAGAGACAATATAAATGCTATGGACGCTTTTTTGTTTGCTATTGCCCTGAGGAAGGGCGAAACATGTTGGCTAAAACGGTACATTCGAGGGAGTAGTTTGCTGTTGCAGAAAAAGGAGTTGTGGCTGTTAGGATATCGGTGGTTTCTACAAGAATTGGCGTGCATCCAAACTGCATGAGAAATGCTACATGCTACGGTCCGGTTAGGAGAGCATTTTCCGGAGTCCATTTATTTGGCTTTTTTTTATAGATTTACTTTTTTTAAGTGAGTTTTGATTTAATGAAAGCTGTTTTCCTGTGGATTGAAGAGGATCTAATTTTCCTTGATACACCTTAACACATAGTTCCACGTTTATAACTGGAGTTTAACCATTTATTCTCTATTTTTTTTTCTTTTTTGTTTTTTTATGGTTACCCTTGAGACATCCATTTCTATATGTAATAAAAAAAATTCTAACTTCACATGGTGAAGTGCAGAGCATTCAATTTATTTTTAATTAAGTAAAGCTATTATATACCTAGTTTAAGGCAAACCATGGTGATTGCTAGGTTCCAAAAAGATCTATGATTCCATTTTTGTAATAAATACAATAATAATACTTTTCATTTCAAATATTCCCTAAATCCAATATATACCTTTACCCAGCAGTTTTTCAACTTACTGCCCCCTGTTACAGATTGGCTTCCTTAGTTCTCCTATATGGTGGAGTCTCTTTTGGGTTAAAATGCAAAGCAGCTCCACTGGTTCAGCTCTTTAGTAAGCAATATAGGGATGGAAATTTAGATAGGGCTTGCCAAAATTGGGGTACTCTAACGTAATGGCGGGCTAAGCTATATATGGCCATATAGTGTGTCAGAATCCCCAATACTTGTGCCTTTTTGGAATGGTATTCACTCGGTATACGCTAAACTTTTGGTTTGGTTATGTATTTATTGGTCATTATTATTCTAGCAGCAACCTGGGAATCTGAATGTTAATGCCTTTTATGCTTTATAGGTTGTGCGCTCCCCTAGTTTGTACATTTTTTATGCTTCAACTCCATAGGCCCACCCCTAGCAACACACCTGAACCAAACAATGCATCACATAACATCATACACTGATACAAAAACAAACAAATAATAAAAAAAAACAAAATTTTCCCCTCAGATGTTAAACCAAATAGAAAAGTAACTAAATACAGTTCTTAAGCTCTTCCACCCCAAAGTCTAGGTAGAAACAAAGTCTAGATAGAAAATACAAATCAGTAGGGCACCCTTTTTGGATCACTGGTGCACTCACTTTTGGGAACAACACTCATCATTCATCAGTAATCTTGCTGAGTGTGATGGGAGTTTAGTTCCCTAATGCTCATCGGCTATGGGGAAATCTGAAATCATTTGAGAAATATAAGAAATATTTTCTTTGGAACTGTAGCTGTTTGAAAATAACACTGAAATTGAATATTATATTTTTTCAGTTTTTTATTGATCTATTCACAAAGGAGCTGAGTGGCTTCATTCGCATACCTTCACATGCTAATGCTTCCAAGCCTGTAACTCGCAAAACTCATTAAAATCAAACATTAAAATCAAGTAGAAAAAATAACAGGGAATGGAAGAGAGGGGATTATAAGGGGGTTATACTCCCATTTGAATGGAAGAAGAATGTGGTAATGGCTAGTGGTGATGTTTAAAGCACTATTAAAGGTTTATGGTTAAACTTATGATTCTGTTTCACAGTTGAATAATGAACTTACCCCCAGAGCAAGCAATGAAATGTACCCTCCCACTGGTTGCTATGGTGATAAGACCACCTTTTAAACATTGCAACATAAGAGCTTTTTATATAAATCACTTTTTTGGTTAATGCACTTAAACAATAATGCAAGCTGCTATTCTATATAATGCACATTTAAATAAATTAATTTAGGGAACAGTTTTCATTATTATATTAGAATGACTAAAAACTAAAAAAATAACCTCTTAATAAACTGATGGTGATTAATATTATCATTAGCATTCCATTCACTAATTAAGGGTTTGGCAATTCTTTATAAAATTGATTATGTGTTTTTGAATTACTATTATACTTACATTAAATTGCACTTTCATATCTTTCAATGAGAGATGAAAATATTAAAACAATTAGTATTTCCTTCCAAAAGTATTAGAAATATGAGATCAATTTTGTTATTGAAGCCAAAAAAGCTATTCTGGGCCACTATATCATTTTTATCTCATTTTCCATTGACATTTAAGCAAGGATTGGCATTCAGTTGTTTGTGATATATTTATCTCTGCCATTAACAGTCTACAAAAATTCCCTGCTCCTGAATGGAAGAATATATACTTCTTTAATTAAATGACAATTACACGTAGTATATGAATCTGTTTGGGAAGTAAAACACATGTATATATAAAAGAGAAAAATATGAAAACTACTATATTAAATATATAGTAAAACAGCAACTGAATAATACCGTATTTGCTTGATTATAAGACGAGGTTTTTTCCAGAGTAAATGCTCTGAAAAATATAGGGCTGCAACTAACGATTATTTTTTCAATTAATCGGATAAAAAAATGCAATTTTTTAAAATTTAAAATAATGTAATAAAAAACGTACAAACGGAGGCTGTCTGTCCTCCCCCTGAGAGCCTCCGTTACTGCCTTTCACTTATGCTGAGGCTTCTATGAAGCTGCAGTGAAAGTGCCTGTCAGCAACGGAGTCGGGAGAGGCAGAGCGGTGTATGGGAGGGGGAGGAGTCAGAGGGGTGTATGGGAGCCACCCTCCCATACACCACTCTGGCTCCTCCCCCTCCCATATGCCACTCTGCCTCTCTACCCAGCTCCCTGGTGTCTTCTGAACCTCCGTTGCTGACAGGAGGCAGAGTGATGTATGGGAGGGGGGAGGAGTCAGTGGGGTGTATAGAAGTTGAGGGGAGAGGCGGAAGTTGTCTGTGCGCATCGCACGGACACCCACCGCCCAACAGGGGAATCCAGGTCCCCTGCAGCGTTGCGGGGATCTGGATTCTAGTGTTATAATCCGATCTCTGTTTGAAGTCGGATTACCGTATTTGCTCGATTATAAGACGACCCCGATTATAAGACGACCCCCCAAAATCAAAATATTAATTTAGGAAAAAAACAAAAAGCCTGAATATAAGACGACCCTATAGGAAAAAAGTTTTACCAGTAAATATTAATTCATGTAAATTATTTTTTCATGTTTAATAAAAGCTATGATTGAGAAAAATATATTTTTTAAATTTCCTTTTATTTGCCAACCTGCCCCCCCCAGTTATGCCACTCTGCCCCCAGAAATGCTTTATACCCCCCTATTTGCCACTCTGCCCCATGATATGCCTTATACCCCTATATGCCACTCTGGCATATAGGGGGTTAAAAGGCATATCATGGGGCTGAGTGGCATATAGGGGGTTAAAATGCATTTCTGGAGGTCCAGAAATGCATTTTAACCCCCTATATGCCACTCAGCCCCATGATATGCCTTTTAACCCAGCATGTACTGGCTGCCTTGGCTTGATAGGAGTGTGATTATATATATCAAACTGCTAACAGCAATCACACTCCTATCAATCCAAGGCAGCCAGTACATGCTGGGACCTGGGGATGATAGTAGTGGGATTACAGCCTCCCTATGCCATGCTACAACCCCCACCCCCCTTACACATCCATGCTATCACACACAAACACTCATTCACAAACATTTAAATACTCATTCATTCCATTAATCACACATACTTCACACATTAAACACACATCAATCACACATCAAAAACCCTCCCCCACCCCCTTACCTGAACTGCAGATCTCTCACTCGCAGACTTCTGCAGGGGACCGGCTGTACGAGCAACTTCTCTGGCCCCGCCCCCAGAGGAGGGAGGGGGGAGATAGAGTTCTGTGAGGAAGCTGCAAGCTTCCTGTCCTCCTGCTTCTAACAGAAGAGACGCTGCTCGCGACCGGTAAGCAGCATGGCCCCAGCAGACATTTTTTGGGGGTCTGAGAAGACGACCCCGATTATAAGACGAGGGGTATTTTTCAGAGCATTTGCTCTGGAAAAAACCTTGTCTTATAATCGAGCAAATACGGTAAAAAGGAGAGGGGGAAGAGATTGAGATAAAGAGGATGAGAGAGATAATGAGAAAGACCACTGAGGAGACCACTGTGGGGACAATCTGCGTGTTGGGGCAAATCTTATGGATGCAATGTGGGTTCTGGGTGTACATATACACATCTTCTGATGGCTACTTCCAGCAGGATAATTCACCTTGTCACAAGGCTCACATCATCTCAAACTGGTTTCTTGAACATGACAATGAGGTCACTGTACTCCAATGGCCTCCACAGTCACCAGATCTCAATCCAACAGAGCACCTTTGGGATGTGGTAGAACAGGAGATTTGCATCATGGATGTGCAGCCGACAAATGTGCAGCAACTGCCATCATGTCCATATGGACCAAAATCTCTGAGGAATGTTTCCAGCACCTTGCAGAAAGTATGGCACAAAGAAGAAAGGCAGTTCTGAAGCCAAAGGGGGGTCCAACCTGGTGCTAGTAAGGTGTACCTGATAAAAAGGCCAGTGAGTGTATATGCACAGTGTGCGCAGCGCACCACTCCCAAAGTGGACTCCACAGAGCCCTGATCTAAACATCAAGTCTGTCTGGGGTTAGTTCTCCAAGATGTTTGGTACCACTTACCTGCAGGTTCCCTTAAAAAAACTGCGTGGAAGTGTAGTTAGAAGAATTAATGCTGTTTTGAAAGCAAAAGGCCAGGCACAAATTGATTTGATTTATATTTTTCTTTTATATGTTCTCTCACAGCATTTTATTTGATAAAAATAAACCGTTACACGTCTTTTTTTTTTAAAAGCACTCTTACCAACCTAAAAATGTGTACAGCACTATATATAGGAGTACAGTGTAATCTTTTCTTTCTGTTTTTCAGATGACATGAAGCAGAATCCATGGATGTCCAAAATGTGTTACTGTAAAGTCTGTTAAAATATATCATGAAAAAAGCCAATGGCAGTTCAGGAATATTCTATACTATTCCTGAACTGTATTTTAAATTGTTACTCAAAATCTTATTATTTATATAGTCAAAATGCTTGTTTAGATAAAATAATATTTGGCTGAAAAATTGTACCTCTGCAATGTATATTTTTAAGAATTATGACAAGCATCAATTCTCCTTGTCATGTGGTATCTTAAAATTTTATATATATATATTTTTTTTTTGTGTTGAGAAATGTCGAATTCTGGCTGACTTGGCACAGGGTGGCAGGTTCAGGTTCTCTGTTTCAGAACAGGGTCATATTTATAAATAAATAAAATTCAATGTTTTCAATATTAGTACAGATGATTTCCAATTTGTAACTAGCATATATATTACCTCAACAAATAAATATAATGCATTTATAATTATTTTTTTGTCTTAAAGCTACTTTTTATTAAAAAACAGCTCAAATCCAGTAAATCTGGGAACATATAATATTATCTGTTATTTTCCAATGAACCTGTTATATGTACCTTAATGGTTTTAGAGTAAAGTATAATAAATCAGTGTCTAAAGAAAATATGCATCTGCACAAAAATTACTTTGTCAAATAAGTGAAACTATCTCGAAACTGAATGTTTTTTTTCATCTGCTGTGAAAAAAATAAAACAGTTTACACACCATGCAACCAAAACGTCAAACAGTACATATAAAATATAAAAATGTAATTTGTCATTTATGGTTCCTATAGCACAGAAACTGTACCGTTAATAGAAATGCATTTCATATGTCATGGACAATGCTAGCATAGCCGCATAACCTCAGTAGTAGACACACATCTATTAGGGCTCCCTTGGGAATCCTTCCTTTCTTTTTTATTTTTTTTTTTGAGAAATTCCAACTACATATCCAACTACACATCTAATTTAATGTGGGAAAGTGTTAACTGCCTTTTATGCTGATAACACCTATATATATATATATATATATATATATATATATATATACTTACATTGAAACATAGAACTTGATGCAGAAAAGAACAGAAATGAGTGAGGAGAGGTCACTTCCAGCAGGACTGGAAGTCATATGTAATACACACATAGCCTACAGTGATTTCAGCGAAAACAAAGAAACAGGGAGAAGAGACCAAAGTAGCAAGGCGCGATGATACATATCAAAAAACTAAAGAAACAGAAAGTGGTATCACTCGACAAGCTTAAAAAACAGAAAGCAGTATCATCTATGACATTACATACCATAAGATGAACCTTGAAATATTTAAAAGTAATGACAATGGAAGACAAAAAACTATAGGCTAAGACAAAAGACTGTCCATGTGTTATTGCTCCCTTTGATTTCTTGAGCTTTAGAAAGGAATTTAAAAATGGCCAACAAGCCCAGGATGGATTTTATTTGCTTCTAAATGCAATATACTCTAAAGATTCTATTCAATATCTACATATTGCAGGAGACATTTGAACTCACTGCCTTTTTGCAAGCACGCACATCATTTAAACAATTACGCAGTAAAGAAGACTGTGCAACTGAAAAATGTTCTCGCTGTCTATACTATACAACAAACTTTGGGTACAATAGGGCCCATGTGGGCATTTAGGAGTGTCAAGCATTTCCAAAAGGAGTTGACTAAAGCCTTTTGTGACCCCTATAAATACTGTGGTATAATTCGTACCATGAAAGCTGTACTGCATTTCTATTTTGTGGTGAGAATGTGCATTATGAATATGTTTGTTCTGTACTTTTTTCTTCAGGTAATGATATAAATATTTATATAAATATAAATAAAAATACAAATGCATCGTTTCACTGTGTTAACCCCTTAAGGACAATGGGCGGTCCCTAAACCCATTGAAAACAATGCATTTTGTGCCTGTACGGGCTTTGTCATTAAGGGGTTAATATACTGTGTCCAAGATCCCACGTAAGTACAAAGTATATTAAAACACATGCAACACCTCAAAAAATGTCACAAATCAGTAACAAAGGAGTCTTTTTTGACAATTTTCAAAGTGATGTTTTAGGCTGTGCTGTCTTGGTTGTCTGAATCCTAGTTCTAATAATAATTTGTAAGATGGAAAATGTGAATTACTTAATCGCCTTTTCTTCCCCAATCCAGTCCAGGACTTAATGAACAAGCTGAAATTTGTGAACATTGTCAGTCCATAGTTACTCATATTCTTCTCAGTTCTTACCTCTACCGTACATACATTGATAAAGAGACTGCTCCCACTAAAGTGGACAATAACATACACAGGAAATGTTAAAACAAGACTACAACATTCTATGCAAGGCTATATTGAGGACCTGTTGTTCCAATAACACCATTAGTGGAAATACTCTTCCCAATTTTTAAGTAAATAAGTGTGACTGTTTCATTATATTATAAAGACTGCATAAAATCTGCTTAATACTTACACAATATATCCTATTTTTATGTTTCCCTGCAACTTTAGCTTTAAAGTAAGCATGTGTCTTATGCACAAACACATTTTACCCTAGAGTTTACACTAAAATGTTTAATAAATAAACATATGGCTGTTTGTCCTCACTGTATTTTCTACCACCTCCTGTTTCTAAGATGAGTTTATGTTATTATGCTGTAGTTTTCCTGAATTTCAAATGCCAGTAACACATAAGGATTGGGGAAAAAGTTTGAACTTTCCATTATTAATGTGTTCTTTGTTTTCTTGTATTTTCTTTTGAAACTAAATATTAAAATAAATCATTGAAATGAAAAAAAAATTTAGAGTAATATAATTTACATGCAATAATTTCTGTGCATTTTCATACATATCCACAAAAGAAATACTCTTTGTCACTCTACACAATTGCTAGGCATGATTATGAGATGTTACAAGTCATGATAAACCACCTGCCAGCAGCATAATAGAAACAGCACCCTGCAGTTCTCTTTGAATATTTCTCCACTTGTCTATACCAGCACAAACTGCAAGTTATTATAAGCAACATATTCTAGAAAAAAAACTTAGTACTGAAGCCATTAGATTGTATCATTATTTGGGTTCTGAATTAATGTGGAGTCTATATCATCACTGAAATTATTTCCTTCTGTGAAAGTTTCTGAGAATTGCTAACAATTTGAGAATGGTGTGACCACAATTCTGATGAAGGTTGAGCTAGTATTTCTAACTTTTGTTCAAAGAAAATTCCAATGATTTATATCCATTATGTATTCCCAGTGAATCCTACATTTTAGTTTAGTAACTTTTGCATTGCTCATAGTTGATTTTTTTTACACATATAATGTTCCTTTTCCTTTTAGCAGAATGTTATATTAAGAAATTAGGAAACATTAGGAAATTAGGAAAGCATTATTATTAAGCCTTCCCATATACCAGGGGCGTCCAACATGCGGCCTGCGGCACCTCGAGGTGCGGCCCGCGTGAGATTGGCAGCCAGGGCAACCGGGATCACAAGAGCCCAGCTACGTATCTGTGGAGGGGCCTTTTGTACTGCACAGAGGAAGCGGAACCCAGCAGAGTTCACGTGACATCACATGACTCTGCTCCAGTCCTGCTTCCTCTGTGCAGTACAAGAGAACGCAGAGGGAGGTCGCGCCCCCTGCTGAAGTCTGTGAGCAGCATCGAGGAGCTGCAGTGCAGGTAAGGGGGTGGGGAGGGGTGTTTGAATGAGTATGCGTGATTGAGAGAATGAATCTGTGAATGAATGAGTATATGAATGAATGAGTGTGTGATAGCATGGCTGTGTAAGTGCTGTAACCTAGGCATGATGGGACTGTGACTTGTAGTCACAAAACATTCTAGGCCCAGAAACCAGTGAGAGGAAAAGTAAAGGTTTTGTGTCATTTACTTTATTTTAATCTGCGTTATCTTATTAAAGGCCATATTTTCTCACAGTAAAAAATGAGTGCGTCCCACGCACATATACAATTCTGATGAAGTGGCCCACTGCAGAAAAAACTTGGGACACCCCTGCCATATACACTTTCTTCTCGCTCCTCTTGAAGGGCCTGGCCAGGCATGTATGTGCAGAAGCATATTTTCCAGTGTCTGATTAAATTACCTCATTTGATACCCTCTTCATCTCACTTATAATAACCTTAAGATGTTCTGACTATGTATTATTCTGCTAGAACCTTCAGATAGTTTGAGCATGACCTCAGCTCCTTCCACCACCTTTTTGGTCAAGATGCCCTTCTGGGCATTAGAGATTTGGTGGTCATTAGAAATTGTTGGAATAATGCTTCTCATTCTTCAGTACCAAATTGTGTGATGATCAGCTTGTAAAATATTAATAGGATCAATGCTTTGTTAGGACTAATGTGAAAGGCTAGTTGATAGTTGATAAGGGTAGTTGATAAAGTGAAACAGCCCCCTGGCTGAAGTGATAAAGGTTAGTACAGTGAGGGAATTTAAACATGCATAGGATAAGTAAATAGCTATACTATGACCAAGGGCTGTTTAAGGTTTAAATCTCTACAGTGGCAGACTAAATGGGCCAAATGGTTGTTATATGCTGTCAAATTCTGTATTATATCTTTATATGTACTTTCAAACATCTACAAAATTGCATTTATGGGAGAGAGCTTAGTACAAAAGTGAAAAGATAAAATAATTATAAAAATTAAAAATGGTAGGATTTTCATGTTTAAAACTAGCAAACTAACAGATTTTTTTACAATATACATTGTACATCATCATACAGGGCGGCATATTGTTACCCGATATCTAAATGTCTAATTAAAATCCATTTCTTGCTTCATCAGTCACTTTAAGAGGAAGGAAACCATTAATGCAGCTATTTGTACCTGCTCTGTAGCTGCTTACATTAAGTTCCACGATGTATCTGCTAAATGGAGTAATTTCTGTGGCTTCCTGTGTCTCCAATGCATGCGGAAACAGGAAAGGCATTTGGATTTTAAAAAGAAGATAATCATTTGTTCAGATGTATTGATCTGACAATGACTTATTTGAATTGATTTCTTTTCAAATATTCAATATGCAAAGACTGATCTTGAAGCCAGTGAAACTCTGTACTGTCTAAACAAATACAGTTCTTACTATGTCAACTAAAATGAGATGCACCATCATATAATATTTGGTGCACCACAAGCATACCACACACTAACTCTCACACACACCAAACAGGTACTGTACACAGGGTTGGCTTCCTAGATCACTAAACAAATTATTTATATAATGCCCCCATTCATTCATTTGCTTGCTAATAAAGGAGGGAATTCTATAGGACAATTAGATAATTTGGAATTTCAAGCTTGTAATTGTAGAATAATGAAAAAATGTGCAACCAGTCATGGTGCATAGAAAGTTAAAAGATCAATCTTCTAGTACAAGAAATGTTTGGCACTCAGCTGTGTTGCTGGTAAAGCCATTTGTAAAATGATTATGTCATGGTTGTGCTGCTATGAAATTCCTGAGTTCCGTCCTCCATGTCAATAAATCCGATTGGCTCTGTAAGGTGCCCACAACATATTTTAACACTTTTTTCTTTAAATCAAGACCTTAATAATGGCTAACTGATTACTATCTTCAGACATGTTTTTACAAGGTAGATATCCTACAATGTATACAAAAAACAAAATACTGTCTGCGCTTCTCACCCTAATAAACTTGGCAACAAATATATAAACATAATATAAGTGAGAGGTTTTGGTTATATGAATTGGCCAAAGCATAATTAAGCTCACCCGCCACGTCAAGGCACACTCTCAATAGGGTGAGAACCTACTCTCACCTCCTATATAGTGGGCACACAAAGCAGTTTATACTGCTACCAAAACCAGATTAATGTGTTGGGGGAGGAGCAATTAAACCTCCTCCCATTTATATATCCTACAAAAAAGATACATCTAAGTTTAACATTATTATCAGCTACAATGCAGATAGTGTTTTATCGCAAATCTTGGCATATTTAACATGTCTCTTTAAATTTCACCATTTGACCCCACCTTCTGAAACATTTTTGAGCCCTATACACCAAGAGCCCAAATAAGTATCAATAACCTAAGTTCCTCCTTTTTTTAAATTGGAACGTGGCACATGACATGGGTGCCCATTATAACCCATATTATTCAATTTAGTGCTTGAGACACATTAGAGTTTTAGAAATTCCTAGAGATCGCCGTTGGTTAGAAAGTAATTAAAACCACAGCATTTACAGATGATTTGCTGCTTTTCATGTTCCAACCAAAACACACAATCCCCATTCTGTTGCAAACCCTTGAGATGTTACAGAGCGCCTGGGTTCCATTAAGTGCACAAAAAAAGTCTGGGCCTACCTCTTTCCTTTTCACCTGTTTACCCCATTTAAAATATCTAGGTTTCATTATCCCCTCCAACCTAGATCATCTTTAATAATTAAATATTACACCCACATTATGTAAAAATTCACAATTTCCCAGCAGGTGCCACACATATTTATATTGGAAAAATACAGAAAATAAACATACACAAATGGCTTATTGAACAGAGTAAAATTAGTTTATGTTTGTTTAATCAGCATTATATTGCACAGTATAACATGATTAAAGTGATTTCAGCTGGGCAAACTCAATCCGCTGATCAATCTGTAAAAATGCTTTCAACTGACTAAGGTATTCTGCTTATTTAGTCGCAATAAGGCATATTTGTTTTTATTGATCTTGGAGATAAAAAAACAGTTTTATCTTGGGATGCAGATGCTATGCTAATTATAAGATTCACAGATAACAACTAAAGAAACAATAGAAATATACTACAAAGTGCAATTTTGTGAGCAATTCCTTCAATATAAATATATAATTTATTTTGCTAGATCTGACACGTTTATATTTAGTTTCTTTACCATTTACCGACTCTCACATATTTTCTATCAACTCCATAAAATGAACCACTGAGTGTCTCTCTAACACCTGATGTACAAATCTGTGTCTTTGTTCATTTCTAATAACTTTCTGAAAATATCTAGTGTAAAATCACTTAAAACAATAATTCTTATACACTGGGATTGTGGCAACAATTACCATGTCCTCACCTCCCCAGGGGATGAATAGCAAGGGACAGGGCAGAATTTACCATGGAAAGGTATGTGCCACTTCATGAAGCCTCTTGAGTGCCAGAATTTACACTATAGATCCTTTCTGGCTCCCTGTATTTCTTAAAATAAAATTATTTTTACATTTCTTCTTGGGGAATATAAGTTGTAGATTGTACATTGCAGAGTGAATGTATTATCTCCCAAACGTACTTGGGCTGTGTTTTAACCCAGAACTGTATATGTTTGCATGAACAGGCAGGAGTTAACAAAATCAAAATACATGCACAATAATCAGCAATAAGATGAATGAAACATAATTTGCTTATGCCCCATCCTACACTGGGAGACTCAAAGCCATACGATACTTCACAGTGCAAGATGGGTTCCATGGATAGACGCCAAGCATTACAAACTGCTTCAAGGTAAAGTCTCCTTCAATTGCTAGAAGGGTCCCATTTTCACCCCCCAACAATACATGAAAATCCACATAAATATCAGCCATACCAAAACATGCTACATTACTCAAAGTACCCACGGAGAACAACTGAAAAACAGCATCTCAACCCTTTCCTTTACACCAACATGCCTTCACCACACCATCAAATACCCCCCCATGCCTCCAGGCACTACAGGCTGCTATAGAATTGGGCCCAGTTTCAAGGCTTATACCTTTAAAGAATCTTGGCAGTTGGTCTATGCCTACGAATAGATGGATAGACCACAGACAGATAGGGCTAATGTTACCATGCCTATTTTCCTCATGGGACCTATTCAAAAATAGGTCTCTCACCCCAAGTGTTAAAATTTCCCTAAGCTCTAGTGCGTACATTTTGTAAAATGAAAGCTGGAATCTAAAGCAACCAAGTTTAACATTTTGTTCATGAGGAATCATTCCTCCAAAATCATACCAGCCCTTCACTTGACAAGAATTCTCCTCCATGAATTAAAACATAAGCGTAAGTAAGAAAAGGTATCAAGCACATTTCTGTTTGTTGTGATTGATCTAAATGAAATTATTAATAATGCTAGAATACTCATTTTAAAGCTACTTGCAATATTAAATTGGACATTGCTAATACAGATAATTTCTTCTGTGTTTTTGATGGACACATACAAAAGTATTGTCTACTGTGGCAATTTATGAGGGTTACATGGTCTTTTTAGTAAATAAATAGTATTTCATTGTGGTCATCAACGTTTTCAGTACTGGATCCATGCAGAGATGTCAATATCATAAAGAACTTGAAACAAAGCTTGACAATGCCTCTTCTAGTTATTGTTCTAACTGAAGTGATCAGGCTGATGCCTAGACTCATCTGCACACTACAAATGAGACCAGGAAGCAGCTGCAAAGTATGACTTTGTTGCTTTCAGCTAAGTGTAGGATTAGTGCACCTCAATAAATAATGGTTCATCCTCATGGCAGACACTCATTTCCTCTAAAAGAACACAAAATAATAGTAAGTGCTTAAATGTATCAGGTCTTTTTTGGCAAGCCTCTTAATGCCTTCAAAATACAGAACTGTTATAGAAAAAAGAAAGCCATTGTAACTATAGCTCAATGATGGATCTACCAATATGTACCTTTTTTTTGTTAAGACACGTTGAAAACACTGTACAGTGTAAAATACATTTTTATGAACAAATTAAATATGTGAAAATATTGTGTGAATTTAGGAACTCCACCAATATGGGGTAGGTTATGTATTTCAGTTACTAGTAAAACAATTATACTATAAAATATAGTAACCGCAATAAGTACATTATTGTTTTAAATATTGATTGTCATTGTCTCCAAAAATAAAGAAATGCCTTACAATGCATTTTGATCAATACAGGTTACTTATCTTTAAGTCTTACCAGCACTCTTAAGAAAAATCTGCAGACATTGGTTCATATTGTGAAAGTTGTAGTAATTCTTCTTACTAATTCATAGGTCACTGAAACAGAAAAGTTCCCAGTTCTGAACAGTACATTTCCTTTCTTATCAAGTGGAGTTCTATCATATGGGTTTGTCTAAATTATTCTACGATATTTTATTTTCTCTTTAAAATACTAATTATGAGTTATTGAACACCATCAAGAAAATTAAAGTAATGTTACAACTTCTACATATTGCTGCTACATGGAAAGCTAATCAGTTTTTCATTAAGAAATGTGGAGATTGAAAACAAATATACTGCAACTACTGGTATATGCCTTTTGTTGTATGCTAATATGTATTTTATTTGCAGTTCCTGCAGTCACCAAGTCTAGAAGTGGGTGCATTCCAGACTATAACCCTGTCACTGTAAGAAATATATATTTCTTTCCCTCCGTTGTTCATCTAAACATAATAGTTGGGCTCTTGTTATCTGCTTTGTCCAAGGCATGAAGATTATTCATGAGTTCATACTGACCTTGTATAGAGTTAAACATCACGATAATGTCATTATTTGGAGTAAATACATCCAGTTTAGTTAACCACTCTTCACAATTTACAATTTGAATTCTATTGTTTACTCGAATTGGGAAACAAATTATACCCATCTATAAAACTTAGCAGAAAATAGTTTTCTGAGCTTCTGCCGACATATATATGGTAGCGTGTGTAGTTTTCTACTCATATGTATTGCATTATATCTAGCAGTATTTTTGTGAACATTGTACATGATTAATCAAATACACTACGTAAACAGTATAAATCTATGAGAAACCACCTTACGTGTGCCATCGAAACAGCTGCCTTAAAAATGCCTGTCCTCAGTGGCTGTTGCTCCTAAATATTTTATCTACCTGTGAAACCTAATGTGAATCTTAATCCAGACTAGCTTTGATGCCTGGATAGCAAACAATATAAGATCACTTCTATTTGTATTAAAACTAGGCCTTAGCCTGTAAAATAATAATGTACATATTTAAGCCACCATATAATCGCCTATCTCCCAAAAGGAACATAACATAGGACCATACAGTCCTTATAGGTCATCTTCTCTTACAGAGTATACAGCAAACAGTACACATTACCCCTCATTATTACAGGAGTTAAGTATATGAGGCATACCATATGGGGACACTTATATCCAAGGTATTATACTTAATATATTCTTGCCAATTAAATGAAAGTTCAGCTTGTTATTCCTGAACTCGCTTTATCATTGTAAAGTAGGACAGTGTTTAATGTCAGCTCTTCAGCAGAATAATAAATACCCACCAAAGATACACTTCAAGCTATGGTTTAATCAACACTTAAAATGTAAATCTATTTTTTTTTTTACTTACCAAATGGAAAAACAATAAAAAAAACCTGTGCCCCTATCAGATTAATAACCTCCATGAAAACGTTAACCCGAAAAAGGTCTTAGAAAAGGTAATTTCTTATGGTAGTTATATATCAATAGAGGACATATTTATGAACATAAAAGTATTTAAAAAACTGTAGCACTAAGTTAGAAATATAAAAGGCTACCTTGAAAAAGTCCTAGACATCGGTGGTCATATTTATGTAAAACTTGATAAACTGTTTGACAAAGTTTTACATTGTAATAAAAAAAATGTGTCTTCGCTGAATAAACTTTAAAACCCCAGTTTTACTTTGATAAATATTATGCCAAACAAACACCGGTTATCCGTGACCTTTAGTATTATTTCAATCTTTTGTTCAGGTCCTAAAATAATGACAGGCGACATTGGTTAAACAAACCAAAGCAGACAGATTTCTTTAATCACCAACATTATTATCTGAACTGGATCATAGTTGTGGTGGATCAATACCGGTGTATTTAATGTTAGAACCTGAATCTGATATTTTGTGTGTTTTAACTATACAAACAGATCAATGTAGAGCATTGATCACTATTGGTATCTGACAGATTTTAAATACAATTAAACTACTTTTGCACCACTAAAAGCACTCAAAATAAACAAGTGTGATCTATTTATACCTTAAAGAGCTACTCAAAAAATACAATAGCTCAAGTGTTTGTTTTGACAGATTCAATGTCAAGGGAAAAGTTTAGATCTATAAACTTTATGTATAAATAGAGATGCAAGGTATTTTTTGGCACTCGTTGCTCTTTGTAAGAAAACCCAAAAAACAATTATGCTGTTTAATGATGACATCGTGGTATTGTCATTAGTTAATTATTTATTAGTGTTTCTTCACAAATGAGCAGCTTTGATCAAACAATGCATTCTAAAACCACTAAATGTAAAAGGGCATTCAAAATACCAGCACAAATTTTATATACGACCTTGTATAGGATTTATTATTTTAGTTCTGATGCATCAGATAAAGGAAGCAAAAGTGTCAAATGTTTTTATCTTGTCTGAAATGCAACGCTTTACGATGTGCCGAAGGTGTCCTTGACATGATAAGGATGGACCCGGGTCACTGTACGTTTAAGAACACAGGACTAAATAGGTTTAGATGGGAGCAACGGTATAACATCAATAAAGTGCTAGTTACTAGTGTACAGAGGGTTTGTAATGTAGATTTAAGCATATCAGGTGGTAAAATCATGTGTACGTGTTATCCATTTCAGATCAGCAAACTATGTATTTAGTCACCACCGACTGACATAAATGGCCATTTCCAGCCCCAGATGTAACAAAACCCTTAGTATTGCTATCCCCCAAGACAGTGGTAGACCCACAGTGGTCAGGAAGGGTACAGCTTCGACTTGGCTACAGATCCTCAATGGGGCATTTCCACCATGTGTCCCCTTTTTGGCCACTGTTCCTGGTGTCTATCATGAAAGGAATGACTTATTCTCTCTTCTCTACTCTTTCCTACACCAACATTTACAATGCAAGGATCCTGCAAGACAGTGGGTGTCAAAGCAAAAGAGTCAAAGGTATGCTGCTTCCCAAATTAGACACCAGAGAGAACAGTGTTCCTTTCCAAAATTGGTCAGGCAAGCAAACCCCAATGGGGCAGGGCTGATACACATAACCCCGTACGTATGTAATGGAAAAATCATAAAGGCCAGGTTATGAGAAAAATAACTGAATGAGACCTCAACACCAATGAGTAAATAAAACTATTATATTTTGACAAGAGAAACTGTTTATAATCATACATTGCTCTCCTCTTCTAGGATTTCACCCTTTTTCTTTCCTTTTAAAATTAAAAGATAAAGATATTTAGCACTGTCAGTGTTCTGTTATTCAATGCGAACATACAAAAAGTCAAAGCAGATATAGAAACAGGTAGATATTTACTTACTGATACAGTTATGTTGTTCTCAAGCATCATTGCATTTAAAGAGAAAAGGGTGACATTATCAAAACGTATACTGGTTAAAATGACATGTGCACCCATCAATATGTGAAATGTACCCTTTGATGTGTGCTAGTCTTTTTAATGTTATATACGTTTTTGGAGTCTTTCATGGTGATTGTCTAATGGATGTGGAGAGGGTAATATATTATTGCCAATAACTTGTTTGTGCTTTTAAACACACATCTACAGCCACAGGGATTTTAGCTTTTAAGTATGGACCCTTTGAATGTCCATTTTTAGATAAAAAGCTACAGTGTCACTTCCCTAACATCTCCAGTTTTAAGTAACCTTCTAAAGTATCTTTCGGTCTATTGTCTATTTTCAATTGAAAGGCTCAAAGAGACATGTGAAATATTATAACTTTCAATCATTCGCTGATAACACTGCTTTTCTGGTAGATGAATAGACAACTCTGAAATGGCTATGTTAAAATAAAAATAATGGTAAAATAAGATGTATTTTGTTAAACTATAGCATACATAGTTAATGCGAAACTATAGTGTATATTGTGCTGTTTACTAAATGGATGTATTTAGGATAAACAAAAGTACCATATCTCCCAGCATTTCAAATGGCCAAAGAAGGACACTTTTTATGGTGGGTGATTATAGATATGGCTAAGGCTTTACTTTTTATGTTACTGCTTTCTGCTGAATTATTTATGTAACGAAATCATTTATTTTACTTACACAATTTATTAGAAACATTTGCCGTGCTTTGGAACTCTTTCCCGGAGTCTTCAGGCGAAACACTTCTTCTCTGGGTCAACTTTCTTAGTTTTTGGTAATGCCCACTCCATACCCACGTTCCCTCTCACTTCCCCTCCTGTTTACCCGTAATTAAATCTGAGGAAAGCCCAACTACCAACACAGCTGCGCCTCCACATGTGGCTAGCCCTACCCCCATACAAAACCATTCTCCTAGAAGAAGGAGGACTCTTGATGGCCTTCCTTGGGTATGTGGCTACCTCATCTCTTGTGGTGCCAGTCTGCCTTTCTCTTTCTTTCATCTTTCTCAGCATGGGCTTATAACACTTAAAAATAAGTTACCGAGGTGCTGAGGTCAACATTGAGGCTGAAATGTTATGATCAACCACATGTACAGGGGTAGATAAAAAGAACACTGGTAACACACAAAATTACATGAGTACCAGGAAATGTGGACATTGGTTGAGAAAACCCTGGTGGATATGAGACATGATACCAAGCTTATCCCTATCAGAAGTATTGGGATCACATCTATCTACATAATTGTGCAAGTAGTTTATTTTTGATCAAATAGTACCATTCTGGCAAAAAAACACTTCTGTCAGGGTTCAGCCCCAGCCTTGGAAACTGCCAGGCGTGGCCGCCCCTTTAAGAGGTCTGCCTGGAGTTAAGCTTGCTGTCCTGTTTATTTCTGTCTGTATTTTTATGTACCTTTGCCCTCTTTCCCATATGCATCTCAGCTCCTCTCTCCGTCCCCTGTGTTCTTTGCCTTGTTGCCTGTTCTTTGTGGCATCCTGTACCATGTATACATATCTTGCTATGTATATAATTTAATGTGCTGTGTATTTATGTTCAGCTGTGTTTTGTTATACCATTACCTTGCCTCCCTCACCTGAAGCCTTGACGACTCACACCTGATCTGATGATCAGGCTTTATATCCCTGCCTCCCAGTATCAGAGTTGTGAGTTCATTAATTTCTTTGGAGCCATAGTTCATGCCAGGTGCTGGATCTGCCTGTTGGACTTACCTGCCTACTTACCTGCCTACTTACCTGCCTACTTACCTGCCTACTTACCTGCCTACTGGCCTACTTTCCCCTTTTTTGCTTGCTACCTGTCCCAGACCCTTTTGAATACTTGCCTGGACTTTTCTACCCTCATATGCATGATATGCCTCCTACTCTGCTGCTTCTGGTGAGATGCCTTGCTTTGGTTTTGTTAAATAACCTATAACCAAACATTCTGCTTGTGTCCTTTGTGAAGTTTGTGTCAATTACTGCGTTCTTACACTCCTGCGCTCTGGACTCCAACATCCAGTTAAGGGCTGCAATATGCTGAGCCTGACAACTTCTATGTTATTACTGAGTTGCTAATTAGAGCAGGAATTCACTAATGTAAACTTTGTTCAAAGTAGTTAAAAGTATATGCTGCCAATTACAGATATTTGGTTGGTGAGTATGTTTATTAGGAATAACTAACTTGTAACATTAATTAACATTAAATAACAATGATTAATATCCCTCAATAACCTATTGACCCATTTTTTTTTAAGTATTAGCAGATAATATTTTATTTTACGTTGCATCTTTTCACAGATTAGAAGAATGCAAAGGAGCTCAATGGTAGAACAATCTACCTTTACTTATGTTCTGCCAATACATGTTTATGGTCCACCCAAATCCAGCCATGCATTTGCACCCCTTGATCTTTTCTACCTATTTCCCACCTAGAAAGCCTTTACTTTTTTAAGAGCTTGGGCACAGAGATCTTTGTGCCAAGGGATAAATGTAATCGAAATCCAAAAAACCCATAATTAATATTTTATGTATTTTTTTTGTGTATTCCTAGGCTTTATCATATTGCTTACCAAAAAGACATATGAAGTTTACTGTACACAGAAACTTATGAATATATAGTATTGTTCAACTTCAAGGTAAACTACCTGCAATTGCCAGCACTGTCAGTTTTGTATTTACTCAATTATTTAACCGCAAATATTTGAGAATGACCATTTGATAACATTATGAAAATCTTGAGAAGTTGATAACCTCATGCCAGACTAAACATTCCTATTTAGTAAAGAAAAGTATTGATTGAAAATGTTCCAGTTTCTATGCTTTCCTTTCCTTTCCTTGTTTTATCTCTCTTTCTTCAAGGACAAAGATAAGATGTTATTTCTGATTGACTTGGAAATCAGTTCACTAAGACATATATGTTTGCACCAGAAGCTTTCAAATGTTTGATAAAATTAATTTTTCATGTAGAACGCTATGTAAACATGACTGTCAGCCTGTCGCACACTCATGAATGTGTAAACTGCCAAGTCTGTCCACAATGCAATTAATGTTTATCCTCATCATGGTCAATGCAAAGTAATGTTAACTAATTTCCTCCACTTTGCTAATTTGCTATAATATCTCCCATTTTTTCCTACTTCCCTTCAGTAACCATACTTGAATTAAGAAACAAATAAGAGTGGTTCGTTAGAACAATTGTATATACATTGCTAATATATTTTTGGTTGTTTGCATGTAAGTTACCCCATCATGTCAAAACACGTGTTGCTCCTCAAAGAAAAAACAAACTATTAATTTTTTTTTTTTTAACTTACATAAACCAATGGTAATGTCCCCATGATAGGTGCCTCATTGAGTTAAAAATGCAATGCAGTCCCACTGATTCAGCTCCTTTGTAAGCAATATAGCCATAAAAAATTAGATAGGACATGCCAGGCTTTGGATACTTTGATGTAGTGGTGGGTTAGGCAATATGTGGCCATATAGTTTGATGGAATTCCCAATATTTATGCCTTAGATGGTTGTTTCTTGAATGATATCCACTGGGTATGCTGTAAATTATTGCTTTGTTTCAAACCTTAAGTTTGAGCAGCCCCTACTGCCACACAGTTGCCTCATTAATAGTGTGTAGAGAAGGCTTTAAATTGCATGAGAGTCTCCATTGGTTAAAAATACAATGCAGTCCCAAACGGAAGCCATGAGAAATTGGATAGGACTCACCAAACTTGGGGTACTTTGACATAGTGACTGGCTAAGCAATATATGGCTACATAATCTCAGGAATTCCCAAAATGTATGCCTTTAATAGGTGGATCTTGAATGGTATTCGCTAGGTATGTGCTGAGGGGCAATCTTTTAGATTTAAGAAAGATTACTCACATCTAACAATCTCTAAAACAACTAAAAACAGAGAAAAGCAATAATTTTAATAAAAAATAAATATAAAATATTTAAAAAACAACCTCACAAATCTCACATCTACAAATTCTAGGACTGGCCTGGAATGTCTTTCCCAGGAACCAACTAGAGCTATACACTACAGTACGTGTCCTCAAGATATATCAGATTTTAGTGCACAAAGGACACCAGTGAGCAAGCAGAAGCCTTAAACTCAATGTTTAACTGTAGCTCTAAGATATAAATTATTACATTAAATTGTTTTTAGGGTAAAAATAGGTTATTATATAATGGTAACATTTAGTGGGGAAAAAGCTATCATCTTCATTCCTATTACTACAATTACAATTGTAAGCCTATTTCATGGTCTGTTCCCTTTACAGATCGCGGTGCCAATTCAGATCCATTCTGATTAAGTTGCTTTTGGATGATTGTTTCTATAAAAACTTACATCTGCAAATGTAGAAATAGGTTCTGTTCCTGGAGCCAGCATGGCACACCACTTAACTAAAAATCTTCCATCACATCCATAACTTTCCTCCAGTGAGTAATATTTCAGTAACGCCATGAGCCCACAAACTCTTCCATTAGAAACCACTGTCTCCTTTATTCCAGTCTTACCACCTGTTATTTGTGCTAGGTTTCTGGAGTTGGAGACAAGATTCACCATGTATTATTTGTTTTCAGACATTAATATAATCAATACATTCCATATGAAATATTTCATACAAAAACACTCTGTATTTATATATTAATAACATATCATAAATTAAAATGACAGATAATGTATGTATTAGTGTTCTTGGGATGGCTATTTAATCACTTTTAATGTTGTTTCCTTGTCCATAGCAGAGTTGTGTAACTGTATAAATCTGCTAATGTATGCTTTTGCCGGGAAGTATCCAGAGGTGGAGCAGAAAGGATACAATGTGTCAGGGTTGATGGCTTGAAAGCCATTAACACTCCAGCAGCAAGGTCATATTTGATGCTTCCTCTTGTTTGCAGTATCCAAATTAAGCAGCCACTTCTGTGCATTCAACGTTACCTCACTGTCCTAAATAGACCCCAGGGTCATCCGAGAATGGGTCATCTCGTACTATCAGGGAACCATTACCAAGCCTGTTGAAAAAAGCCAAAGTGGTTTACACATAAAGTGCTTATAATTTTCTGGGAAGAATTTATTCCTCATCCATCTCATCAACATGTTGAGATTTTACTGTACAAACCTCAGGCATTGTACTGACTCAGAAATGCAAGACAAAAGTACATTTCTCAGATTTTTTGTGCTTCTGTTTTGCTCAAAAAAAACATGTGTACTTGCTCTCTTTTTTTCTTTTCTAAAACCAATATTATCACCAGACATTTTAGTTGTACTTTTACTATTATTATCTGGGTGATGTCTGTGACATGTTGATCATATATGGCAGTGACAAAATTGATTTTCCTCCACAGAAATGCATCCAATTTTCCAAGGGCCATAATTTTATGTCCAAAACAAAATAAAAGGGTCATTTTCCTGAAGATGAGCAGAATTGAAATTTTTCATAAAAGCAACATTCAATGTTTTAGTTTTGGTGGTAACTGCAGTTTGTTCAAATGCTCAGTCTGTGAGACAAAATGTGATAAAGGACTTTTAAACTACAGAAAAAAACACCAAAAAGGGGCCGCAGAATGTGTTATTATAATTTACACATATAAGTGTCTACACACATCTCAGCTTTCTGTGGATCATTCAAACTCACCATGAGTTTATTAGTGTGAGTTAAGGTTTCAAGGTGGTAGAGAGATGTCCACTACTGTATTTGACGCTAACAGGACTATAGACAAACCAAAGGTTGATTGGCACAGATTGCAAGCTATTAAGAAGAGACTGGACAGTATGTTATGGAGTGTAGTCCCTGTTTATTCTTGAAGGAAGCCTTAGGGAACATGCAAGCATTGTATAGGGCTGTTCTTATTACTTCTCAGGCACGCTTAAGCCTTGAGAGGAGTCCATATTGTCCATGACAAGCCAATAAGGCTCTGGAAGTAATCTTTAAGTTACCTTTCCAAGAGAGGATCCTTAAGACCCTAAACAGCTTGTTAATCTAATAATATGGTAGCACCAACTGTGGTATGTGGATGGCATCCTATCTATGACTTTAGAGAACCACAAATCACTCATTTTACGAGACTGTATTTGATCCAGGAAGTGTAGGTTTTTGTTCTTTTTTTGTTTTAGTTGAATTTTCTCTAAAACTTCACATGGGTTACTGTGGCTAAAGCCGCTTGTCAACACCGATGGCTGACTATGTTTTCTTTCTGAATTTGTTTTCTGTTCCCTTTTCTTACTGTGCAAGTGAAATGTTTTCCGGCTAATATAAAGGTTTCTCTTTTCAGCACTAGCTGAATGTGTTTCTTTTAAAAATAGACTTATTGTCCTGGTAGTCAATACATACTAAACCTTTCTCGCTCTCCACATTGTCTCTGTATTCTGTTTACATTTATATTCCTGGAAGAGGTTCTGAAATACAGGTGAGCATAATCAAATGTTCAAGAGACATGCCTAGGTAGAAACTACTTAATGCAAACCAAGTTACAGTATAAAGAACATTATAGACACTCCAAGATAGGCAAGTGCTGGAGTCAATGCCCATTATATGCCTTTACTATGAATATGGCCAAAACCTTACTTTTTTTTTTTAATAAGAGCAGAAAAGAGAATAAAAATATGCTTAGTAATTAGCTAGCTTGTCTCAACCACGTTAACTTATACTATATAGAATTAGGGGATCACCAGGTTTATGTGGAAGTTCATTATCACAAATAGTATGCATAAATTCTGAACAAAGAAACATAGAATTTGATGCCAGATAAGAACCATTATGTCCATCTAGTCTGCCCATTTATCCTTTATGTATGTATGTCCTCAGCCTTACAGCTTTTGCTAATACTTGGGCAATCATTTAATGCATGTAAACTTCATGCATGGTTGGTGGGGACTTTTTGCTAATAATATATTAAAATATTATGGGTTAATTGGGCAAGACAAAATAAATGTTTCTCAATTAATTCTTGTATAAAATAGAAAAATGAACCTGATTTGCAAACTATAGCTGGTAAATGTCATGCTTTCATAAATATGTATTTGCTTGTGTTAGGTACCACCATGCATTTAAATGTACAAAAATAGTTCTTTCATGATCCTATATAAGTTTCTTACTTAATAGAATATAGAACTTGCTTTTGACCAATGTTAAGCCTCAGAAAATGTTATTTCTCCGGAAAATTAAAAATACCCAGTATCCGTATCCCCAGCAAATAAATCGGTATAAAACTGTCTGCATTGACAAACAATAGAATTTGAGTCATGAACCAGTCTCTCATCTTTGCACTTATTGGGAGATATATAAGATATATAATATCTTGCTTGTCTTTATTTTACAGCCTTTCAAGGTATGGGATTTATAGGGCAGCTCATAATATTTTTGTTGTTTCCATGAAATGGATTTCTGCACTGAGTATGCCGAGAGGGATTTTAAGTTCTACTTGCAGTAAAATGGTCTGCCTTGACAAGCATTCTGCAATACTCTGCAGTCTATTGTAATAACTGTAATTTAGATACATAACCACTTTTGAAATAGCTGTTAATGAATCGGTTTCATGAGTATGAATCTGTATAAAAATGATTCTAGTTCCAGCTATTTTTTTTTTTAGGATTGTCATAAAGAGTTGTGTGTTGTATGTAGCATAAGTAATACAACAAGTTGCATGAGATCTTATGTTGCCAAGTTTTTGGCAATTAGTGCAAAATAATATCAGATCACAGCTGTAGCTTGATAGCAGAATCTTTTCATAAGCATTGCTTTTGAATTGCCCAAGCTAATAATATGGGTGAGCTAAGTGCTAAGAAAACATATGCTTGTAATAAAAAGACTGATGAGATCTCCGTACATAGACTGAGATGTGCAATGTGTCTTGTAAAGAGTGAGGATACAAGAACATCATCCATGTTTTGTTACAGAATCATTACGTTAGGTTATATGACATTACTGCAAGGTCATGTTTAAGACAACATACTCATTCACAATTATAAAACAGTTTTGGTGAATCATTTCCTCAATTTGTTGTCCACTCCAAGCACAGTCTTGCCCAGAGAAGTAAATAAATAAATCAGAAACTGGCACAATTGTGCCCATCTAGTGTACAAGCAGCAGAGAGTCTTCATCTAGAGATAACAGAGGAAGCTAAAAGTATTAAGTGCAAACCTGTAAGTTCCCATGATAATATTGTGGTAACAAGTTCCAGATCCTATAGGAGAAAGCTCTAAAGCCTTCTAACACTAGATTAAAGGTAATTAGCAGTCTATAAAAATAGATTTTCACTAAAAATTCCTTAACAATAAATTACTTACTTTTGTACACATAAAGTGTTTGACCAATTGATTTGTCCACCTAAGCAGTGGCGTCTTCAGCAATCATATCTCAGGGGGCACATGAGGGGACCGTGGCAATTATACAATTTCAGAATGTAGTCTTATTTCTGAGACATTTCCTGTTTTTCCTATAGAGACGTCTGCTACCTGAACCTACAAACTTTCAAGTAGAAATTCATCCTCTGAAATACACTATTGTGAGAGGAAATATCTGATATAGCAGGGTACTCTACCAAAAGGTTTGATTTTGGAAGAAGGACGTGAGAGTTGCATGTAAGCTACACCAAGAGGCAGAAGACACACCTTAAAAATTGTTAAGAAAAACTCAAGCATTCAGTATTGGTTTTCCATCACAGACCACTGAAATTAAAGCCTTATAATATTAATGGAGAAATGACTTCTTGACATACCTAGGTATTAATGTCTACATATCTCCCCAGTTGCTTATTAATTGAATATGGTCACTATATGGAAACAGGTAAAAAAATGTCATTAATCAATGGAAAGCATATAAATTATCATTTATTTTGAAAACATAGCCTCAATTAAGATGATGCTGTTTTTAAAATGTATATAATCAGAACAGTTATAGACATACATTAATGATTTTCTAAGCGTTAGGAGAACCTGAGTGCCCAAAGCCACTCTTTATGCCTCTAAATATTAAGTCACAAATGCCCCTTATATCACTAAATGCCATACAACAAGAGATTTACAAGCCTGACTAGATATGGGGTTTTGTTCTCAGGGCCTACAGCATGGCTTAACTCAACTTGATGAATAAAAAAAGCTGCAAGACCTGCCATGCCAGAAGCACCAAATGGTACCCTATTTTTGAGAACTGGGATAGGATATTTAAAGAGCTTCGATATCTCACTTTCCAAGACTTCTTCTCTAATTAGTGGCCTGTCTAGTTCCACAGATAAAGACAAACTGGCAACGTGCAACCCATTCTATTGTATCTCTTTGTCAACAGGTTCCATTTTCTAAAATAGCTATTGCTGTTTGATACACTGCTCTATTAGATGTGTCCTAACATCATAAATTATCCCACATGAAAGCATTGGAAGCTGACCAGCGCAAAAGTGTCTGTTTTGAACCATGGTATGCTGCAGAAGAGAGTATGAGAGCGATATCTCACTGTACAAATTATAGCAAAGAAAATCATGTGTTGATGGCACCTCAATCCGGTGAGACTCATCAAAATGATTCTTGTCACATTTCAACTCAACTCACTCCTCCTCCCTTTGCTGCTCCATATTGTATTCCTGCCATATCTTCATATTTACAATAACATAGATGAATCGAATCACTCTGCTAGAAGGCTACTATGTGTATTCCCAGCCCTTTCTGTTAAGTTACTTATAGCAACACCAGTTGAAATGCATGGCTATAAAAACATTGAGAAGTTGAAATTTGGTCTAAATATAAAAAAATAGAATAAATATGAAAAAGGTAATTATTAAAGTGAGCAAACCTTTAAACTGGCCTTTTATTTATTAAAATAAAATGCACAATATCTGTGTTATCTGTGTCAAGATTTGTTTACAAGGTTTTCCGGATCTGAATTTAAAACGCATGCTACTACAGAATTGTTTGTGTGATCTCCCTGGTCTGTTATTTGTATCCTGCTGCTAGGATGTTGCCCTTCCTTCATGTTGTCTACTTCCTGTCGAGGGCCAATAATTTGCTTCCTTAAGCCAAGCATTTATCTGCTTATTGATCTGCAGAACTCACGCTGTCAAGAATTATAGACTAGCTCACTTGATGAGGTTACGATGATTCAACTCCTTGATTGATTGGTGTTATTTTTTCTGCATTTTTTATTAGTGCACCAAAGATAGACAAGCAGGTAATATCATGGCCAAGTAACTACTATTTTGTATTGTGTATGTGTGTACATATATTACACAATCCAAAAATGATAATGAAACATCCTTAGCGTCTTGTTTTCCATATTTTTTTTGCACTCACGGCAAGTTGGTTACATCTTTACATTGTTGATGATTGAAGCTCTATTAATTGATGTCCTGCCCGCTTTACAAAAGGTTGGATTAGATACATTTATATCAAATTAATAAATATATATTATACTTTAATTGTGCATATTATTTATATTAAGTGAAATCATTTTGATTAATCCAAAATTGTGCATCCTTTGTATTTAAAGCAGATAATAGACTGTATGAATTTAGTTTTTCTTTTAAACCTATTTTTTTTTATTTTTCTATTTTCATAAGCTTGTGTAGATAGTCCACGGCCAGCAAAATCGTTTCAAACTAATTTTGTTTCCCGACCATTCAGAAATTCAGGGGACTTTTTTTTAAATTCAGAACAACATTCGGAGGGACAATCCCAAAGTGGAAGGTCCCTGACACCTTCGGGGCACCTTTCATTATAGAAATTTAAAAAAGGTTCCACCAGATTAAAGATGGTCAAAGAGGTGCAGCAGTAGTAGTAGAGCATTGAGCCAAGCCAGGCAGACACTGACAGCCCCATAGAGCAGGACTGAGTTCCCTCAATATTATAGATTTTTTTTTTTTAAAAAAAAAGGTTCCCCCAGAGTAAGGATGGTGAAAGAGGAGCAGCAACAGTAGTAATAGAGTACTGGTGCTGGGCAGGCAGACACCGGCAGATGATAGGCACATGCAGCCCTTGAATTTCCCCAATATTATATATTATACATATTATAATGTCTGGTTTTGTCATCAACTGATATTTAGTTATCAGTGAAGAAAAATAGATATGATAGAATAAAAAAAAATAACTTTTCAACAAAGCACAGGTTTGGCTACTAGCATAAATGGACAACTGTCTTAATCAACTAAAATCTACTCAGAAACAAGGGGAAAAATTTCTGCTGCAGTCCCAACAACACTACATTTTCTGCACTAAACTAGAAAATTAATTTACAGTATGGTAGGTGAGTAATGAGCATCAATCTCAGCCTCAGCTAAGCTAATTGTCACTGTCTCACACTCCTTAAAATGGTGTCCACAATATCATATATATGTAATGCTTGTCCCTCCCCTTGTTAATTCTGATTGGCCACAGGTTGTTGGACCCATCAATCACAGCCATAACCATCAATGAGACACCCCCCTGTTTTTTGGCTACTTCTACCTATCAGTTGTTGATTTGTACCCTCCTGTACACAGTCCCTTCCAATTTACCTCTTCAAGGAACACCAAAATGGCTTGTAATGGCATCAAAACGGCTTGTAATAGCAGCTACACGTGGAGACAGAAGGATGAATTATGACGGATTTTCCACACTTGGAGATTGCCCTTGTTATTGTTGATTCGTTCAAATGCCCAAAACAGGCAATTTCCGGTACCAAAAAGAATGCACAAGTCTTGTAGCTATACACAGTAATCCTGCAAACTCCCTTACCTCAGCTCACGTTCCTAGAATTACCTGTGAGCTAACCTTTTGGCTAGGATCTGGATCTGCTGTGTTGAGTGCTGAGCACATATGTGGAAATTGATCAAAATTTATAATAATAAAATTGCGTTATGATATATAACTAAGTTATCCATGGGCACCTGCAGGAGGGGGCAAA
The DNA here is from genome assembly GCA_009364415.1 of Spea multiplicata. NCBI lineage: Eukaryota > Metazoa > Chordata > Amphibia > Anura > Pelobatidae > Spea > Spea multiplicata. The sequence goes on from VKOC01000003.1 coordinate 28,104,672, forward strand.
AAGTGGTATGGTGCTTCCCCAGATTATTTCCTGAGAGGGCCATTCTATTCTACCTATTTTCACTTCTTAGAGTGGGCTAATGTGTTGCTCTCCACTAGAAAACTCAACTTATGGCCCAACAGTTTATCTCATAGTACAGATAGTTTAATAAGGCACATAGTCTTTTAGAAAACCCCACAGTTATAAGACAATACTTAAAACCATTGACATCTTCCTGAATATGATAGAGGGAACCACTAGGAAAGCATAGATGGTTACCACTACTTGGTAGCTTTTGTCTAGAATGCATTTTCACTTCGTCATGCCCTCATGATATAAAAATGCATGTACTTTATTAAATATTTCACTAATTAAAAAAAAACACACTTAACTTTGTTCATTGTCAGATCTTCACAAGAATTCTTGCTGCTAGGAGCATGGAATCACTGTCAGGAAAGAGCTCCCATTAAACGCAATAGGAATACTTTATGCCTAAGCGTGTGAGGATCTCATTCGCCCATCAGCAAGCAGGAGATGTGCAGAAGATATAGCTGAGAAATCCCTCCATGCATTTATCAGGGGCAAGATAAACATTAATGTAAAGATTATTTGGCTTGAGGGTTTATTTTATTCATTGCATATTTATAAATGTACCTACATAATATATCTTTGCACTGAGAATAAGACATCTTACCGACAATGTACCTTGGCATAATGTTGCTGCTAGCGCGGCTTTCATCATATTATGCTGAAGCAACATGTTTGTTTTTAGATTTTTTGTAAGATTTTGTTTTAGGGCAAACGCATAGCTAACATAGTTTATATTTGATTTTCCATTATGCTAACATTTTTTATGTCAGATCTTAACCAGCCCTATTAAATATACTTAAATGTTATTTGATTTAAAAAAAAAAAATCTTTATTGTTTATGTGCAGGATATCTCATCTAGTTATTCCAAATAAACTATATGGAGAAAAATATTAGGACGCCTGACCATTACACCAACAGGGACTTTTATGACATTGCATTGTAAATACATAGACATTAATATGTAGTTGGTCCCCCCTTTGCAGCTATAACAGCTTCCAATCTTCTGGGGAGGTTTTCCACACAATGTTTGAGTATTTCTGTGGGCATTTTTGCCCATTCATCCATAATTTGTGAGTAAGGCACTGATGTTGGATAAGAACACCTGGCTTGCAAACTCCATTCTACTTCATCCCAAAGGTGTTCAAAGGGGTTGCGGTAGGGCTCTGTGAGGGCCAGTCAGATTCTTCCACACCAAACCCATCCAACCAGTCTTTATGGACCTTGCTTCGTGCACTCCGGCACATTAATGCTAAAATAGAAAAGCGCCTTCCCCAAAGTGTTCCCACAATGTTGGAAGCAAAGCATTGCCCAAAATGGTTTGGTATGCTAAAGGGATATACATTTTTAATCTGCAATGTCATGTAAATTTGTGTAGATTATTTTATAATCTAAAACAATTAAACTCCACAGATTGTAAACTTGCAAGAAGATAGTCCCCTCCTTCTGCCCCAGCATGTCTTAACTTGTGTTAATGCTACTGTCAGTATTGTATATTGTCAATTTTAATGCTATTGTTAATTTTCACTCTCCTCTGTTGTAATGGTGCTACAGAATATGAAGGTGCACTATAAATTAAATGTAATTTAATGTAAAAAATAAAATGTTATATATATATTACTTTTTTATATAGGGTATTGGTTTTTACACTGGTTTTATATTTCCCAGTTCATTAATTTTGTGTTATAGAGCAATATGCCAATAAGCTCATTGACACTGGTGCCCATTTTTTGGGGGGAGAGAGTTGTTAATTTTATTTGTGGTTCAATTTCTGTTTGTTAATCCTTCTAAATTTATATTTGTTGATTAAAATGATATTTATAAATGCCAACCTTTTCTCTACAAATATGACCGCTGTAAAAATTAGTAAGAGGCTTTTGAGGGGGAGAACCACAGTCCAGAGTAAAAATCCAAGCCACAGGTCATGACCTTGGATATTGATCGGTCCTCTCTAATTTTCACAGCTTGCTGAGGCTTGTTCTTCCAACCTGCTGGTGTACATTAGAGCAGAAATCCATAACACAGCCATGTTCATCCAAGCACAGGAAGAAACTAAATTAAATGTTAAAAAACAATATGAGGATGGAGTTGGAGACAATTCATCATGATCCAAGATGTCAGGTTGGTAGGATGGCCAGCAGTTCTTCAACCAACAGAACCCATATATAATATGGAAGGACCACAATGTCTCATTTGTCAAGTACTGAGTGTTTTGTCCTGGAACCATTAAACAAGGATTCGGTCATTCTAGTCATGGTAAGCCATGTGCGATAGATAGATAGATAGATAGATATTTTAGTTCTATGCTAGTCATTTTGTATGGACCATAGATATCATATTTCCATTTTATCACTTATTCTTGCTTAACCTTAGGTAAATAATGAGATTATACAATAATGCCTGTCAGGTTTGTTAGCCATAGAAAATTCATAGAGTGCTTTAAGAAGTCCAAGACTTTACAGTCTTGGTTTGATGGAAAAAGCATTTGATTAAAGATAGTTGTTTGTAGAGCATTGACATCCTAGAATTTTTGTTTTGTCTCGATCCTAAGGCTATTAACCCCATATAATAATATGTATCACTAAAAATACTTCTCTCATAAAAAGTCAAATTATCTCTTTGGATATAGTAAAATATTAGATTACACTTACCTACATAAGAATCATAATTAAAAGCATTTTTTATTTTGTTTTACAGTAAAATGACAGTAGGATTGGGTGGGTCAATTATGTGTCATCTCAATAATGCTTTAATTGCATGCGATATTTTATTAAAAAAACAAAAACATTTTTATACAAATCTCATAATCACTCACAGTATTAACGTATAATAGCGAAAACACTGAACTTTGTTGTTTTCTGTTTCAGCCATCTGTTTTTATGTTTAAAACACAGCTCAATTAGTTCTGCATAGCCCCTAGAGAAGGGAGGGCTAGTGAATGATTACAATGATAGCTCATTTCCTTTGGGAGCTCTGCATCATAAATTAATGCCATTTCCTTCATTGTGAAAAGCATGTTCGGTTGCCAGTTTAGCACCATTTTTAATGACCGAGATGGTCATTTTTATTACAGAAGTGTCAAATTATTCTCCTGAGTCAAGAACATTCTTGGATATTATCCCCCTGGGTCAAGCCTACTTAGGGAAGGATGTTTTGCTGTTGGCAAAACTGAAACTCAAATGGATATCTATTTGCAATTATTGTATAGACAATGAGAGAAAACAGGTCAAAAAGACTTAATACCTATTTTTTCTGCTTTTTAAGTATGCACACATTGCTTATTCTTTCTCACTCCCATTATCTCCAAAATCTATTTCTCCTTTAGTTTATTTTGAAGACCATTTTTTCTTGCACTTCTAATTTCTTGCACTCTTAAGGCTTTGATCTTTGTCTTCATTCATTAAGCTGCTTGCTATATCTCCCAAACCCAAACCCGCATTTCCTTATAGCGCTTCTTATCTAACATTCAATCTTGATTATTGTGCTTGAGAGAAGAAAAATTATATATGCCTTAGCCCTATGATATTCCCTCTGTGATTGGAATTTCAATGTTGCTGGGAGTTCAGCTATCTCCAGATCCTTTTCTGTATCCAATTCCTTTGTTGCAATCAGTGTGCTAATATTGGACTTGTGAACATACCTCTGTGTATGATCCAGTCTGAGAGAGATTGGCAGATTTAAAACGTCACACAATCTGGCGATGTCGCCTTCAAATTATGCTGTATACTAATTTTTAAATACTAATCTAGAACCTTCCCATGGCTCTCACATCAAAGCAGTGATGTTCTTGCTCTATAAAATGTTCCTCTTAATATTCAACTTTTGAGTATTTTTATGAGGGGCTGTTAGGGACATTATTTTGGGTTTTTGGCATATATCATATTGTGAAATGTACATATTGTGATATACCGTATTGGCCCGAATATAGGCCGCACTTTTCCTTCCCACTTTAAGTCTTTAGGTGCGGCCTATATTCGGGGTCCAGGACATGCAGTTCCGGGCGCCGGGCAGGCAGCGGGATTAGGATACAGATCCCCTGCAGCGGTGCAGGGGACCTGTATCCTACTCTCCGATACGCTCAGACAGCCTCCCCTGCCGGCACTTTCCACAGGGGAAGTACCGGCAGGGGAGGTTGTCTAAGCGCATCGCTCAGACGTTCACTGGCAGCGCCCGAATTGGATTCCCTGCAAGGGAGATTGTTAAAGCACATCGTGCAGACGTGCCGGCAGCGGAGTTTGTTTCCGCGCATTGCCGCTGCCGGTGAACGTCCGCACGATGCATTTTACCTCTGCCCTCGGCGGGGGACATCTATGCATTACGTGTATACAACTTCCGGTACCGGCATTTCCGCTGAGTGCCGGCACCGGGAGTTGTATACGCGTATTGCGTCGATGTCCCCCTCTGGCCCCGCAAGACACCCGGGAGTCTGCTCTGGTAAGTCAGGGGGGGACAGAGTGACAGCATATCTCGGGGGGTAGAGTGGCAGCATATCTCGAGGGGGGGCAGAGTGGCATCATATCTATTAAAAAAACTTTTTCTTTAAAAAAGCACCAAACTTTTAGGGTGCGGCCTATATCCGGGTGCGGCCTATATTCGAGCCAATATGGTATATACTGAAGCGCATATATCATATACTGAATTGCATTTATATATCATATAGTGAAATTTTGTATAAATAATATAGTGAAATGCACATATCACATAGTGAAATATATATGTCATATAGTGAAATGCATATATCATATACTGAAAGATCCATATATCATATAGTGAAAGAGATGGAGTGAAATTGAACACATGGGGGATTCATAGAGTGCATTTAAAGGCACAGTCTAATGTAACCTCATCAACAAAGAATGCATATTAAAGCTTGTTGTAAATATGTAATATGCATTCATTTAACTTTAAAAGTAAAAAAGTATTACTTACCTTCCCCTCCGTGGTCCCGTTTTGCTCCATCGGCTGCCTGTTGGTGGCAGGAAAGCACTACTAACTTAAAGAGACAACTCAGCTATCATATCCATACCTGGGAACTCCACTGGAAGACTCCGGGTCTCAGGAGAGGCGATCCACTCCCCGCCCATTTCCCATTTAAACAACTATGTGTCCCGCGACATCAGGGGAACACCCACCCATGCCAACGGGACCGTTGTGACATCAACGTGTCTGCATCATGCAAGGGAGGGCTCCAGGTAGCCGGAGCCATAAAGTTCCCAGGTATGATCATTTGCATTAAAGCGACTTTAAGATCTTAGTTCAGCTAAGCAGGCACAGCAAGACCTCAAGATTCATACAGAAAATATAAGCACAAAACTGCTATGTGATTTTACTTCCTGTATGTTGCACATATGTTTATGACTTGCTAAGCTAATTCCTTAGATTCCCTCTTTGGTTCCATTCCATGTTTCATCTAAGTTCTATATGCAAACTTTAATTTTGCAAGAGGACAGGAACAAGTAGCTTCTATTTTGCCAATCAAAGAAAAAAATATATAATTAAAGATTCAATGAATACACTGCAAAGGGTACAAATGCAAATGCCATTACATAGTCAATATTTATTGTTAAATGGCTATTTCAAGTTAACAAAACTTAATTTTGAGAATGTCTATCAAGAAAATCATTCTCGTATCAAAACCAGTTACTATCACGTTCACATCTCTGTTTTGAGTTATGACATCACTTTGGTTTCTTTTGCAGATACCAAATATATGATACAAAATATATAGTTTTAAGATCAGAAAAAAAATGGGCTAAAACTATTTTTATTGGGCTTTGTATATATTTCTAATTTTTGCTGTGTCTGTGAGCATGGCATAGCATTGACTTGTACTTAGTAATAAATGTCTTATGCTGTCAGATTCCTTCAGGGTTTGAATTCAATATTTTGAGTTATAGGATCATGAAAAAAATGAACTATTTTTCAGGCTTGTAAATATGTGACAAATGACAGCACAAGAAGAGCTATTAATTCTAATCATAGTGATCCAATATTTTAGAGTCAGAACTGACATTGGCTTAACAAATTACTTGAACTGAAAACCTACACACTATATAACATACTTTATTTTATTAACCATATTTGTATGTGTGTGGGCACCTACACAAATAAGGTTTCCTAATGATGTACTTAAGAAAAACAATATATTGCTGTTAGAAACAGCAGTTATACTTCAAAGGTGAAGCTGTCACTTTTCATAACTGGTACATTTTACAGGTCAATACATTATATAAACTTTAATTTGTATACCACAGGCACAGGTACCTCAACTCCCTTTTCTTAGGATCACTATGACTATTCCTACATACAGATATTTTTAAAGTTCTTATGTGCAAGACAGAAGAGCTCTAGGTCACGTACTGCAAATCCGTATATACACACCAGGGAACTCTCCGAGCTTCACCCGGAGTCACCAGATGAAGCTCTGTTTCCTTGGGTCTCTGGGTCACTCTGTTCTTTCTCTGAGGTGTAGAGTAATATTTAGCCACTTCCAATACCCTGCCAAATTCCCCTCTCACTCCCAAACAAATTTTAAGCCATCTGTCCCCCTGCTAATCCACTCCCCGGAAGTGCCCAGGTATACAGAAATCAAACAATTCTTTATGCTTATGATGTGACAAAAGCTTTTGTCGAGAATAATACATGCACACACAAAAATACATTATTTTCCATGATGTCCCTCTTTTGCATAGGTATGTTTTTTAAACACAACCTTTAAGCACAACATAGGCAAATTGCTGTTTCAACTATACTATAATGTTTTTTTTTTACCACCATAAGTGGTGTTCTAGCAAACATCCGAAGCCAAGCACCCCAGGAACATAGAAAAGCGTCTCTGAACAACCATAAGCGGTCTGCTAGGAACCATCTGCAACCAAGGACCCCAGAAATATAGAAAAAGGTATTTAACCTCATTTGGACAATTATGCCAGATCTGCAAGCACATTTACTAATTCATATTTTGTATTATTATGCATGTTTTCCTATATATGTACTAACTATGTATTTTGGGGACATTTCTTTTTGGCCAAATGCTGGTAGTTACTTTTTCAAATACACATTCCTGTGTCTGGACCCCTCTGGCCTCCTACAACCATAACTCCCCTTTCTGACTTTAAAAACTTTCTTTATCTTATCCACCTCTCTCTTTTCTCACATTTAGCCACTCTGAACCACCATCCACCATGCGAGCAAATCGGAAACCCACCACTAACTCACCCCTCTTTTCATTTTATTTATATATCCTCTTTTGCATGTTAAAGCCCTTAATACTAACATAAAAACTACTGCTCCATCTTTTTACTCCTCCTTTTATTTCAACTACCCTACTACTCACTTTGCAAGCTCACAAGTAGGGCCCTCAGTCAGTAACTTTGGGTGAAAGTACCATAAGGCTAGATGGCAAGCTCACAGGCAGGGTTCTCAACACTCGAAGTGTCTGTATGTATTAATGTATATTTGTTATGTATGTGTTAACTATCCTACTTAAATTGTAAAGCGGAGTATATTTTGTTGGCACTTAATAAATTAAAGGTTATATTAATAATAATAATTCAGAAAATATAGACCCATAGATATATTAAAACATATGTTGACATACAAAAATTATTAGGTTAGGAAAGCTACTCTATTTTAGGCTGTCACAAGGAAATAAGAAAGACCAACAATAACCCTATATCCCAACCTAACCCTAATAATTATATAAGAACCAATTTAAAAAATCAATCCAATTCTACCCTACTTACTATAGACCAGGACCCCTGGAGGTATTTGGCAACCTGGTCACTATAGATATAAAAAGAAAAACTCAAAATGTGTTCCATCTAATCTCACCAGAGCAGAGAAAAAGCACTAGAAGACTTAAGAAATTATCAGAGACTAGAGATAAAATGAGCAGATAAGGGTTGATGAGTAGTAATAATGTCTAAAGAATATTATTTGAAAGAGGCATTTAAACAGCTGAATGATGAAAAACACACATATAAAACTACAAGGAGACCAGAGGAGGAAATTATGTAGGTATTTAGAGAAAGGTAGCTCACTTGAAATGAATACCTGAATATCCTATGTCCTAGTATGCCTGTGTTCTATTTTGTTTTCCGAAAATACATAAAAATGAATTGGAACCGCCAGGTTGCCCAATAGTTTCAGAAGAAGGATCATTATGCTCTAACTTATCCCAGTATTTAAATGTGATCCTCCAACCTTTTGGAGTCATGTCTACAAGACACTATGAGTTTTCTTAACACCTTACAACATATAGAAAGTGATGATGATATGTTATTGTTAACTAGTGACGTTACATCACTATAGATCACCATCTAGGTTGTTTGGTGCTAGCAGATGCTATAAAAAGATGGCAGTTTAATGGTTACACAAATAGAATATACCATTAAAGCAATTAAACTCATGATTTATAATATTTTTTAGTTATTGGACACATTCTATTTACAGAAAAGAGGGACAGCTTTGCAAACCACCCCCACAATATACATTTACTTATGGTCTGAAAGAAGAATATATTTGTGTTGTCCATCCTACAACAGGATGAGGGCTTAAAGGGGTTAATCTAAATCTAAAAAAAAAATCTTCAGAGGGGCACAAAATTTGCATAGAAAAATAACTAGAAGAGTTTTTCATCATATGGTACCTAACAAAAATAATAAATTATTTTCTCGCCCACCAACCAAGATTTTGGAAGTGTAAAGAGTTTCAAGCTTATAAACAGACAATGAAACAACCTGTAGTTTTTAAATCAAACACAATATGTTTTTACCCTTCTTATAATTTTCAAATTTTTTACAAAATGTCATATATATTGTTTAATATATTAATTTATTGTAAAGACCTATTACGTGTACTACTTTATCTTTCTGATAAATGGTGTTTCTATATATATGTTCCATATATCTATATATTTATAATTTTTTATTTTATGGATGATCATTATTACTGTATGATTCCTGGAGGTGTTCTGCCTTTAAACAAATAATTGTATCACTTCTTAGATTATCTCTGTAATTAAACGAAGAAAAGCTAAAAGCCTCCAACAAACCAACGCTAGTACAGATACACATGGGGCCAACTGGTGGAAACGTTCTTAGCGAATACAAATGAAAGGAACCAAAAAGATGGACACCAAAATAATTTAAGACTAAGACAGAGAACCAAGAAATTATGTTTTAATCAGAAAAGCATTTATAATCAATGAAAGAAGATTATATGATTTATTTGCATATTCCTTCTATTTGTAAGACAACCTTTGCATCTGGGACCTTGAAAAGCGTTTATGGGACAATTGGTGGCTATTATACGGAAACAGTTTTCTTGTATACTGGATTCAGTTTTATTAATGTTAGCTAGTTTATGCTATTAATTTAAAAAATACCATTATTTAGCTTTGTTGCTGTCTTCTGATTCTGCCATATATACTATTAGGAGCAGATGTGACCTAGTAAGGATCTACTACCCCCAAGGATACTCATTTTGTGCTGTGGAAAAGAGTAGTATACTGTTCTTGAAAGTGCGAGTATAGAGTTTTTATTATTTTTATCTTTTTACATACTGCACTATATTTTTTTATTAAATAAAATATTTTATATATTTTATATATGTTGTGCTATCTGTGCCCCTGGTTTTGTTTAAAATACTCAAGATAACTGATTTCTGTATATATTTATCTTTTCATTTTCTTTGGTGTGATGTAAGCGCACTTCGCTATAAATATATATATCCATATATATATATAAATATATAATATATATATATATATATTTGACATTTATATTCAGGTTGACATGTTGGTTTTTATTTGTTTAGCCTCTAGTTTGTTTTCATCTGTCCTGTTTCTTGTATATTTTTCAATTATGATTTTTTTTAATGCTAGTAAGTTGTCCTTTTTTTATCTGTGACAACATAAAATTCTGCCTGTTAAATGAATTATATACATAAGGGTCATCTCCTAAGAAACTGGCAATAATTTATTAGCACCAAGTAATGCCATCCTTTTAACTAATGAAATGAATCTATAATAAAGTAATATTTTAGCAGACATTTAATGAAAAGAAACCGATATGAAATGTTATAAGGATTTTGGCTAGTTCATGAGAACTGATTTTAATGCCTTCTGACAGATAGGATTTTTCGAAACACAACTTTACACATTAATATCTTCATAGAGTATTTTACAATTTATCAGAGAATCGTGTTATATTTGTTATGTAGGTGGCATCTGTGTGCATCCCATATATGATTTGTCACTGTGTATACAGAACATCCCGTAGGTAATAGAACCCACACCAAGATCTTTGTTCATGTAGAGAAACATAAGAAATCACCAAAGTAACACACAGTAAATAAACACCATGGTAAATTGACACAATCGAAGAGGATTGCGTTTCTTTTACCCACATTTTACAACCAGTTGGCATATTGTTGTAGAATATGTAAGTTGGATTGGGCTGTTGAAGTGCTCTATAGGAGACAAATTGGCAGAAATAAAATCAAGTTTAAAAAGTGACTTTTGTTTATTACATATATGATGTTCCATATGTTATAATGCTTATCCGATATTTGCTCACCTCAGTTCATCAAACCGTCATAGGATCTCACAAAGAGACTCTCCCACAGCTTATATGACTATACATTTTTTTCTCTGTTGGTTCAATGAAAGGCATTAGCTTCGACTAAATATATCTTCTGTTGTACCAATATTCAACATCCATTTTCATTACAAATTTATATTTTTAAGTTTATCCCCAATAAAGAAATAATTTGTGATTAAGACAGGGACAATTACTATCTATGAATGAAAAATGCAAACAAATAGAACTTCCAAGCTACTTGGAATTCATACAAGAATATGTAAATTTTGACAGACGATGCATAGCATAGATAATTGGATAACATTTTTCCATACTACATGTTTCCCCATCTTGTTATAACAGGGTACACCTTCCCCTGGATCTCTTTGGTTCAAAAATCATTGATTTCTAAATTTTATCTGGACTTTCGTTTTCCTTTTTCTACTTTCTTTCCTGCTACATTTTTGTCGTATTTAAAAAACTTTGTATCATCAATAATAGCAAAAAATCTCCAATTCCTTGCAAATGCTAGAGTTGTGTTTTAGACAATAGATCTTTTTATTATTAATGACCAGACATGTACTGACAAACCTAAAAGTTGTTCAATAAACAAGTTATACAATGGCAAAAAAAAAATTTTCTTGCAATTGTTAAAGTACATAATTGATGACATGGGATTTCTTTTTTTTTTCCTACACTAATCACGATCCCTCTAAAAAGGTTCATCTTTTGCTTTATACCCCTTGTGCAATAACCTTATAACTTTTTAAAAAAATGTAGCATTTTCATTTTCAGTAAAAATGTCAACAGCAGTTTATTGATATACTGTTTCTGTTGGGAACATGTGTTTTAAAAGTACAAGCGAGTAACTGAGAAATCTTAAGAATAAAAGAAGTCATCAACTTAAAGGATGTTCTGATGTTTCAGGAATCCCACAAGCCCATATAGATAGGCAGCTTGTGTAATGTTTATAAGGAGAGGCATTTTGCAAGTAGAATACTCAATGTCATCATTGAAAAATACACTACCGTAACACTAAAAATAAGCAAAAAAACATTGTTATATAAGCAAACTTTTTCATTTTATACAAGAAAACACACTAACATCTAAATTACTAGCAATTACTTGAACATTACACACTAATGTTCTTTCAGCCTCTGTTAAGGGAATTTCATCCCAAAGGTGGGATTATTATTGGAAGATTTAGCCGGCTGTTATTTTTATTGTTACAACTAGTCAAACAGTGATAAGTGCATCAATACTTTTCACTGCAAATTATGAATTGAGTTGCCTTCACAAAACGTGTCTCTGAACCTGTTATTGGTATGCTGCCTATAGTCTTTAAGTGGAAGTGTTGAATAACAATTGGTCTTGGACTCATATGAAGGCATTGTCAGTTGCTTAAATCCTGTATTTTGTACGGCATTATATTTAAGGCACCTATATAATTGATTTTACAGACCAATATATTAGTATTTGTACTTACCATTTTGCTAAGAGAAACAGCCATATTAAACAGTTAATCCACACTTAGTATTACTTAGGTATTAAGGTGGAAGCTGTTTGGTTCTCACGAGAAGTGAGGAGTAAAGTTATTATAATATAGTTCTTTAAAACCAACTACCTTTAAGGCACTTTTGGATCTGATCTCTCCAGTCAGTATCATCTCTGCAGCTATACATATATACAGCTATATAGTGTCACACCTCCGGCTCCTGGTGCCGGCAGGAGGAGGACCGGCCACGGTTCACAAACGCCGGCTGTTGGGGACGGCGGGGGGGTCCTCCGCCCGCGGCACTTGTGTTACTAACGGGAGGAGGGTTGGCTGCGGGTCTCGGGAAACCATCTCCTTGGGGTGGCGGACAACCCACCGCCTGAAGTACAAGACGATCTGGGGAATCGGTCCGTTCCCCGGATCGTCATCCTAGGGAGGGGAGAACCAGCTCAGGGAACAGCAGTTCCCGGAGCCTAAGTTCTTACCTGTCCTCCGGTCATCGGTCTGCCTCTCTGGCACGCTGCGTGCTGCTTGGGAATTGATGGATGGCCAGGGTGTGTGGTTTTTGTTATTGTCTGGGAGGGACTTGTGAAGTGGCGCCGGATTTAAAAGGCCGGTTGTGCTCCCGTTACCGACCCGGCTTTGTTGACCTCGGCTCCTGCTTCTTCCCCTGGCGTGTTCCTCACTTCGCTCCTCTACTGCCCTGTTGGCCCTTCGTGTCCTGATATATTTCGTATTCACCTTGCTGCTTTTGCTCAGAGCCTATCTCCAGCTGGTGGGAGGTATCTCACTGTTGGCATCATCTAAGTCCTGGACTACTGTTGCCGGGGGCTCCTCTCTCAGCAGCAGTAGCTTGGGCAGAAGAACTTCTGTGGTGAGGACCTTCCCAAGTGACCAGCGTAATAGCGACATAGAGACCAGAGGAGACCAGAAAACATCTTGAAAGGGTGAGTAAGCAGGCAAGGGCAGATACAAGGCACAGAAAGAAGGTAAGGGCACAGACAGGGCAAGTAGGGCAGAGTAGGCTGTGTGGAATGGGTAGAGAGAGTACTAAGGGTATAAGTTCAAGGGCACAGAGAGTCCTATGGTGAGAGTATAAGGGTCACAGACAGGACTGGGGAGAGGGCAGAGACTTATTTTTGGTCACCAAATTTTGTTTCTGAATAAAAAAACCTTCTGAATTTCTTCTGAATGGGCAGGAAACAAAGTTTGTTGCCAAATATTAATTACAAAAATTAATCTGAAACTATTTGGGGCCTCTGATATACTACTGTCGTCTTTTAAAGGCACAGCCAGTAATCAACCGTTTGGAACCGGAGCCTGCATAAGTAAAACACGGGCAATGCAAAGTGGGTTTTTTTCTTTGCAGCGGGTGGAGTAAGCTTCCTCAAAAGGGCGGGGCCTCAGCGCCCTGAATGGAACTGGGAAGAAGTTGTCCACATGGTACACTAAGGTGCTGCTCTTATGCGGTAAGTCAGAGAAGCCAAGGAGACATTGAGAGAGAGATTGAGAGTTCCATAGTGAGAGTATAAAAGAGTGAGTGAGAGTGTGAGAAAGTATGAATAAATGAAAGTTTGTAAGAGCAAATGAAATGCAAAAAAACATGATGATGGAAGATGAGAGTTATGCTGTAACACTGTCAATGTCTGGATTACTATTTATACAGAAAGAAAGGTTGGAATGCAGCACTCAGTAGTGAAATAATGCACGAGCCAGGGTACCACCAAGTCCTTATAGAGATCGAAAATAAAGAAGCAAAGGCTCAGCACTAAAATGATAAGGTGAGTTTATTTCACGCAGGGAATGTTTCGACACACAGGTCTTTCTCAAGCTAAATTACTATTTAGTCATGGGAGTTATACTGTACCCCCACCTGTATCTGGCTCACTGTATAATGATAAGAGTCATACTGTACCACAATCTGTGTCTGGATCACTGTATAATGATATGACATATACTATACCCCCATTAGTGTTGGGATCACTATATAATGATAGGAGAAAAAGTAGCAATCCTATTGGTGAGTAGGCGCCGGCTTGATACACAAATTTGCAAGCTACAAAAGCCAAAGAGCCAGGGACAGTTTTAATCCCTGATCTGGCCCTGAATCTATATTTTCAAACTAGCACACCCCAGAAATAATTACTTTGCACAGATGCCTAAGTAACACACAAATTCTATATTTTTCTAAATTCACGGATAGAGGCAGAGATTCCACCTTACATAGATTAATAATATTGTTAACAAAAAAATTCATCGATACAGATTTAATAAAGGATGTTTTATTAAATGCTGCAGTATTATTACTTGTCCATTACTAATATTAAATAATTATTTGAAGTCATGAACATTGCATTGCCTTTATATTGCTGCCATCTTCAATTTTCTTCTTATGCACAGTTATATAGTGCGCTATTCTGCTCTGTGGCAACCCTTTTGACCCTTCAATAGGCAAGGGCCACGTTACCATCACGCAAGACAGTGTTTTAATTAAAATCATCTGGAAAGTTAAGTAAATTGACCTATTAAAGATTAATGTATGTGATTACCTTGATGGTTTAGGGGATAGTAAATTATATTAGGATGCTTTGAAAGAATTGATTACATTATATTAATTGCTGAAACAAAAGGAGGCTTCTAATGTACGTGTTTACTGACTTGTGAAGCAAGAAAGAACAGTTATCTACTGGTACAAAATATTGCATAAATGTAAAAATATATAAGTTAATGTGTTATAATCCTGCTAAAAATATTTTACTATTCCATTACCATGCAAATAAATGAAGAAGATGATTCAGGAAGTTAAACTGTAACATCCCAAGGTTTATCTATCACTGTACATTCCTTTCCTTGTGTGAAGTACCACCAGGGTTGATAAGAAAGGCGTAAACTGCACAGAAAGTGAGACTGAGAATGTGAAGTTGGAAATGCTATACTAGATATCATTATATAGTGATTGAGACAGAATTGAAAAACCTAGAGGTAAAAAAAAGTACACTAGTACCACTGTCACCCTGATACAAAGAAATGTACTCCAATGAGCCTCTTCTTCCAAGATAGATACAAGACGCCTGACCATTACACCAACAGGGATTTTTATGACATTTCATTATAAATACATAGACAGTATTATGTAGATGGTTGGATGAGTTTGGCATGGAAGAACTTGACTGGCACACACAGAGCCCTGACCTCAACCCCATTAAACACCTTTGGGATGAACTGAAATGGAGATTGTGAGCCAGGCCTCCTCGTCCAACATCAGTACTGATGCCGACTAGAACCTATTGCTTGTTTTGTTGGGTGAGCGGTTAATTTTGTCACAGTCGGGGGCAGAAGCTCTGGGAAAGAGCATTTGGTGGCATTTCTGTGGGAGGATTCTTGCTGGTGGTGCTCAGAGCCTCGGGTCTGGGGTCTCTCTATTTTAAATCACTATCTGGTCTGTTGAACAGTTGGGTCATTGTTTGATAATTGTCTATAACAATTCTCTCCATTTGTCGTAGATCTCCATAATAAAAAAAAAAAACTTAAAGTGTGCGATTAGAGAAGTAATGTAGAAATTGTTCCCAAATTGATTAAGCATTTGAATTGAAAGATCTCTTGTCAAGCTATGCAGCGAAGTGGATTCTCATTCTTTAATGCATCTTCATTTAAATATAAAAATATAAATAAAAAAAAAAGGTTTGACTATAACTAATTTATCAAAATTGCTTAGTGGTTGAGCTTTGAGTTTGTCAATCAGTTGAACCCATTTGAAGATATTTGGTTTAAAAGAAATCTGTGGCAGTAGAACTGTAACTGGAAACATTGTATGTAATATGATGTCAGATGTAGTTGATGTGTACTTGATGTGATTTATACATTTTTGTGGAAACTGAGATGACATTTACAGTAAGTATGAAGATACTTACTGTTTTCTGAGTTTTTTTCATCCAGGGAAGCCAGCATTTCAATTAATTTTCTGTCTTGATATTATCTTCCATATCACTCTACTGATCATTGCAAAGGTAGCCAGAAAAATAAAATGTAATGTATAGGAATAATCCTTCTTATCTTGAGAATAGAAAATTATGCATCATTACATGCATTATGCACAGCTTTTTTATGCTAGAAACACCATTATTTAAATCAAGTACTTTGAGGTGAAAGTGTGTGGTACCATATTACACTATTTATATGTATATATATATACCGCACTTACCGGCGTATAGCACGCACCGGCGTATAGCACGCACCCTCGCCGTGACCGGAAGTGAGGGTGACGCGGCTGCTGATCGTGCAGCTCTATGGTTTATCGGCGTATAACACGCAGGTAGGTTTTCGGCTTTTTTTTGTTTTACCGAAAGCGCGTGTTATACGCCGATAAATACGGTATATATACTGTCCTATAGATTGTAAGCTCGTTTCAGCAGGGCCCTCCTCATCTGTTTTCTCTGTAAGTCAATTTGTTATGTTACATACTACTTGTTATGTCCTGTCTACCCATTGTACAGCGCGCTACGGAATTTGATGGCGCTATATAAAACAAAAAATAATAATAATTTATAGATGAATATTCCAGACTTAATAATCAAGGTTAAATAGACCATTAAATAAAATAATATGGCTTGGATTCTTTAACACCTTAACCACCAGCGACGGGCCAGGGACGCCACAAAAAACAGTAAACGGCCAATGACCTGCCTAGCACTGAGGAGGATTCAATAGTGGCAAAGGTAGAAAGCGGAAGTAGCCAAACAATTGTCTGGCCAGTGCAAAGATATGTTCTTCAAAATGTGATTTAAGAAGTCTTGTTATTACAATATCTCACTTCCCAATGTTATTCTCCCTAGTAAAGAGAACTTCCCCTCATGCTCCAAATACGTTATATGGTGGGGCTTAGCGCATAATGTGTAAGACGTCAGAAATGTTTAATTCTGCTGATGTCTTGGTAAGTAAAATTATTTTAGCTGGCAGGTTTATTCATTTTGCAGCGCTACTAAGATGTACAGTTTAACACAACTCAGCAGGTTTAGGGCGTCTCAGTAAGATAGCTCGAAGATTTATAGCAAATGCAGTGTGCGTGTCGTTATTAAGATAGTATATTGTATCTATGCTATACTATTTTACCTTAAATTTAAAACATAATAAATACCTGGTGCAAACTTGAAGGGCTAGATTCATGAAAACATTACCGTGTCCATCCAATAAAAAAAAAATACATAAGCAGGCCCCCAAAGACTAATCATAGTCCAGACTAGAGATGTCAAATTTCTGGGAATTTTTAAGCCGTGGAAAAAAACAGGGTTTTTTTTCTAAGTAAAATTGGGGGGGGGGAAATGCAGTGGAGTAGTTTTGCAAATGTAAAATTATTTTGTTACACTGGGAACATGAAATAAAGTCTATATAAAAGTATCATGCTTGAAATAAACGTACAGCTTACTCAGTAAATACTAAACTAAATTTGCTTTTTAAAACTTTATTTTTTGTTGCAAATGGAACAATAAGGTCTGTATATGTTAAGAACATTTCAACTATACATGAGAACATGTAACCCCACTCTTTCTCTCAAATGCAACAAAATAATTGAAGAAACCATCAAAAAAACAAATGATCTCCTCTAATCCTCTTACATGGATTGGACTGGGAGAGCGATCACAATCACCCAATAAGCACTTTAGCACCAATTGTAAATGGAAAAGTTAAGTAATTGGCATTATTTGTGCCAGTTGGATGTGGACACATTGCATCTTTCATAAAGGTCTTCATGTAATATAGTTTGAATGTTATGTCATTAACATGCTATTTATCATTGTAAAAGAAGATATTCCACACTCCGTTTTGTTTCAATTTTTCCGGGACAAAAAACCCCAAAAAATTGCTTTTTTTCCAGACCTTCCCATCAGGACTCAAAAGAAATAGTCAAACCCGGAGAGTTCCTAGGTCTGGTCATGTCCCGAGTGGTACATTTTGGCTTAGGCTATCGGTGGAGGATACTATAAATTTTTGAAAACAATATTAAAAACAATACTAAATAGTCCACCGGTGTTAAACATTTGTTCGAATGAATCAGTCTGTTCCCTGTAAGCCCAAAACAGCAATATCAATGTCAAAATACAAGCATATACATAGCCCTTACCCAAACCTGCCCATATACACACATTTACATTGCCTTTAAGCACCTGCCTATATATACATATATACACTGCCATTAAAGATTCCTGCCCATACACAACACTTAACACTTGCCCTTACACACACACACACATAAACATCCTTGCTTATACTTGCAGTCACACCCTTACTTGCCCTGACATACAAACATGCAAACACTTTCATAACAGAAACACATTCTCTCTCTCCCTTTTCACTTTATCTCTCTTATTTCACCTTATCTCTACTCCTTTTTATATCTCCATAAGCCTCTTATTTTTCATTATCTCTCCCCTTTCTTATTACCTCGTCCCTTTCTTCTTTCTCATGACCTCTCCACTTTTTATTTCTCTCCTCCACATTTTATATCTCCCAATTTTCTCACTATCATCTTTTTTTTTTTACTATCATCTCCCCCGTTGGAACAAGATGGTTGTGGGTGGGAGTGCGAGGTCTATTCCTATAGACCCAGGTTTTCAGTTCTCCCTTATGCACCAGTGCAGAGCTCAGCATTAATCTGCAGCACACAGGCACATATGCAAGGAAGTTCACACTCCCTTTATTTTGAGTCTTTAGGAGCAGATCCATGATCTCCCCAACCGATCTTGCTCCTCCAGTGGCAGGCGCCTCCCTGATCAAGACTGGCTTGGCCACCTGGTACTGAGATCATGTATTTAATGAAATAATCAGAGTCAGTTTCCTGGGCAAAGGATTGATTGAGACCCCAACATCAATGAGTAAATAGAAGTATTGACTACAGAAACTATAACCAGTTTATGATAATATATTGCTATCTTCAATCAGGATTTCACCATCCTTTTCTGTTGAAATTAAAAGATAGCTTACGGGATACGGCCAGGGCTGCCCACTGACTTCAGTGGGCGGTCCCGCTGACATTGGCTAGATATTCTATGATTAGCTGTAAGTGGTATTATTGGAACATGGGAACGTTTTGGGATAGCAGCAACTCACCCACAAAGCGTAAGACCATGTAAAGTCACAGAGAGGGGTCACCGAGTGCTAAGGCACAAGGCGTGTAAAAGTCGCCAATGCATTGCTGATTAAATCGTTAAGAGTTCTAAATTTCCACTGGCATTAATATCTGCACAAAAACTGTGCCATGCCCAAGCCACTGCATGCAAGCCTCACATCACCAAGTACAATGCCAAGCTTTGAGTCAAATCATGCTTCTCTGTTTGGCAGTCTGATGGGCGAGTCTGGTCTTTGTGGAAGCCAGAAGAACATTACCTGGCTGACTGCAGTGTGCCAACTGGAGGAGGAGGGACAATGGTATGGGGCTGCTTTTCAGGGGTTGGGCTAGGCCCCTAACGTCCACTGAAGGGAAATCTTAATGCTTCAGCATACCAAGACGTTTTGGACAATCCTACACTTCCAACTGCAGAAACAGTTTGGGGAGGGCCCTTTTCTATTCAGTGCACAAAGCAAGGTCCATGGTTGGATTAGTTTGATGTGAAAGAACTTGACTGGCCCACACAGAGCCCTGACCTCAAACCCATCAAACACATTTGGGATGAGCTGGAACAGAGAATGCAAGCCTGACCTTGACTGTATAAATGGGCAAACATTCCCACAGAAATACTCCAGAATCTTGTGGTAACCCTTTCCATTAGATTGGAAGCTGTTATAGCTGCAAAGGGGGAACCAACTGCATATTAATGTATATGTATATGGAATGCAATGTCATAAAAGTCCCTGTTGGTGTAATGGTCATGTGTCCCAATACTTTTGTCCATATAGTATATATACATTATAAAATATAAAGTATCAGAACTATTTTTAAGCACTTTAAAACAGTATCTGTGAGCATGACTTGGGTATAGTTTACTGGTGGCTTCAAACCCTACAATAATAAAAGCAGAAACGTGTATGGCATATGAAGGCTTCCCATATCACACATATCTCAAGTTAAGATGGCACTGTATTCTTATATTAGTCCGTAGGCAGGGGCGTAACTAGAAACCACAGGGCCCAGGCACAAACAATTGCCTCAGTGCCCCCCCCAACTTCAACAGCTAGTCTATGCCATTATTACCCCCAAACAACTTATATGTGCCAGCCCCCGTCTGCATCCCACCACTCCTGTAGCTTTCTGTGCACCTGGTCATGATGTAATGTGATCCCCATACATTCCTGTCTCCCCATGACGGTTCAAAATAGAAAGGGCCCTTGCGACTTGTACCGGAGGCAGGAATAAGGGGTCGCACCAGGCCTCCCAGAGGCTCAGGCCCTATAGCAGCTGCGATCTCTGTGTCCCTGGGTACAGCTATTCCCAATTTTTTTGCTTTAGATAGGTGTCTCATGAGATACAGATTTGCCAGATTTCTTTAAAGGAGCATGTCCTTAAGAAGTCCTTCTGTCCATTTGAGTGGATAGTATCTTTGTATTGAGCTTCATACATTGCTGGAATCCAAGTGATAAATAGCTCCCTTTACTGTACCAAAAACCAAGTGCAGTATAAAAAGCGGAGAAAGCTCATTTTGTTTCATTGATATAATTTTCGTAATATCCATTAAAACTCACCAATGCCTGCTTAAATTATGTTTACTGTATCACATGTACAACATAATGTATAAATGACACACTGGGCTCTGTAGTCTATTAAATCTATTCACTATGTAATCTCCATAAATGACATTTAGTGTTGCAAATAAACTATCAGTAATTAGATTATTGATATAATGCAAAGCTCTCGTTGCAATCAATTATATAATGGTTTTGTGAAAGCCAAATGAGTGTAAATGTGCAGTACTGCTTATTGCGGCAGATCTGAAACCAAAATATCTCAACAGTTTCTTAATAATCCCTGAGGAAACAGTTTAGTCAAGACCATTGTCTTGATAGTTCATAATTAGGTTCAATAATAAAGCTTGTTTTGCTGACCTCGGTCATATCATGGTGTCCATTGCATCTGTGCTTGGCGCCCTTGCTCTGAGTGCGTATTGTTCGAAAATCCATTATTATCATCACATACACTTCAGAGAAGTGGCTGTTTTGTGAATTGATGGCGTGATGTTGCCACTTTAGATAAAAGAGTCCATAAATTATTGACTTAATGAGTTAATGTTGCTTGATTTCACAACAAGGCCTTTATAGTAGACATGCTTTTTATACAACACATAATCACAATGGCCATGAATGAGGCTATAGCTAATAGAGTGCATGTTACATTTATGACTGTAACTTGCTCCTAATCTCCTTAGCAAAGTGATGTGCAGTGAAAATATTCCCACGTTCCCAATATAAAAATATATTTTTTCCGATGTTATAAAAATATATCTCATTAATTTCTTACTCGTACACATAATTATATAGGATTTTATAGTTTGTTGTTTTTAAATCTTTTTTTAATAAATGAATATTATATTACATTATATATATATATATATATATGTATAAAACATAACAAAGCCATTCATTTGGGTAATAATCCTAACACCTATTAACTAATTCGTGTCATATAAAATGAAGAGTGGTGATAAATAAGAATTTATGGCCGCTACGGGTTTGTTCTGAGAAAGTGAGGGTTCTATGTCTCTGTTATTGTGACGGTTCCTAAAGCAACTGTATAATCTTAGTTTTTCTTACATTGTGACTGGTAGTAGTTCTTAGGAAGTCTAGTAATTTCTAGAACCTGTACACCACCATATGAAGTTTTTGCAAGATTAATGTTGGTTAAGCCACATTAGTTTGTAGAATATCTGTGACAAATTGCACTTAAAGGCTGCAGCCCTGTAGTGCTGGGCTTTTTGTGAACATAAATGCCAGGAAACGTGAAGACCCCAGTTCCAGTGCCTTTTACTTAACATGGGCTTTTGCCTTCATAGTGTATTTGTTAAGTCACATGTGGAGTTTGCTCTCGTACACTATAACCTATGTATCTATACTTAACATTGTTCAATCAAGGCTGTTGTTAACAATGCAAAGTCCAAAAAAGAAATATCTATCCAACTCTTCTTTATGATAAAACAAATAGTAATTTTCTCATTGCATGTGTAAAGTGTTTGGCTTTATTAAAGATTATATAACATCAAATCTGCTGAACTGCTGGGGAATAAACCAGACTAAAAGCAACAATCCTGTTGCATTTTAATTCAATGCACTTTAACATTTACAGTGCTGTGAAAAAGTATGTGTGCCCTTCCCAATTTCTCCTTGTTTTGCTTATTTGTCACATTTAAAGGTCTTAGATCATCCTAAATAACTGGTTGTACCACCCTTTTGTAAAAATGACTGCAATCAAATGATCAAATGCTTTCGATAATTTCCAATGAGTCTTTTACATCGCTGTGGAGCGATTTTGGCCCATTTTTCTTGGCAGAATTGTTTTAATTCAGCCACATTGGAGAGTTTTCAATTATGAACTGCGTTCATGCCACAGCATTTCAATCTGCTTCAAGTGAGGACTTTGACTAGGTCACTCAAAAAACTTGAGGTGGCCTTGCTTATGTGCTTCAGATTATTGTCCTGCTACATAACCTAACTGCACTTGGATTTAAGGTTTTAAACTGCTGGCCAGAATATTCTCTTTCAGAATTCATTAATTATGGAAAGTCACCCAGGATCAGGAGCAGCAAAGCAACTCCAGACCGTAACACCAAAACCACTGTGTTTGATTGTTGTTATGATGTTCTTACTGTGTTAGCTTTATGCCAGATGTAACAGGATCCATGCCTCCCCAAAAGTTCCACTTTTGACTTATCTGCTCATACTATCCCAAAGATTTTGGGGTCATCAAGATTTGTATTTGGTAAATGTAATTCAAGTTTTTATGTTCATTTTGGCAAACAGTGGTTTTGCAAGGCAGTTTCAACAGGGCTGGCAGTAATCATGCCTGGGTGTGTCTAGTGAAATCGTACCCAATTATTAATAAAATGTGGTGAATTGGTTAATTTGGTAACTAAGGTAGGGTTGGATAGCTTTTTTCCCTTCTATACAAGAAATAAAGATTTAAAGACTGCGTTTTGTGTTTACTGGGGTTATCTCTATGTCTAACATTAAAATTAGTTTTATTGAAACATTTTAGTGTGACAAATATAGAAAAATAGAAGAAATTGAGAAGGGGTAAATACTTTTTCACAGCACTATATACCAGTATCGAGCTCTGCTGTGCAAATGTTTTGGACACACTGCCCCTTCCTTAGTGTTCTGGCTACTGACCAGTACACTGTACAAGTCTAATAATTGATCAGCATAATTGATGTTGCTGAAATGCCTCCATATCGAGGCATTGCCGCCACTCGCAAGATGGCGACGCCAACTATAAACTATCCAGACCCTCCTGAGAATGCATTCAACCATGCAGGTCAATGGAGCCCAGCTCACGAATCACAATGTGATTAGTAAAATAAACAAATAAAGATAAATTAAAATAATTTAAAAAAATAATTGGTAACAAAATATATATACAAAAAAGTTTTTTATGAGCAACTCCTACAATTGGCGCTATATGTTCACAAAACTTGTCGCATGGAAAATATTGGCATTTTAAATGCCCATGGGGTGCCTAGGTTTATAAAATGTTATGGGGTAAATTGAATTGGCCGGCTTCAACGATGTCCCAATTATGGGACATGGGCACAGACTGACTAGATGTCCAAATGCCAAAAAATGCACACATCACAAAGGTGGCCTTTTACCTTCCAAATAACCCAACAAAACCATGCAAGGGGGGGTATTGCTGTATATGTAACTGAATACATATTGAGGTGTTGTTTGACAGGGACATACCAGGAGCGGTAAATTCATACCTGAAGTAAAATGTGTGCTGAAAGAAACATACAAAAAATACTACAGCAAACTGTAACAAAAGGCTAGTGGTAAAATGTGTGTATGGGAAAAGTTAAAATACCAGCATTTGAAATTCCCAGGGGTGTATAATTTAAAAAAATATTTGATTTGATAGGGAAAATTGAATTGGCTGGGTTCAAAGATATCCCAAATAGGATATGTGGGCAGATTTTTTAACATGTCAAAATTCCCATTTGAAAAATGCACACCTCCCAAATGTGGCCTTTTAGTCCCCGAAAATTCCAACAAACACCTGCATGTTGGGTATCACTGTGCTCAAAAGATGTTGCTGAACACATATTGGGGTGTTGTTTGGCAGTGACATATACCAGGAGCAGTAAATTCAGTAAATTCAGTAAAGTCTGTGAAAAAAATAAACAAGTTTGACAAAGGCTGATGGTCGAATTAGTGCATGGAAAGGGTTAAAATACCAGCATTTGAAATACCCATGGGTGTCTAGTTTTTTAAA
The DNA here is from genome assembly GCA_009364415.1 of Spea multiplicata. Classification (NCBI taxonomy): domain Eukaryota; kingdom Metazoa; phylum Chordata; class Amphibia; order Anura; family Pelobatidae; genus Spea; species Spea multiplicata. The sequence continues at coordinate 28,129,226 of VKOC01000003.1, forward strand.
AACATATGGTTTGATGGGGTAAATTGCACTGGCCGGCTTCAAAGATGTCCCAAATACCACAGGCAGAATGACCTGATTGTGGGGAAAAATGGTTTTGAAATAGCAAAACACTACTTGTAATTATTGCCCAATAACTTGCAGGAAAAAGTAAAACAACATAAAAACACTGGGTATTTCTAAACTCAGGAAAGAACAGTAGAATCTATTTAGCAGGTTTTTTTGCAGATGAGTAAAAGATTTTTCAAATAAAAGTGAGAAAAAACAAAAAAGTTACAAAAAAATCACCATATTTTATCATTTTTTATAGTAAATTAGATGATATGATAAAAAATAATGGTTTCTAAAGAAAGCCCTGCTTGTACTGAAAAAAAACCAATATATAAAGTGTGTGTGGGTGCACAAAATGAGAAAGAAGAAAAATGTTAAAGGAGCCTTTGTCCCAAAGCGTACTACGAAAAAGAAACAGTCTTGTCATTAAGAGGTTAGGCTGTGAGCCATATTTATTCCATGAATCCAGGTTTCAGTCATGGGTTAGAGCTTGTCTTTGTGAGACACAGGGCCTTTAACCCAGCACAAACCAAAAAGAACATCAAACACAAACTTCAAAATCTCCTGTTTAGAGAACTTACAGGGCCAATCCACAGCTATGACAAGTACTCAGCTTGTACATCCCTCCCAAATCTTCAAAATGTGAAAGTTTTTTTGTTTTTTAAATCGCTCTTGCCAGACTGATCAATACAAGCAATTGCACTTTACAATGTCACGCTTGCATCGCCACTTAAAACACGCTTCATTTTTGTCAGCACACTGCCTTACACACACCTGCCCATAAACACACATATACACATACACTGCCCTTACACACATATACACATACGCTGCTCTTACACACACCTGCCTTTACACATACATATACACGTATACTGCCCTTACACACACCTGCCTTTACACACACATATACATATACTGTCCTTACTCACACACATCTATACGTACACTGCCCTTACACACCACCTGCCTTTCACAACACACATATACACATATACAACATATAACTGCCCTTACACACAAACCTGTCTTTACACACACTTATACACATACACTGCCCTTACACACACCTGCCTTTCAACATATACATACATACATACACATACTGCCCTTACACACCAGCTTACAATTACCTATACTGCTCTTACACACACCTGCCAATTCACACACACAGGTTACAAACACACACATACATACACATACACTGCCCCTACACCCCTTTCTCCCCATCTCTTACCTCTTCCTCCATCCTTCTTCCTTTATCCTCTGTCCTCCATCCAGTGGTGGGAGCGCGAGGTCTGTCACTTACTGCTCCTTCATCACTACGCACCAGCTATTGATGCAGAGCATGGTGCATTGTGATTAGGGAGCAGTAAAGTGAATGAAGTGACAGACCTCACGCTTCCTAATTGTGAGCCAACTAGAGGGAGATTGAGATCTCCCAACTAGTTCTGCAGGCTGCAGCTGCTGATCGGGCGGCTGTTTACCCCCTCGCAGCTGCACCCAAGGTACTGCTCTCGCCTCACCCTTCCTCCGCCCCTGGAAAGCAGGATAAAATCCCAAAATCGGGACTGTCCCGCTCAAATCGGGCCAGTTGGGGCGCATGTAAGTACTTAAACATAACACAACATGTTACTGACATAGTGGTTATGAACAACTTCACCTTTACACCTACAGTATATAATCTGTCACACTATCTCAGTTACTGTATTTAATTTAAATGTTTGGATCACTAGTAACTTTGGTATATTGTAAATAATGTAGGCACAGATTTAACACCAGGGCTTTACTGCATGATGGAGAATCTGCATTTTACAAAAATGTATTTGTACTATGGTTCTTGAAATTACTTTTTCATGTTAAGAAGCATTACTACACAGCATTATGACAAATGGAGTCCAGTGCTGATTTTCAGCAGCGACACATCATCTTGATAACACAGTTTATATGAAAGGTGCAGGATTATAGATATAGCCTTTAAAGAAATGACCATGTCAAAAAATGAGGGATTTGAAATTAAAAATGTAGTCCATCCAGCCTCCCCTCTGTATGAATGTGCGCCACTGGGTACAGAGAAGAAACCAGCAAGGAAAGCATGCACAAGTTTACAAAGTTGCACGGGTACTGAGGTAAACACAGTTCATTTTATTAATCCCTTAAAAAACACAGTTGATCCCAGAGCCATAGCTAGCTCTTTTTGCGCCCAAGGCAAGAATGGAAAATTGTGCCCAGCAATTTTTACAGAGGTTATTTTATTTACACTGCCCTTACACACACCTGTCCATAAACACACATATACACATACACACTGCCTTTACACACACCTGACCGTTAACACGCATATACGCATACACTGCCCTTACACACCACTGCCCATACGCACACATATACACATACACTGCCCTTCCACACGACTACCCTTACACGCTGCCTTTACCACTGATTCACCACAGGGCCCCTAGAATGCTGGGCCCCTGCCCAGTATGCCCAATGTGTTTGGATGGCAGCCTTAATGTTGGGCTGGTTAGAGAGATAGTGATCTGCCCAACCAGTCCTGGAGGCTGGAGCTGCTGATCGGCCAGCTGTGCTCCCCCTCGCAGCTGCGCCTGTAAACTTGACATAACATGTAGTGTATAACATAACAATTTAGATAGGAGAGGGAGTAAATAGGTTTCGAATTTCTGAAGTTTGAGAGACCTAATGTCTCTGGTTAGGTGAGGTTTTTGGGAGAAAAGGGAATGAGGCAAGTTGAGAGAGCAGGGTAGAAAGTGATGGTCAGAGAGGGAGAAATGGGTATAAGAGAGGTTAGTGATAGAACATATGAAAGAGAAAATAGGTTCCAGGGTGTGACATCATCATGTGTAGAGTAACAATGCACACAAATATTCGCCAGAACCGAACACAGGAACGGGCCAGAATTCGAACAGAACCGAACACAGGAACGGGCGAATATTTGCAGAATACGAAGATTTTTCCCCTCTACGAAGACGAACACGAAAAGTTGGCCAAGTGTAATCTAAACTGCTCTTAAGTATGATTTTTGGATAGCCTGAAGACAAGAATCAAGATACTTTAATAATAAACCACAAAGTGCTGAAACAAACAATGTATTTAAAGGGTAATAGGACAGTCTATGTAATGTTTCACGGAAGTCCCTTATGCCATATACTAACTGAGAAAACCCTATTCTTTTCATACCAATTCCTTAATCTCTATTTCTATAATTAGAACTATGTTTTCTGTCATGGTATGGTTTAACGTTTTTTATTAGTGGATCCATGATTTGGATATCTTTGTTAAGAGCAATAGATACAAATGCACAATTTTCACAATGCTTAGCTAAGCCACCTGATTCCACAGGAACTTCTGCAAAGGTACAGAAAACATGCATTTATTTTATAGCAGAAAACCAAATATTTCATGAAGGCCGATTCTTGAAGTCAAATCTTTTATACACACATGACGTGCAACCAATTATATCAGTGGATGAACACTACAGGTATGTATGTAAGATATGCATGTAAGTATGTGGTGCTATTGTCCGGCAGCCCATGGGCTTTTGTCCAATGGGTCAGATGGTCTCTATGCAGGCTAGGTGTCCAGCTCCAGTTTCCATTTTCGAATGATAACACTTTTCTGATTAATGAATGGTATCAATTCTTTGATTACATGATAGGATATCAGCCATGCATGGCTGCTCTACAATATGTTACTTTTTTGCTTTGTGGCATACATTTAGAGGGATAGTGGCAAAAGATATTTGTGACAACACTGGATTGAGTCTGTTCTATGGACCATTCCCTGGATACAAACCCATTAACCACAACAAACCAGAAGCCAACTGATAATGCAACATTACCACTCGGTAGTAAGCCTTGATCGCTTAAGAAAAACAGATTGATTTAACATAGTCAAGCCTGACTGTCGAATACTTGTGCAGATAAAGATGTCAAAAGGCAATCTATTGAGAGAATGACAGTGTGATTAACCAGAAAGAGGCCTAAGTCAGATGTTGCATGGACCACTGGGAAATTAACGTACTGGTTTTCACTGTCAAGATCATCTATGATAGGGTGAAATATCCTAGCAACGGAAAAAGCCTCTGCCTCCCCATGACTGCTAAAAACTAATTTTGTTATCCGCACCACTGTCTTTTAATCTGAAACTCTTAGCATAATACTCGCATGTTCTGTTTTCACATAATTATTTTCTTCTCCAGGGCCCTTAATGTAAGGAATTAGGCTTTAGAACAATATTTACACTTTGCAATAAAGACCCATAAATTGTCATGTTTTTTTGTAACCAGAATGTAAGAGTTAAGGATCCTGCAACAGCAGAAACTGGATGTGTTTATGATATTGATTAAGCATTGCAGGACATTTGTGAAAGTGAAGTTGTAAATTAAATTCTTAGCAAGTACCTTTATACCATTAAAAAAAACATCAAATTATCCATACCAATGTAAAACTCTGAATTTTACAGTTCTATAAACCTATGTAATAGTGTTTAAAGTTTTACAAAATAAGCAATATATTTGTATTAAAAAGCACCCATGTTCACCTTTTAAGACTTAAGTCCATATCAAGGAAGTGGCATCATTGCTGTCCAATAGCAATAAGAACGGTTAATACATACTGAATAATTTACATATTTTTAAAAAACAGTTTAATTTAGAGACCTTTGGGCAATTATAAAAACAAGACTTTGCTTAGCTAGGTTAAATAAACCTAGCTGTACAGTTCATATTTTTTGCCACACACACCTTCAATGTTTTTGATGATAATCATTTTACATCCCAAAAAGCAGGTTTGATAATTACTAAAAGTTTTTCTTTATTAAGTCAGAAAGAATGGTGTGCAACTTGATTTATAGTAGCAAACCAGGTTATACGTTTAGTCAAGCTTCATAGGTTAAGGTGAACAGGGGCAGTTTTGAAAAATACATCATGCATTGCAACACTGATTTTAATTCATCCCTGAAATATGTATGTTTAATTAAAAAAGCCATCTAGTAAGACTAGAGTTAATCACAATTTCCAGGTGGACTTGAACACTTCCAAAATGTCTGTCTTTTGGCCCCAAATCTCAACTGTCCCTCTTCCCTCCCCTAATGTCTCTGTATTCTAGTAGCTCAGAATGTTTGGTCGGTATGAGTGTTTCCTAGTGTTTTACAGGTCTAAAAGTCAAGTGTTAAGGTAGTGGGTAGCATGTATCCTAACACCACCAAAAATACTACAGTAAAACTTAACAGAAAAGTTTCATAAATATAATAGGTTCATTTTAAAGGGAAAATCCCAACATATTTTTAAATTGATTAAATGTTTAAAGCTTTTATTATTATTTGAGCACCCCTAAACGGAAGTGACTTGTTTTAGAATAGACCCTCCACTTTGAGTTGGCTCATTTCCATCTGCTGTTTTATTGACCCTCTAGGAGATATGTCCCTTGATAATATTCTTATACTTAGAGAACCTTTTGGTCATCTAGGAAAACCAGATTTTTTTCATAGATATATAGTCTCATTGCTGTACTCGACTACCAAATGCCTCCATATAATATAACATGTAGAAGGCATATGATCAATAGTTATAGTTAGAACAAGCTGTTGTCACTAGTCCATTAAAAAAATGTGACAGTCATATGTGTGTTTTTTTTAACATATGTGAATAAACACACACACAGTTCGCACGGTTTAGGAATACCCTGCTTACCTATTAGCAATAGTGGATCAAACAGATAAAAAAATATTGATATTGATGGGTTTATTAATGTTTGTGTTAGAATAATAAATTAACTCCGTCCTTGCCAGCCCAGCTTCCAACTACTCACCTCCCCCCTCGTCCAACACAACAAACAGCTCCCTGTGCTGCCATCTACTAGTGCTAACCACCAGCTGACCATATGCTCGGTGGGCACGACCAAGGTCATTGACCTTACCACAAGAGGTTAGGGGAGGATTGAGACCCGCCTTCCGTCCTTAACACCACCTTCCTTATTGATCGACACCAATTCTAGACATTGAGAAGAAATGAGAACAGGGAAATGACATAAGAAAAAAAAACAAGGGGAGGGAAGTGACTGCTAGCCGGTTACCAAAATGGCAATGACCCAGGTCACCCAAAGTTCACCCCTATATCCCCTCCAAATGCAGGCCCCCCCTGCCATGCACGCACCAATCACTACACACTTACCCACACTCATGCATGTGCCCTGTACATTAAGCTATGCTAATTCCCAGGGGCCTTTACAAAGGGCCGACGCCAGCAGGTTTCTGCAGCGAGATTGACTTAGCTGGTCTTCCAGAATACATACTTTAATGGTGCAGAAAGCTCACTGATTTCACTATGCATTATAGAGAGACAGTGAAATATAGTATACATACACGCCATAAGTTTACATTCTGTAAAGAATGTTGATTATAAAAGTAATAGTATAAGTCATTTGGAGTGATTAATATGCACATAGTATTTGAGGGAATATATATGATATTAATTGCATTCGAATTTGAGCCGGTCTTTGATTTTCCTGGCTTTAAAATAGTGAGTGAAATAAAAATCATGTTGTAATATTTTGTTTAGTAATTGATTCACTTTAAGGATTAACAGTGATCGTTATTTATGGAAGGTGGAAAGTGATAATACCCTAGGGTATGTCTTAACATTTATATGCAATCCATACTTTAAACTTTTATTATGTTTGATATTTTTATTCAATAAATCACAATCCATTTTGTTTAATGAGAAACAAGACAACCATTTAGCTTTCATCTTGACATAAAGGCTTTACTATTGTACATTTTAAATCATAAACACCAGGATTTGAAATCGGGTTATATAATGATTTTCATTGTTGTCCATCAAGCAGGGTTGCCAACTGTCATTTTAAAGAGGAAAGTCCAATGATTCAGGCAACATTAATCATGTACTTTAAATTGAACCTTTGCCAGGTTGACCCCAAATACAACCAGGTTGTCAACCAGCCAAAACCTACCTTAATCAAAAAAAACACGTAAGTGCCTAGTTGTCCACATTTAATTTTGGCATTAAAAAATATATGTTTTAAGCATTTCCTTAGATTTGAGTGGGGGATCAATCATTGTGCTGTCCTAAACTTTTAAACAAAAAACTTGCACTGCTGAGGGGACTGCTGTAAAGTTCCAGATGAATAGATTGATGATGGTGATCACATCAAAATTCTCTGGCTATTCGAACAACCATTGCCTAAGCTCACATAAGATTATAAACCTCACAACTGGGACTTGCTTTTAAAGAAAACAGGTCCACTTATTTTTAATGCACCAAATTTGTAAACAATCACTATAATTTTCTTGCATTCTGCGAGTTTTATATTTAAATGGAAACTTTATTCATGTTTCTAAACTGCCAGAGGACTTTCTAATTGTGCAGCAACATATCCACAGTCAAATTCCAAATTCGTGTTCGGTTCAGACAAAATTCGTCCAACATTTTCATATTCAGAAATCCCAAGGTAGAAGAAGTTGAATAATTTGAGACCAATGGAAAACCAAACCAAAGAAAGAGGGCCAAAATTAGCTGCGTCATAGGGTTAAGTAAGGGTAAGGATAGTAGTGGACTGGTTAAATTATCTTAATTTTTAATAGGTGTTATTAATTAAATAAAATCAATTCATAGACACTGTGAGAAATGGCAGGCTGAGGCTCACCAAATCTCACACAGAAGAATCTCACTCTGTAAAATGCTCAGATGTAGAACAGCAGTGTCACATAAAGCAGTCACAGTGAAATGAACGGATCCCCTGCCTCCTCTGCTCTTATATAGGCTCTCTTCATTATCAGTCTGCTTTTTTTTCTTTGAAAGATGCAGCACAGCCATTGGATACGCCCTCAGCATGATGTGGCAGGAATGAGCTGATTGGACAAATGAAGATCAGCTCATTCAATGTACCTCCTCTTAGTGCAGGCAAAATGGCGAGATTCACGTAATTAAAATGGTGGCCGTGGCAACAGAACAAATGAGCAAAGATCTTCGTATTGCGCACATTCGTTTTTCGTTTCTTGTCCAATGTTGTCCAATGTTATTTAGACAAATGGACGAAATTATAAAATTCATCAAGAAAACACATTTGTACGAAAAAGTCTACTAAGTAGTAATAATACATCCTTTTGAGAAAAGTGGATGCACATCTACCCCAGGTTCCTGGTGCAGATCACTGATTTGCTACAGAAACATTGTCTATAGCAGGTACTATGCCTCTGTGTTTGGAAGTTCTAGAGTTAATAATGTGGATGCAGAGAGAAGAGATTGTAAACTCGTTCTAGCACCCTCCTCACCCCTTGTTTCGCTAATTCAAATAATAATAATAATAATAATAAAGGGAAGTCAGGGAGTTTAATATACATGAGTTCTCAGATATTGCGATCTTTTTTTTGTAATAGTAAGTTTTAAACATAAATATTTTTGTAGGTTATTCTTTGGTTCTTTATTCACTATTAATATAACAAGACCAGCACAATAAATGTAAAACACATACAACTCTGCATATAGCAAAGTACTGTGTAATTTCTAATATGTGTCATTTGCCAGGAAATATGCAAAATTCTATATGACATATATATATATATATATATACAAAATCAAGACACATATCAATATATTATGGGGTAGTTTTGACAATTTAAATGACAACAAGTTAAATGACAATCATGGGAAAAGTATTTTTTAAAAATCCTTACTTTATGTTTAATGTTTATTTTAATATTTCTCTGTTTTCAATATATGCATACATACAAAGGAATGGAATATGAACAAACAAGGTAAAATGGCAAAAATCTTAGTTTTGTTACAAAATACCCATGGTCATGATGATGTTAATATTCTTGCTGCCCAGCAATTTTCTAAACAATCGAAATAAGCCATCGGTTCACGGGTCAGTAAGTCTATGCCCACAAATGTATATAAGCATGGCCAAGGGATTATGTCAGATTCATATTTAACCATTTGCTTATCATCTATGAGGCTCATAAATATATTTATATGATATGTATATCACCGGTACCTGGAGCAAAACAAGGATTTAAAAAGAGCAAAGTGTATGATCTTCTGCTATCTAATTTTTCCAGTATGTCCCCTTGATAGTGCTACACCTTGAACCATGGAATTTTCTGTAGTGTTGGTTAGACTAATAGAAGTCAAAACTTCAATCAGGAACTTATTAGTTACATTGCACAGACCATATGAGACGCTATTGTTCGTATCAAGAAGTACAATTGCTTGCTGGAACAGCACCTATTTTTTTTAACCTCGCAATGCTGGTTCAATATAAGGTTAGTGCTGGGTCATGTTTCAGGGCTGTCCTCAAATTAATGCTATCAGGAGGGTTATGTGTAAATGGAATCCATTCCATCCAAACAATTTTAGTTTCCAGTTTAACTCTGTGTTTTCTTTTTTGACAGATAATCAACACAGGGACGACTAAAAGCAGAAACACCGTTGAAACATAAAAAAACAATAATAGTTTATTGGTAGCAAAGTATTTTGGTTGTTTTACAGGAAATGCAATATGTGGAGGAAGGCTAGCAAGGAGCACAGGGAAGGGTGACTACATTAGACATTTTTCACAGGACACATACATTTCACATCTTGCTGACCATCATATGTAAAGTGCTGTCATGCAGAACAGGGGATTTATAAGGGAATTCGTTACACCGTTGTACATCCCACATAATGCAGGAGAGCACTTTACATGAACTGGACACCAACATGTGAAATGTATACGTGTCCTGGGAAAAATGACCAGTGGAGTCAACTTAATGCAGGATATTGCCAGTCATCCCCAGTTAATATTTACAATATCATCTGTCTCCAGGTCACTGTCCAATATGAGTATCCACAAGTTTAAGGGCAAAACCATTTTGGCAATAAAAATAAATGGTGACTACAAATCTTGAGGCAATAGTTTGGTCCATTTTTCCATTTTTTTAAAAAAAAAAATATCGCACAAATACAGTAGAACCAAAAAGCTACTAAAACATTGTGTTATATGCCCATCATCCTTGAAATACAAGTGCACTCGCCTCACATAAATGTTCTTGCAATAACCTATTTTGTCTTTCGTTTAGTGTGTTTTGGACAAACTATTGTGAACGGAATTCTCGTTTAGTGAAACTTTAATGACTTAAAGACCAGGCATGATTTAAAATATTTGCAATCAAACTACCCCTTCCACTCCAGACTTTTTGGTTTATGTACATACCAGATATTCTAATTTCAAGTACCATTGTTACTGGTGCAAGGACAATGAATTGTACATATAAATGAAGGCCATCATGCCACAATCAAAATAGACCTCTATCGGTCTTTAAAAAACAAACCAAAACGAAAAAAACATATAAAGGCAAACGTGCTTAACATACATGTTCACTTTGTGCATATGTGATCAGAAGAGCTGGCTGTGTTTACATGGTCCCATATACTTGCCAACCCTACATTATCTTACAGATGAACTTTTAACCTCTCCAATGAACTGTGATTTCAACAGAGCTTTAATAATGGACATAAACTATTCTACAAGCATTTGCTAAATGTCCAATTATAGATTTGCTATGAAGAAGATGTTTTATTTCTTGATTTGATTTGCAATATTTAAAGCTATTTCATCTGCAAAGTTACAACACACTGTCATCCACTTTGCGTCCATAATTTGATAAATTTGGTTCATAAACTAGAATTACAATCTGGAAAATTCAGATTTATGGGCAAGTGTTTTAATTTAAGCAGAATACCCTCATTATGAACTTACAATGGATATTTTGTAGATGTGTGCACACTAACAATATTCTCTTTTTACCTCTTAGATTTCATTTCAAGTTTCCTTTATAAGCATTCAAATATTTTATTTTGTTTTATAGTGTAAAAATAACTGTTTGACAGATCTTAGATGTGTAGAAAATGTCAAAATATATTTCTTTTGATAAAATTACCAAGTTCAGGCACATAAAAATGAGTATCTGCAAACACAGCTGATGTGACACCTACCCTTGTATCTGCATAGCACTTATAGGTGAGAACAAAGATGGAATAAATGTTTTTTTCCCGGCAGTGCCCAAAATAAACATAAAATAGATTTTCCCCTGAAACGTGGCTCCATAGCCCTGTAATGCTGATCACAATGTGTGTGTGATCAGCCAGCAGGGGAAGATCAGAGATCTCAGCTATGGGCTGTTAAGTCCAGCCTGCCTTCAGACATCCTAGCTGTCCCTTCCACTGCAAAAAAGGCTGGATGCACATGTGTCCTAAGGGTCATCTTGACCCATTTTTTTGGACGCACATCTATAGGGGTGTTAAGGAATTAATATGCCATCTTTACCTACAAAAAATCCCTACTGAAGAGGTAGCAGCTCCAGATCCAGGTAGCGCACCAGCCCCTCTGCTCTATGCAATTCACTCCAGCCTTGGTAGATAGAAGCAGCGATGGCAGCAAAGCTTATCCATTGAAATTAATGGGAGTACTTCTGTGCGTTTGCGTGAGGCTCTTGTTAGACAACCGAGAACTCTTACACGGACCAGTGCTGACCGTTGGTATACACTCATCTGTACTGATGAGCAGGGGATGTAGTTAATAGAATGCATTTCATGCAAACATAAGAGCTAGGGGCAACGTGAGCAAATGTAGAAGGATTTAAATAAATCATTCTATACACGTACATGTAAAAACTTAACAATGAGCCATTTTAGATAATTCAGCTTTTGATAATAAAGCTGCCAGTCATACCAACAGCATCATGCATACTAAAAGCATTAAAATGCTGACCTGAAGGCCGTCACGCACACACACACACACAGAATTACAGTCAGGTCCTGAACTGGGTCTTTACTTTTCAGTGTGAAAGGTTGTTATAACTGCCAAGAAATTATTTTGTAAATATAATTTCTACCTTGATTTATGTTCCTTATTTAAAGGTGCAATTTTACCTGGTGGGGACGGGGTCTTAAAATATCCCTACATCATGCAGAGAGAAGTAAAAGAAATCTATGTCACTGGTTTTCTCCTTAGTGCTCCCTGTCTCTTAAAACCTGTGTTTAAAAGTTTGTTGAAATACCACAGTTGCCTAAAAACAGAATCCTGTCATTCCTCCAAAGCTCTCCTCTATGTTTTAAATCACCTACAGCCACCTACACCTATAGCCACGTCTACTTGCCATTTTATGCTCTTGCATGTGAAACAACTTTACAGATCCAACACACATTAATGGCTACTTTGGAGTGTTATTGAGTGAGTTGTTTTGTATGATAGGGTGTGATGGGAGTGATGTGTGACATCGGTGTGATGGGAGTGATGTGTGATATCGGTGTGATGGGAGTGATGTGTGACATCGGTGTGATGGGAGTGATGTGTGATATCGGTGTGATGGGAGTGATGTGTGAGTGTCGGTGTGATGGGAGTGATGTGGTGTGATGGGAGTGATGTGTGAGATGTTATGTGTGATACCTGTGATGGAGGTCTGGATCAGTTTAAAGGAGAAGACCGTAAAAGTAATGCCCCTTCTGGGATGTCAGAGATGGGCAGTCTGAGCAGTGAAGACAGACAGGATTAAGAGACCGGACTCTCGATACGTTTTTTCTTTTTTTTTTAAATGAATAAGGTTATTTAACATGCATTCCATAGGAGTGCATAATACTATAAAAATCTAAAAAAGTTGGGAAAAGAGTATATGTAGAATAGCACATTTAACTATTGTCTGTTTTAAACATCTATAAAATAAACTTTCTTATGAAATAGAAAAACCATGGGACCATGCACCCACTCTTCTTTCTGACTCATAGCTTACATTATGTCATCACACTGTCAAAGGCAGGCACTCCATTAATAAAGAGGCTAAATACAGATGCAGAAATTTTACATCACAGCACTTAGAAGGTTAACTACACAAAAGCACACTATTCAAAGTTTTGTACTCTAACATCATAGAGATTACACGGACACTCTAGCCATTGTTTGCATATAATAGCTGCATGGTCCCTTTAAACTTTTGTGGTGTCCCCTTGCAAATTCTGCAGAATCTTTCACAGGCATTTGCCCCTTGCTCTGCTCCTCTACTACTTTCATGCCGAAAATCTGTTCGGCCATCAGATATTCTTACTGCGGTAGGCTCCAACACTTAGTGTGTGTTTTTTGTGAGTCAAGCAGTCTTGGACTTTTTTCAGTCTCCCCTTTGTTTACTTATTGATAAATGTTACCAGTTGTTTGACTCTCAATTTGGAAACTGAGAACAAGACCTCTTAGGTTCTGAAATCTCATGTAAGCTTACCATGCACTGGACCAATAAAAGAAATAATCACAGTGAAGAAATATTTTAGGACATCATGTTCTAAGATTTCTCTTGTTTTGAAAAATACTTCCTCCCATGCATTTGCTTAATTGCAAGTATTTACTTGTTTCTACCATATGCCCGAGCTATTCATGCTTTAGGCTTTCCTGATATTATTAACCAAGTAAAGCATGCATCATTTTGGTAGAATTTTCTTTGAACCTGCACCAGAATGACTTCCTGGAGATGACACTTTAACTACTGTCCACAGTATTCTAGGTGAAGTCTGATCAAATATACCGTATTGGCTCTGATATAGGCCGCACCCTAAAAGTTTGGTGCTTTTTTAAAGAAAAAGTTTTGTAATAGATATACTGCCACTCTGTCCACCCCCGAAATATGCTGCCACTCCGTCCCCCCGATATGCTGCCACTCCGTCCCCCCGATATGCTGCCACTCTGTCCACCCCCTCGAGATATGCTGCCACTCTGCCCCCCCCGACTTACCAGAGCAGATTCCCGGGTGTCTTGCGGGGCCTGAGGGGGACATCTACGCAATACACGTTGTATATGCGTATTGCGCAGATGTCCCCCGCCGGCCCTGCAAGACACCCGGGAGTCTGCTCTGGTAAGTCTTGGGGGCAGAGGTAAAATGCATCGTGCGGACGTTCACCGGCTGCGGCAATGCGCGTAAACAACCTCCTCTGCCGGCACGGCCCCCATGGGAAGTACCGGCAAGGGAGATTGTTAAAGCACATCGTGCAGACGTGCCGGCAGCGGAGGTTGTTTATGCTCGCATCGCCGCTGCCGGTGAACGTCTGCGCGATGCGCTTAGACAACCTCTCATGCCGGCACTTCCCCCGTGGGAAGTGCTGGCAGGGGAGGCTGTCTGAGCGTATCAGAGAGTAGGATACGGGTCCCCTGCACCGCTGCGGGGGATCTGTATGCTAACCCTGCCGCCTGCCCGGGGCCCGGGACTGCATGTCCTGGGCGTCGGGCGCTAGACCCCGAAAAAAGGGGGGAAAAGTGCGGCCTATATTCGGGCCAATACAGTATTTGTTCATATTGATCACATTATGCAATGTAAAACATTTCAATTGATGGAAGGTGAAGCAAATTGTACAGCTGACCCCTATCACACCAAAGAGGGGGCTCTGGTACCCAAGACATTTGTGCATTTGGCTTCAGTTGTTTGAATAATTGTTGGTAACGCCAATGCATCTGGAATACAATGTAGTACATTGATAACATTTAGACAATATTTTATTATGCTATTTCAATTCAAACAAACCCTTAGTGGTTGTAAAATCATTTTGAAGATGAAAAATGTGTCAAGTTAAAATAAAATTTACCTTTTAATTCATTCATAAACCTTTCCCTGTCACACATTTTCTGGGAGGGTTGACGGTTACTTTTTTCTGCGGGTAGGCAGCCTTAAACAAGCTATGATTAGCATTTCTGGCAGCATTCCCAGAAAATGCGATAAAGGTTCAAAGTGGTAGTAAGCATTCAGAGTCCAATAAATCTAAGAGGTGCTGCTTAATGAGTATTAGCAAATGCAAACTGGCCAGGAAACAATCACGGACAGGCTGCAAAAAGTTACATACAGAAAAAAAGGGCTATAGTTAACCATTGCAATGCCAGACAGACAGGTGCAAAGATGAGGAAATGCAAAATAAGAAGCTCAAGGGTTTTGTGGACCTCAAGTTACTTCTGCTGGGAGACTGTTCCACATATCCACCATCCCCTCAGTAAAGTAAATCTTTGTTACATTCAGTAAGTCTTTATTACATTAAAAAATATACAAATCTTCCTTTCTTAAATTAATACTTTATTACATTCATTAAATTTCAAATTTCATGGATTGTGTGGACCACAAGCTTCTTCTGCTGGGAGGCTGTTGCACATATCAAACACCCCCTCAGTAAAGTCAATACACCTTACAATAAGTAAGACTTTATTTCATTTAATAAAAGCACAATCAGGGTCTTCTGTGGACCTCACACTTCTGCTGGGAGGCTGTCCCAGATAGGCACCACCCCCTCGGTAAAGTAAATCTTCCTTACATTTAGTAAGACTTTATTACATTTTAAATAAAAGTACAAAGTCACAGATACAAGACAGGGGAGGATGCAGGGGATACAGAGGGAGAAAGAGACTTTTTGGGAATTGGTTGTTTGAAAATGAGTCAAAAACGGAACAAGAATTTGTCCAAAATCATCGAACTCGTGCACAACCTAATAATTTACATAAGTCATGTGAGCAAGTCCCCTGTAGATGTAGAGCTCTGCGAAAGATAAGCCATAAAATGGATAAAGTAGAAACAGACCATATGATTAGTGAGCAGGTAAACAAAAACAGTATCCTGAAAACAACACGAAAAGTCTTTTCGTAGCACTAAACTACCTTACTACACACAGTTATCTGCCCTGTACCCTGATTAATTGTTTAATCAATTAGTATCAATTAAATTCTGCAGAATCCTGTCTTTTCATTTAGAAAATATCAGATTTTATAAAGCCAGACAAAAAAAAACAAGGAAGCAGCATCACACCTATTTTAATAGGATCTCCAAACAGCATGTTATATTGATTCTTTTCCCAGTTTATCACTTTTAGATTGATGTGTACAACTCCACACCTGTGTTAATCAATGTTACAATATTTCTTTTTAATTTACACACACATCGTGCATCATATATATATATTTTTTAAGTTTTCGAAGAAAAAAAAAATATTCAGGAAGATCTGCAAATGCTAAGACAATTAACCCTTTCATTGCCGGATGTGTGCGCAACAAATTAGCCGAGTCTACATAATATTGAGGCACTGAAAGCGTTCATATACTGTTTGTTAAATGTGTGTGCCCCAGCTAATTATTTGCGTCCAAATGGAAATTACTTGTTTCACACTCAAGACAAAAGAAAATCAATCAAGTAATGCAGGAAAATGAAGCAAGCAGGGAACCCTGACTAATTATGGGGAAGTAACCGCATTTGCTCTCCAGCACCTAGGCACATTTAGCATGCTATTGCAATGGTTTTTTTTGTGTGTGTGAAAATATGTGAATATGTTCTTTATTCTCAATGAAACTCACGAATAATAAATCCCTTCTTAATCTAATTTAAAAAAGGACACGGAAATTCATATTTAAAATAAGCCGTGGACTCTGTGGTCTTTGTTCAGTGCAGATCCATCAGAGACATACACAGAAGCTCACTGTGCTTGCAGTCTGATAATTATTATTGATTCACTCTCAGCCTGTCAATCCGGGGATAGCTCTGCAGCAGTCAGTGATGGACAGAAAGAGGATTGGACAGCCACCATCCAACAAGGAAACTTCATCTTGAAAATGAACTTAGATGAGATGGTGCAGGTGGATAAGGGTAATTGATGATTGTTTCAGAAGAGAAAAGGAAAGAATGATAGGGAAAAATAGAATGAAAAGCTAAGCTCCATCCTGCACCACTCATCCATATCAACTTCTTGTGATTCTGTTATGGAGCATTTTTTTTCTGTCTAGATTCTAAATTTCATTTTTGATATAATTATTCGCTGACATAAAATCAATCAGTAAACATTTTAACCCCTTTGTTTACTGAGTTAGTAAACAAATATGCTGGCCCAAACAAAATTGTATTAGTTAAGACATGTATCTATTTTTAAAGTTTATGGTAACAACATACAAGAGAATATATGTTCTTACAAGCTGCAAATGTTTCAATTATCAGTTGAACATCTGTGCATAATATTGTGGACAAGCATTTAGAAATATAGATTTTTATTTTTTATTTTCAGCTGTCTTATTTCGGTAGAAGATCCTTTGAAGAATATATGAATTACGGGAATATTATCCACTGATAATTCTACTTGAAAACATCCCTATTTAACTGGTTTTCTGGCATGATGTTAAATTATATATATATATATATATATATATATATATATACAGTATATATATATATATATGTGTGTGTGTGTGGGTGGTGTGTGTGTTTGTTAAGAAAGCAAACCATGACCTGCAACAAAACAGCAACCCATTCCCTACTGACCTATATTTCTTGAATTTTCTTTTAAAGTTAGACATAATTCAATACAGAAATGTGTAATCATCTTAAATGTGAATCAGTTGTCAAAGGTTTTGAAATGTTTTTTTTTAAATTGTCCAGTTTGAGGTTTAATTATCAGAGTAATGTCACAAAAGGTGTATATATGTTCTTTGTTACACGCAAATAGAGAGTGTCAGCTGAAATAAAGCTTATCTCATTATTGCTCAGTCCTTTCTCAGAACAAACACTTGTGTCTGTCCTGATGATGGTGTTGCTGTATTTGTTTTCCAATTACATCTTGAGCGAACTCAATAGAGCACAAAGCATGATGGGAGAAATCCACTTTGATTGCAATTACTGTTCACTTTGCACAGAAATGGACCAGCACCCCTAGCAACCAAATAACTAGCAAAACTTAAAACGCTAAAACAGTCCTAAAGCATGTTAGGTGTATTACCACCTCTCACTTTATCAAGGAAAGGTAGAAAGGATCTTGCTATATATTTTCATGCCACTTAACGTTAAACTGTCACAATCCTGATTTTCACCCATCCCACGTCTTACACCTATATAACACAATAAAAAAAAATGTTTATTTCACTTAACTATAAATATAACATCGCTATTATTTGTGTTCATTTGGGTCCAGTTTGTCAAAAGGTCCAGGTAGAATGCAAGAAGAATGATACAACTGTCTTGTTAGGCTGATTCTAATGCAATCGTCACTGAGGATCCATAAGAAATGAAAGAAAGGTTTAATGAAAAGCCTTAGTGATGCCTTTGGTAGAGCATTATATAATCTCAGACCCGGAAAATATGAATAGATTTAAATAAATAAACAAAAATATGGTAAAAGCATTCAGTTTATCTCAAATATGAAAAATCCCCTCTTAATATTTTTAATGGATTTCCTCGCTAGTCTGTACATTTAAGACACATTATAAGGTGATAAGAATGGCCAGTGCTTTTTTTAATGTAAGAATCCAAACTTGTCCTGTTATTAGATTTACAGTATCATAAGGACAAAACAAGAGCAAGGACCACGAAAAAGTTGAAGTCTTCAAGCAGGCACAAAATATGGCAAATCGGGTGTAAGATTCTGATTTTATAAAAAACGTTTTATTGGAAAATACATCGTTTTATAAATTTATCAAAGGCTAGTTTATTGATGCTCAACGCTAAAACCATGCTGATATGCATGTTGTCCTTAGTTGGCAAGCCAAAGAATAACACTCTGTGGACAACATATTGTGCTTAGTGAGAGGTTTCCTTCTATTAATACAGTTAACGTAATGCCACCGCTAGCATAAGAGCATTATTATTGTTGGTATTATTTTTTTTTCTTTTGCTTATGTGTACCAAAGAATACTGCAGCATTGGACAATAGAGAAGCCAAACACTGACGTAAAGGAAGGAGGTGTGAGCAAGAACGTACACTCTAAAAGGGTTACGGGAAGTGATGATTTTGCATAATTTTGTATCATCCATATTTTAGAATTCAGTTCATCTTCTACAAAAAGCTCATTGTTCAGCAGAGTTGGATTGCAACAGTATTTCCTTTTTATGTTTCTTTTTACACTGGTTATTATTATATGGTTGTTGCTATAGGTAATTATATTTTCTTAAGGTATAGCTGATCTGCTTTGTGGCCATCTTTTCTTGTTTTAATCTGATATCATGCTTCTTCACATCCATTGAAAGGCATTTCCTTAAGTTCAGATTGGTGTCCATTCACTGATGAGCCGGCACTGGCTGGGTCGTGACCTTTTCTCTTATCTGGGCAGCTCTTGGTTTCATGAATATTTTTTAGCTGCAGGGTGTTATTAATAGAGTACCTTGGAACAAAGAGATAACACACCCAGATATGAAGTTTCCAGTGTTATTATTGCCATGGCCATCATAATTCCTATTTCTATCTCAAATGCTAGATCTTAAATAAAAAACAAAGAGCAACCATGCACCAAGGCTGTGATGCTGAGATCACCTGTGTGTCAAGAACACGGGTATGAAAATGGGTCACATGGCAACTCTTATGGTGTGTCCGTATAAGAAGCATGTGCAAAACTGGAATGAGGGCGTAATACATTAGCAATAGAAAAAAAATTGTATTCTTTTTCATTGGTACTTTGCCATGGCAATCCTATGGAAGAAAAAAATATTAAATTAAAAATGGGCTAAAATAAAAACAGAAAAAAAACAATATCATTACTGTTAAGGTTGCTCCTTTTTGTTTTTAAATCAGGAAGGTAGCAACAATAGTGGATTTCATACACTTGTTCTGCACAGCAATTTGGATATATATATATATATATATATTCTATGACGTAGAGGCGGTGACCTACTCTTCTAGAAGCTTGAAGCATAAGCCTCAGGTGGCTAATTTCTAGGATTAAAAGGAGCTGACCCTGGTACTGAAAGAAGAGAGGTTGACCTCTAACCGAGGAGTGAAAGAAGAGGAGCTGAACACCACTCTGTGCTGTATCATGAAACAGAATTAAAAAGACTGAAATCTGTACAGAGAGATATAGCTGGTAAGAATGTTTCACAAGAAAGGTGCCTTTTTTTGTTTGTATGAAGATCTTTGTAACACGGTACACCAATTGCTTTTTATATCAGAATTGTAAAAGTATCAAAGGTTCCACAACTTAACATGTGCAGGGTCCTCCACATTTCAGATATCCTCCAAGGCTGAAATGTTTGATTTGTCTGTTCAACATTTTTGAAGATGTGCTCAGGTTTTTTTTCAATAAAGTGGACCCGTTATATCTCTCTGGTGTGTAACTGATTGATATGTAGGATATATTTTTGGATTGTTTTTTTCTTGTTTTCTTGTTTTTATGTTATAAAAATATATTACTCGGGAGCTGCCAGATGTTTAGCTTAAATACTGACACTTGGAAAGCCCCTGTATGCAGATGACACCCTAATCTACAGTTCTTCTCCTGACCTTTTACCCTCTCTTCTAACTTGCCTCACAGACTGTCTTTCAGGAATTCTATCATGGATGGCGTCACATTACCTGAACATCCCAAAGACTGATCTTATGGTTATCCCGCCATCCCCTCTGTCCACAACCCGTGTCATATCTCTATCACTGTTGACCAAATGACCAAGTTTGCTACCTTGGTGTCACACTTGACTCTGCTCTCTCCTTCATCCCTCAAATTCACCCCCTCACCAAATCCTGCTGCCTTTCCGTGAAAAATATCTCCCAAATTCACCCATTCCTCACACAAGAAACAACCAAAATTTGTATCCGCTCCCTTGTGATATCTCATCTGGATTATTGCAATTCTCTCTACTAACTGGTTTCCCCCTCTCTCTCCTTTCTTTGCTCCAATTTTATACACACACTTGTTCTGATTGCATGCTACAAATACATTGCATTTATGGAGCTTAATGTTTGCAAACATTATTAACTATTGGAATGATTGGAAAAAGCAATCACTTCACTTGCATAAGCTGGAACATACCACCCAAAAAGAGCCAAAAAGGGACATCTTTGCTTTAGGGGCTGTGTCTTTTTATATGGCTGCTTCACCTACTGACCACTAAAGATGAATAGCACATTTTACGAGCACAATTTAATTTACATACTCTATATTAGTTCATATACACTGTGCTTTTAGTGCTCTAGTATTCTAATACATACTTATCTCGAGTGGGAGGAAAGGGGGGGCAGAATGATTTGACTATCCTTCCTTTATAGAGACTATTAAGAGATATGAGGGTGTAACATTCCATGCATCTATGGCGGTGGTGGACAGCTTGTGGACCTCAGTGATTGGCTGACGAGTTCTTGTCCTATAACAAAGGAGACTCCAAGTGTTGCCAACTGGTATAAGTTCAGAAATCAAATGCCAATTATAAAGAAATAAACCTCAATACGAACATATCCAATATTAAACACAGAGCCGGGATGAGGTTTGTTTCAAGCATGTTAACCATCATTTCTGTTATCAAACAGCCAACATATTGATCTTTTTGTCTAAACTTCTCTTAAACCGGTTATCTCAGTACTTGTATCCTGACACTGTGAGATTTTAAACATGTTTTCTGGAAAGTTATGTCAAAATTACAGTACACATAATATTTACCAATCATTCTTTCCTTCACATAGCCGAGTAAATGTGCTTACAACACAAAATGATTGATTGTTTTATTACTTAATGTGAGGATGTGAGTTTCTAGAAAGGTGTCATGTTAGACACTAGTTTAGTAACCAAATCTGACAATCAACTGTAATGTTGAGTTCATATGAGTCTTATGAAAAACAAAAGCATTTTGCTTGACACCCTGGGGCTGTGCATATTCTCAAAAGAAAATAATGCTTTTAATGCTGGATTAATTGCAAAAACAGGAGAAAGAAAATAAATAAAAAAATTATAATATATATATATATAATATATATATATATTATATATATATATATATATATATGCATAAATAACCTAGATAGTTTGGAAGCTTGCAATCCACTATATGTCAGTTAGTTAATAAAAGTATCACCAAATTTGAGGAAATCACCATTTAAAGTTTTGTTCTTTTATCATGACTTTATTTTATGCAATAACTGTTCAGGGCAACCTGTTTATGAAACATAACCTACATACTGTTGTACATGGCTTTATAAATTCTTTCTGTGTATGGTCCATTTTTGTGCATCCTGAAACGGGTTAATTTGCTCTATAACATCAGTTTCCCCTTTGTCCTGTTCTGATGCAGTCTGAGCCATAGAGGGAGCTCTATATGAAGGCTCGGGAAACTGCACAATGGCAACATTTTACATGTATAAACACACATACAAGAATAAAACAAAATTCTAAATACCCTATGCGAGTTACATACGTTGAATGTATAATAATAATCATTTATCTATGTGAAACCCTGAAAAGTAAAGGCGAATACTTCATAACTAAAATATTTCCAAATGAATGCTGATTAAACCTTATAATATAATAAGCACTGCAAAATATCTGTCAAATATCAAACCATGTCAGCATCAAAGATGTTTGTTTTACAGGGTGCAGCAAATACTTAGTTGGCATCTTGTTAACCCTTTGTATGCCAGTGTGTTTAAATGTAAACAGAAATCTAGAACACCAAATCTTATTGTTTTTCTTAATTATTAACATTATTGTTGCTGATATAGAGGCTGTTAAATTCTATTGGTTCCATGTATGTGTGTACATAAATGTGTATGTAAGCATAACATTACAAAGTGTAATACTTTGCATTAACATTTGAGATTTTACGTGTTTGATAAAGCTTTTCTATTTATGCATGTGTATATCTATTTAATACATAAAATCAAACATGAAAGTACAAAACGTGTTGATCAGCAATACCATCTAAGTAATCTAATACGTCAATGTCAATAGTGTTCTGTCAATATTCATCATGGATTTTTCTATTAAATACATGTAAATATTCTTTTAGCTCTGTTCCTATAATCCAATTCCTCTTTTAACTCATTTAGCATGTTGAACAGCAAAATAGGTTTTCCATCCTCTAGTTTTTTTTATCATATAAATATAAAATATAAAACACAAACGTATTTGCCATTCATTAGCCTTGGCTCACTAATTGTTGTTGAACCAGAACATAAATCAGTCCCATCCATGAAATAGCTGGTTCAGCATGATGGGGTTAAATTCAGAACAGATGATGTCTAGACCTGCATAAGTGCTAATTTTTATCTACACCACATAGTCATTTTGTCACCCTTTTCGTTTCTGGAAATCTTTCTTTAATTTTTATTTTTCCCAGGAGAATGACCATCCTATATATTTATGACTGGCTCTGCAACCACTATTCATTGTACCAAACTACCTTGTGCCTAACAAGTACAAACTATTTCTAGGTGAAACGTACAATAAAATTGGGACTTGGACATCAGAGAAAAGACAAAGAGGGGTTTTTTTCCCCAATGCAATAACCAGGGCTATCTTGACCCTTCTTGCAAAAGGCACTTTCCAGCGTTTGTCCCATATAAAGGATAGCTAATTAGGGGAAATTATTATATTTTTTCTTTTTTTAATTAATCCACTTAAAATCCCTGATATATGTTCATGATAATAGTCTGAATCTGCATCTCACAGTTCCAGCTTTGTACACTGTGCGGCTAATTACAAGACTAGATATCTCATCTCCTTGATCATATAGAAGTTACCAGTCAGAAGCTGCTGTACCCTTCAGTCCTAGTTTGTGATTTGAATACCATACTTTATTATTTTTATCTAATTTTCACAAAAAATGCATTAAAAGTGCACTCATATAAAATGTACAATTTAAATATGGACTAAAATATCTGCCCTTCAATCAGGTTAGACTTCCTTTTTGGCTCTCCATTGCCTCTGCTTCTTTGTTTTGAAGTAGTGCACACATGTCAATCTCACCCTGTCACACAAATGTCAAATTACACCTGACCACTCATTTTAATAGCTCCTGCTATGTTGTCAAATGTCCCCAGACCTGACCCTGCTGATATTGTGCACACAAGATGCCTTCTCCCTACTTATTAAAACAGGTTATTAATTCCCACGTTTCGCTGAAACCTCTACATCTGGATCAATACTTTATATTTCACATTAAGTGACCCAGGCCCTCTGGATGTTAAGCTCACCAGCAGGTTCTTGAGCATCTATTGTTTCAGCTACCACTCAGCATAAGGCATTCTGTATGGTGCAGTGCACTATACAACAAGGTGGAATATGTTGATACTTAAACGTGAACGTTTCATACAGTTTAGGTTTTCAGGATCTCTGTTTTTTCTTGGACAACCTTTCAGAATTAAATTAAATTGGTTGACCCTCTGCAAAAATTCATATTCTATAGATCCAGACCAAAAAAAAAACCTACAAAGAGACCTTTATGCAATGTTGCTCAGATATGGAATACATTTCCTTATTTGGCTCCAACAGCAAATTTACAAATTTTACATGTGCATGCACCAACATTAAGTATACTAAAGTTAAACTGTTCTGACACTGAATACTTGTTTACTCTGGAAAGGCTTTAAATCTTTTTGTGAAAGTGTTAACGGAATCTGATGAAACCACTTTGCTTAATAGTGCATTCCACATCTTAAGTGCTCTTACTGTAAAAAGGAATAGCGTTTCCACTTACTCTATCTGCAAAGTTCTAAGAATGAAAAGTCCCCCAGACAGATGTTTGTATTGTCCTGCAATGTACTTGTTAACCCCTTAATGGTCTTTCTCGTAGTACATTTTGGGACAAAGGCTCTTTTAACATTTTTCAGTGTTGCTGTTGTTTAGCTGTAATTTTCATTTTGTCCACCCACACATATTATATATTGGGTTTTTTCAGGACAAAAAGGGCTTTCTTTAGATATTTTTATTCTATATCATCTAATTTACTATAAACAAATGATAAAATATGGTGATTTTTTGTTAAAAAAATATTTTACTCATCTGCAAAAACGAATGAAAAAACCTGCTAAATAGATTCTACTATTTGTCCTGAACTTAGAAATACCTTTTTTCTGCACGTTATGGGGCAACAAGTACCACTAGTGTTTTGCTATTTCAAAGTAATTTTTTCACCAAATCTGGTTATTCTGTCCCATGTGCTATTTCAGGTATCTTTGAAGCCGGCCAATGCAATTTACCCCATCAAACCATATATTTTTCAAAACTAGACACCTTAAGGTATTTCAAATGCTAGTATTCTAACCCCTTCCATGCACTAATCTACCACCAGCCTTTGTCAAACTTTATGGTAGTAAAACAAATTGTATTTTTTTCACACAGGTTGTACTCCAGGTATTTGTCACTGCCAAACAACATCCCCATATGTGTTCAGCAACATCTATATATGTGTTGAGCGCAGTGTTACCCCACATGCATGGGTTTGTTGGGTTATTTGGGCGGTAAAAGACCACCTTTGTGAGGTGTATATTTTTGCCATTTAGACATCTGGTCAGTCTATGCCCATGTCCTATATTTTGGACATCTTTGAAGCCGGCCAATTCAATTTACCCCATCAAATCATTCATGTTTTAAAACTAGGCACCCTATGGGCATTTATAATATGCCAATATTTTAACTCTTTCCATGTGGGAATTTTTGTGAAGATATAGCGCTATTTGTAGGACTTGCTCATAAAAAACTTTATATATATATTTGCACTTTTTTGGTGACAGTGGGGAAATCATTTTTACATGTCACCATATTTTTTTTAAAAAAATATATAGATTTTTTTAAAATTTTATTTTACTATTTTAATCACTGGTCGGTCGTTTAACCCACCGATTGGGAAGTTGTATGAAGAGGCATCCTGGAATGCCCCTCACCAGATTTGCATCTGACTCGGAGGCGTGTTTAACAGACCGGTGATTTGCATCACTGGTCTGTTGTTTAAACCGCTGATCGCCGTGATCCGCGATCAGAAGGTCAGAAGAACTCTTTTTGTTTGCCTGGATAGACTCACTTGTGAGGCTACCAGGAAAACCGTGATGCTGCGATCAATGGCAAATAACGCTACCATGGATTGCTGTTAAGGGGTTGATAATTAAACTAGCCTAGCATAGAAACTCTTCATAGCTTAGCTCTCTTGTTCCTTGAATTCAGGGTTTTTCAAACTTTGGGTCGTTACCCATTATTTGATCATAAGATGATATTACTGGTGCCAATGGGACATTACATGATTTATCCACCACAAAGGTCTGCTGCTGCTTCCCCATGTGAGCTGGCGGCTCTGCTGCTATAATCATCTACTTTACTTACCATACTGTAATAAAGTGGTGCTCTATGTGCATGCCTAGTGTTGCTTTTGGGGACATGCTTGTGTTTGTAAGGCATGCTTGTGTTCTTGGAGTATATAATTTATCTGTTGGAAACATTAAGTGTAAACACACAAATACTAGATTATAGTGTGACTGTAAAAATTATTTGCAATTCTATTTTTTGTCAGGCAATGTGATACAAAAATAAATTCCGCACGGCTATTAACTGGTAGATCAAGTATCACATCTTTCATCCACACTCATGCAATGTAGTGTCATTGTGGGTTTTTTTTTTAGAAACAGATGTACGAGGAGACATCACAATTCATACCAGCTTTGTTCTTTATATAGTTCCCGATACTAAAGAACAATGACGATTATTAAATCATACTTTAGGCATTTTGTTGTTCCTGTCCTTGGTACGTAAGATTTTTGAGAAACACTGTCTGCGTAAACAGTTCTGTAAAAGATTATCTGCTACGCACATTGAATGGCCCTGCCCCCATCAAGGAGGCAGCAAATCTCCTGAGATTACACCAGGAGGAATTGCTTATGGTCAGCAGTGGCATGAAGAACAATAGAGGTCGGAATGGACAGAAGCAGCAGTTTGCTGGACAGGGCGGGGCACTGACAAAATATAATTGCTCTGTCACTTGAATTGTCTAAGATACTAAATTAGCAATTGTTATTATCGCCAGGTGGTTTTGGGAGATATAGCAGCTTTGTAATTAATATTTTCACAGCATTCCATTATATCTCCCATATGTTATTCACCGGCACATCATTTCCCTCTATTTTTATATGCAGCATACAACACATATAGTTTCTATTGCTATATCTTTCATATGGAATATCTGTCTGAGAATGTACAACATACCTATATATTCCTATGCATACCGCCAGAATCTTTACTGCGTGGTCTTAGAGATGAGGTGGGGGGGGGGAGTCATTACAGATACTATGTTTTGATATTTGTAAGCACCATCATTTTGTAAATCATAAACAAATTAGACCAAAAAATCTACACATTAAATGATTAACCCTTTCAGGGACTATTCAGTGCAAAGCATTGATCATGGTTCACTACAACACTCAACAGTATATAAATATGATATATATTGTTGCCATCAACATATTCTCTGTCTCAAATGAAATGTTTATCTTTATTTAAGATATTATTTTCCCTCTGTATGAGTGTTTCTGATTCCTGTGGACATTGTGCTGACTCTGGATGAAACCTCTTTGATGGAAGATGCATGCTGAACAGTAGAATTCTGAATTATGTTCTCTAAATGATCCCATACTCAGAGAGCAAGTATTGATTTTGAAAATGACTGAGGCAGATCTTGCTCGGCAGCCCACCAACCCCCCTAATCATCCCCCAAAGCACAACAAACAGAAGTCATGTGTTCTAGCCACCAAGGGGGACCACTGCTTCTATTGTTTCAAAGTCATCTTTCTACTAAATGGTAATGAGAAGAAATACTTGGTATGAAAACATGTTGGGTTTTTCCAGAAAGGATATTTTAGCCACTTAAGTATATTGCTCCATAAAAAGGGAATATATGTGTTTAACAGTTGTGCCAGTGCATACACATCAATTTTCTATATAGCCTAATCACAGTTTGAATTTAGAAACCAATGCTGAATAGCATATTAATTACTAATGGGCAAAAGATAGGGTTACAATAGGGCTTGGACCCTGAGCTGCCTGGTTAGTTGATCTGCAGGGTGATTTTGCAGGACAGTTTTTTTTACAAAACAAATGTATAAACCCGATTTGGTTGTCCTATCTTTGATTGATCCTTATGGAATCAAACAAGAACAGAAGAAAGTAGAGTAATGTCTCGTGAAATGCTTGAACTCCTTGGGGTAAAACATAAGGACACATGAGGTGACCTCATCCACTTATATAGACCTCAAACCAACCAATAAAATGGTTTCATCCATTTAAATAGACCTTAAACCATCCTATTGTCACAGTAGCTAAATCCCTGTTCCCACTCTGAATTGTATACGTTAAAGGCAGCTTGTCACAACCTGTGTGTCCCAATTTAGGTGGAAATCAAACCCAAAGATGAAATCACACCTTTACTGTGCAGATGGTGCCCTTTTGGTGTTTATGGGATGGTAGGTGTGTCCATATTAACAGTTTCACGACTATTTTTGAAGAAATATACAATTATTTTTAGCAGCAATTTTTTTTTGCTGCAATTTTAGAAGACTTTATGCTTAATTCAGTACCTGATGGATTATATTACCATCAATGGTATCCATATTTGGGTTCTCCACATCCAACTGCTTGCTGACAGACCAAATGTTAAGCTCTGATATAATGTTATCTGTGTTACAAGTGGTGTACTTAACGCTTTACAGCTTACAGAATAATAAAGGTGCAGTCATATAGTACATAAGTACGTATATTATAGCTGTGACTGCTTCAATGGTTCCACCTTTTGGTAGTCCAAGCAGCAATTCCATTACTATACTTCTAATTTCTCAGCACTTGCTGCCTCACATCAATCAGGCAGCACTGTGGCATAGTAGTACCTAGTAACGGTAAGTCCATATATGCTGTATATACACTACCAAGGCTCCCTCCACTACCAGATGAATCGAAAACGCAACCCAGCAGTAACTCATCTGTGGCACACTGGCACAACAATGTGCTTAAAGACAGATAAACATACTGAATCAAAGATAGGGAGGGCCGTAGCAGACAGAAAGTTTAACATAGAAATACTACTCAGAACACAGGAAGGCTGTTGTGAGCTTAAATTTTATTTAACAGGAGCCGTTATGTTAATAAAATGAAGAAGAGGGCAAAAACAAAAATCTTTGGTAATACGGAAAAGGTTTTACGAACTCTTCATACACTATGCCACACAAAAGGCATTATTTAAAAAAAATGATATTTAACTATTGTGTCTGCAATACCAATGTTTTTCAAGTAGACCTATTCACATAGCTCACATTCACATCTATGTGCAGAGCCGCAATTTCCTCTGATGTAATTAAATGATGAAACTAATTAATGACTTGATTGCATTTGCCTGAACATAATGAGAGACTTTGTATAAACAGGACATTGTTTAGTTTGGATTGATTGCTTTGAAAATAGAATTGTTGAATAAAATGTTTTTGAAAGCACAACATCATTAAAAGTGATTAATTTTCAACTCATAAAGAATCTTTAAAGTGCTTTTTACAGTCATTAACAAAAATAATATTCCTGTCATAGACTGAACCATGACCAAAGATAATTGTAGGATAAAAATTTAGATCAGTTTTTATTTAAGGCTAGGTTTTTGACTACATTAGATATCAGGCTAGGGAATAAGACATAACTGCAAACCCACCTCACAGCCCAGGATACAAGGAGACAGCTAGACTTATATATATCCATATTGTTACCGACACAAGGATAGCTGGTGCATACTCTAGTTATAATGCATAATAATATGAGAAATATGTTGAGGCCAAGTATATTCTTTTCATTCCTTCAAAAAGTGCATGTTGAGCTGGTGGTCGCAGCTCTTTTAGAACTCTCTTAAAAAAGGCTACAAATATAATGTCCCAAGTTAAAGTGTTCATTACCGGGCCGACGGATGCTTAACCCCTTAATGACAAAGCCCGTACATGCACGGGCTCAAAATGCATTGTTTTCAATGGGTTTAGGGACTGACCATTGTCACTAAGGGGTTAATAGTCATCCCACTGTCTTCAGAGAGGACAGGGCTTGGATGTACTTTAGTCCCACTGTCTAGTTATATGTCCCATTATCTAATTTCATTATCCCCATATACACCATTATGGAAAGTAGGATTAAGTATGAGGCATACATACCAATCGGTTTAGAAATCATGGACCAGGAACTTTCCTCCAGTGACCAAGGATAGGCTCTGAGGTCAAATAGGTCATCCAAGCCTGCAGGGTCTTTTAAGAACCTATGCACCATAACAGAAGCTGAGTTAAGCATCCCTCCAGGGCTGAAGCACACTCCACAAGCATCAATTAGAAGCAATGTTATCCAAAAAATATTAAAGCCCCATCACATTCTCAGAGTAATATCATAGAGAATTATAATGAATTTATTTATAAAAAAAACTATTTATGGTTATTTTGTCAATGTAACTTTGTTTCTCTAATATATAATATATCATGTATACAAAAAATGTATATTACTCTATCTTTTTTTACATATGGAAAAATTCTTAAAAACTACCAGCGGAGATGTTAAAATTACAAATACTGTTAGCAACTATAATATATATATATATATATATATATATATATACTATATATAGTATTACTGTACATATAATGCATCACAAGGGAGAAATAAGACATTGTTAGCATTTTTCAATTTGTGAGGTCAAGCTGATGTAAAAAGTGTACTGAGTATAGTGCGGCTAAATTGTATTTCATATTGCATGATTCATTAACACTTGTATGGATTCATTACAACTGATGTATACAGTAATTCTGAAAACAGATATTTAATCAGCATTAATGGAATGTACTACTGACAATTACTTACTTTTAATATGATTACACTATAATTAATTTGATTCGACTGTCAAACAAAAATATAGTTAGAATTCTCTTTGGAGAACAGTAATGTTGCTGTGATCTTCGTTTTTATCTTAGAAATGATGATAAATGGAGGCAAATGATTTTCTTTTAAGGTTGCAACATAGAACAAAACATGTTACTTTGCTTAAAGGCACAAAGAGAAAAAAAATCAATACAAAGAGGTTCAATTACAACATTGAGTCATGTGACTTCCAGTAAAATTACCCATTTTTATCAAAAATTCATACAGCAGCTTAAAAATTCATCTCTATGGATAAGAAGTAAATTGTGGTTGAAGCTTGCCATATCATATGATAAATAGAGATGTGTATGTATTTCTGTTGTAGGTTTCTGGTATGTAAATAGCATTGCCATGGGAAATATTGTATGTATTTTTTTCCTTTGTTTCAAGCTGCTGCATCCTGTATATATTAGCACTACATACTTACTTACCAATCAAAGACCAGGTATACATTTTTGAATTTTACTGTTGCTTTTTAATTCTTTGTATTCCAACATCTGTGTGAAGCCAAGAAGACTGCTTATGAGCTTCCATGGACCTGCAATGTCTATGGAAAATGTCCAGTAGCCTAGGACATTTTAATATTTAAGGCGTATTGGGTAGCTAGATATTTGTTCCCTCTATCCAGAACTCTCCCAGTTCGTGGAAACAAACTGGAAAATTGGAAAATACTTAGCAAGAGCTATTAAACACAAAGCTAGACAATTATATATGGATATGTATAAAAGTCAAGATGACAAGACAATCTTAAAACAACCTTACTGACCAAATCGCAGGCTGTTTCAGACTCTACAACAACAACTTATACAATATAGAGTTGACTTAGACATCTGACCAGAAAACATGAGAAACTTTATCTGAAGACTTAAATATGCTGGATTTTCTTCTCCTACATTACAACTTGCGGTTAAAATACTACATTAGACCGTGATAAGGTGGCCCAGCACATGATGGTGTGACTGGCTTCAAGTCTTCTCTAAAGACTGTTTATTTAAATGGGTGTTAATATCAGTGTGTGCTACAGCCAGTCACTGTAAAGCTGAATGGCAATTCATTTGATGTTTTGAAGAGAGAGTTTGATAGCAGTCTTTACTATGTAATAATGCCGCCATGCATTGAATTACGATTTAACAATCAATGCTTCTGCCTCTCAGGGAAAAAACGTGTCAGGTGTAAACAGGGTAGCTACGTCAACAGGTTCTTTTAAGACAATATTTTGCTTTCTCTAGTTGGTAAGATAACATACCTCTTAGGTGTATCTTTTTCCACAAGAATCATCTAATTTTCAAGTACAGTTTTGTTTTCAATGATTGATAGTGGGTGGCACCTTGAAATGACAACGGCCAGGTAAGGAAGTTACAGCAGGTTGCCGATCACTGGCCTGACACACGTGGCCGCATTGAGACATAGTGAAGTCTGGCTTCATTATTTTTTGACGGGTAAGGTATGTCATGATATGGACACCTGAAATGTTGGGGGGTACATGTTGTCCAAGTAGCCAAAGGGCTGAAAGGCTTGCAGAACATCATGGAATCAAGGTCAATGTGGGCATCATAGACAAAAGCAGCTGGAGCAACAAATAGTGCCTATTCCTGGATAAAAGTATAATTACATTCCAGATTATATCCAAACATAATTCCTACACCTCTGTATGACATATGTTAATATATTTAATATTAATATCAAAAACTATCTCAGTAACTTTCTCTTGTACTGTACGAGGGATAATCTTGCTACCACATCATAGATTTTAAAATTGCTGCCTCATGCTAAAACATTTATGATACAATAGTTTTAAAGTCATGATTGTAAATAGTACCCAGTGCTAAAGATGTATGCATAGCCTATAAAAACAAAGCTTTTGTGAGGAACTTTTTGTAAATTGATGTCCTGCAGTATGTTTAAGGTATAACCTCACAGAAGGGGAATCAGGTACACATCCCACATACCTGTTAAGGTTAGAAGTTTACACGTGATTTGAAATATAAAACATGTGTCCCTCAAAAATAGTCTGATATGACAACAGCACAATGTCCCAAATTAGAGACACATAAGTTCCATTAAAATGAGGGGAATCTACTAAATGCTCATCATTTTCTATGAACTTATGTAATAAAGGCCATAACTGTTTACTCATTTTAGTATATACATTCTGTAGACTCCGTCTCTTTTTACTTCTCCAGCATATTCTCTAGGAATATGTGCAGGCCAAAGTATCTCCTAAAAACATGTTGCATCTTAGTTCAATCCCCTAAAATATAATTAAATGGGTTAGTAGGGCTCTCAAATAAATTCCACTTTAGCAACGTCCTAAACTTTTTACAGTATCTGATCAATTCACTAAAATAATTCAATTCAATTCAATTCACTTAAATTATAATATACATATACGGTATATATATTTGTACACCATGTGTACTCCATGAAAAAGTTATTGGTTTAATGTCCTGAATGTGGTAATAAAGCACCTAGACTCAGCAAAATGGCTCACTATGTAGCTTATCTGTATACTGATAAAAGCCAGAAAAATGGCCATTTTGATGACTGGTTACATTATTATTTTTTTTTGAAAATGTATCCAATAAGTTAATGAAATGCGGAAATAACCAGAGTTTATGATAGAAGGGTCTCAGGTTGTTTTCAACATAAAACATAAAAGAAGGTGATATATCACTAGAGATGCTTTTAGTTGCCAGAAATATGCAAAAACACAATGCCTTGCATGCACATTAGACATTCAACAGTTAATTTAAACATCCTGACGTGCTTGGAGATAAAGTAGCTGACAATGCCAGTTTAACAGGTTTTCATTGCTAGTGATTAAATCATCATAAAAAAATCAGTTTCTGCAATTTAATGCAATATGTTGAAATTAAATCTCCAAATATATTTTTTAAAATTGTCAATATTAGTGGAAAAAATGTTTTGACCTGGTGTACACAAAAGATGATGGGAGTTGCTGGTCGCCCAGCACTATGGTTTCAATTTATTGATCAGGAGAGCATTCTAGACACATTAACTGGTTCTTGATTTATTCAAGGAGGTTGGTAGGAGATGATATTCCGGGTTAATCAGTACACATTTTATTATTTACTTATTTTAATTTATTTTTAATTGAATGGGTATCAGCTCAACATAACACCTTACAGTTTCTGCCTATGCTGTACAAATATGTCATCAATCTTTCCCAAAGAGCAGTGGCATTTACCTATCAAAAGAATGATAGGTAATTAGATTATTTAAGGTATGTGCAATGTATGATACATGCCTATATCGGAAGCAAAAAAAATAGGGAGAAC
The DNA here is from genome assembly GCA_009364415.1 of Spea multiplicata. Lineage (NCBI taxonomy): Eukaryota > Metazoa > Chordata > Amphibia > Anura > Pelobatidae > Spea > Spea multiplicata. Next base: position 28,163,250 of record VKOC01000003.1, read on the forward strand.
AAAACATAAATTATATAGCTTGGAGAAAAAAAGGGACAATGATACAATACAATAAAAATGTACATAAGCATCAAATAATTGGTAAATAATAAATAAATCAAAAGGAAGTTTTTTCACTGATCTCACTTGATGCATACATACACAATACCACTCAGGTGCAAAGTACAACATCATATATTTTTTAATGTCTCTCTCTGAACATGGTGGTGAAGCTCAACACCCACAATGACACTGAATTAGGTGGCAAACAGTACACACGGGGCACAAAATGCAATAAACGTCTTATACTGTGACATACCCACGGTGTTTTCGTAAACCTCCTCAACACAAAATCAGTAGCACAATGGGTTGTAAAACAAGATACAGCATTTAACCACCAGGGACCATATCTGCTGAACATACTACACACAGACCCTTTTCTATTGTGTCACTCAAGACTGCAGTGCTCATGACCATACCTGGGTACATCCAGGCTCCAGCTGCCTGTAGTCCTCCCTCTACGGAGCTACCTGACGTCAGTGGGCAGTCTGCTGACTTTAATTCTTAACATGGTAAGAATTAGTGGATAAGTGGGTGGGGAGTGGGGCATGCCTCTACCCCATTCCCGCTGCCTGGAGGTTCTCCGCGGTGACCTGGAGTCTCCGGGCAAAAATTGGAGAGTTCCCACTTATGCTCATGATGAGTGGCAATATATAATTTTATACAGTAAACAGTTCCAGTAGCCATCATTTCTACCAGCAGTACCCATTAATTAAGCCCAGCGATATTGCTTGTGGGGCACGCAAAGCTTTCATTGTCTAATCTAGAGTTGCCAGACACATGATGGCAAACCCTAATTTTTCTTGGGGGCACTAGTGAGCCAAAAATAAGACCCCAAGGCTAATGGAAAATATGGGATTAGTTTAATTCAGCGGGTGAATTAAAGAATTAATTATCCTAGCCTATTATGATATTATATTCATATTAAAATTATATGTAAAATGACCATGATAGAGGTAAAAAAAATAACCCAGGGATGACAGGAACTGGAAATTACTAAGTGCCTGCTGTGAAGCTTAGCATACTGCTTTCTTTTTATGATGCTTATTTGGCCTGTCTCCACATGTTGTCACTAGCAGTATTACTGTACTAGATATTGTGGTGACATAAGTATTGTTGTCAATGTTTTTGCCAGTTGAACTCTTTCTGTATTACATGTCTTTTGGTATGTTAACAAGGGCACACCTACAGTGATTCAGTATGCCTGTTGAATGCAAAATCTTAGTTCAGTCTCTCTCTGCCCACCATCCTGCATGGATAGGGCAATCGGTGGTGTGCTAGGTTATATTGGACCTTAGGTTGCAGGTTAGTCTTGGAAAGTGTTGCATTGTATGTTGGGCTGTCACTCATTTATTGTATGTTACTGTGTTTTTGTCTCTTATTAAATATCTGTTAAAGTAGACAAACCTTTGTGTTATATTTGTTTAAACACCACAGATATCACCCAAATGTTTCATACACACACTTCCCTATATAAAGGTTGGCTCACATACACTCATACATTGACACCCATGCTCACATACACTTAAACATACACATTCATGCTCACATACACTTATACATAGACATCTATGGTCACATACACTTATACATACAATATATATATTTTTATTTTTTTCTAAATTTATTTTCAGCTGCATTTAATGTACCCAAACAAATTATATATATTTTTTTGTGACAGATATGGCTTACTTTTTAAACAATATTCATCCTTATAACCAATTTTGTATTATAATCAATAATATAATTTTGTATGGAAAATATATATAAAAATGAAACATTTTTTTCCTAGTTATAAATTTTACACAGCTTAAAAAACCACAAATTATATATATATATATACTATATATATATATATATATATAAAATATATATTCTTTCCCCTGAGTTTAGACACACCTTATATGCCTATGTTTGTTTATTTTTGCTGTTATAGGGCAAATATTAATATATGTGCATAGTGTGAATGAAACACCTTAGTTATATAGAAAGGCTATATTTATTTAATCTAGAAAAAAAGCATCTTAGAGGGGATATCATAATATTATAGAAATACATAAAGCGACAACACACACTGCTATTGGATGGCTTGCTAATTAATAGGACTGTACAAAAGAACAAAAGGCCATCTATTCAGACTTGAAGGAGGAGATTTTTATCTAAAGCAGTGAAAAGGGTTTCTTACTGTAAGAAGAATAAACACGCAGAATGCATTACCTACAAAGGATGTGCTATCAAATTCAATTGATGTTTTTAAATATGGGCTGGGGTTTTTTTTTACAGCAGGACTATAATAGTTAAAGCTATCATATACACTTTAATGGCTATGGTAAGTAAGAGGTCTTTTTACATTTACATGATGTTCCCCTAGTAAACACATAGGGGTATTCTGTAGAATCTGCACATCTACATGCATTGTATAATTACTGCCAGTCAGCTTCAGCGCTGCAGAGTTCAAATTAGGATGGAGTCTGAAGAAATCATGCTATGCTTTTGAACTGAACTGACTTGGCTTGCGGCTAAACTCAATTGGACAGAGTGGTTTCAGCATTTTGTGTTACGTAGGAAAGGGACTTTCATGGAATTTATTTAGACAGAATGCTAATTTAACATCTTTGTCTAGATATCTTTAATAAACTTTAATATGTGGACATATTATATTGAGCAACGGGGTCTTCTACTAAACTGCAGCATTTTATGAAAGGTATTAAGTATTACTGGCGTATAATCTCAGGGGAAGAATTATATATCACAAATTAGTAGTAGTAGAGTAGCCAGGAGGGAGGTTATTGAAACAGAAGTCTCATTTTCTACATCCAAAGAGTAAAGAATGCATGCTCCAATCTGCACGCAGTAAAAGTGTAATGCATAGTGTCCATGCAAGATATGATGACTGAAATGTCCCTTTCATATTCATAATTAATATTTGTATGGCTTTTTCCATTTTGATTTTCAATGTTAAAATAAAAAAACATTCATAAATTGTCAAAGGGACAGTACCAACAAAAAATAATGGTGTGTGTAACTTTATTTTGTAATAACAACTTTTTTTCTGTGTATATTTTAAGTTGATGTTCCAGCTCCTAGAGGTCTTTACTGGACATTCACCAGTACATGCCTTGTTTGCTCCCAAAAAAAGCAATTCATTAATGAACATTCTCCTTAGTAATGCTGGTTTGTGCCCCTTATTTGCAAAAGACATTTAAAATTGACATTAAAATAGCAGATAATTGCCAATGTGTTTAATTAATGAAAACCTTCTCCTGTCACATTTACTAAGGCAAATTAAATAATTAACATTGGACTAATGGGAGATAATTTAATTTTGAAATCCAATAAATAAAGACCATTTCTACAAATAGACAGAAATCCCCCAACTCAGGAAAGCGGATATTACAATGGGATTTAACACACAAGACTTGACAGTACATGACAATAGTTTTGCCTGGTTAAATGCCCATTGCAAAGAATGAAATGTTAGTGATAGTACTTCACTGCAACCACACAGATTATGATTGTATTAAGAATTTCAAGTTCCATTTTTTTATCTGTCACAAAATGATACATGAGATTTGTTTCCATTACTCAAATAATATCTGCACGCAACCTCTATGCAACAGGTCAAGCCAGCACAGGATAATGAAAGAGTAAATGCATCTAACAGTACCCAAAGTAATGGGCAAACCTGCGTCAAATTAATAGTTTACGTACTTTGTATACCTAATGAATTTATGTAGTAGTTTTGTTTATGTAGTTTTTGCTCTCTATGGAGAAATTGGTAAAATTACATATCCGGGTGAAGCACCGATTCTCCAGGTCAAGACCCGAATCCTCCCATTTTCCTTTAAATGGTGGAGGTCCCACTGACGTCAGGAGTGTTCCCGCTGGTGTCAGTGGGACCTCTCACCGACATCATGGGACCGCCCAAATTTGTGCAAAATAAATATGTATAAATAATCTCCCAATGTATATTTTTATACACATTATATGGGTTCAAACTATATGTATATACTTTGAGTGCCTCTTGTTTTGGAATCGATTAACAAAGAGAGCAGAAAAAAGATGTGGTAGTCAGAAGAGTGCTGTAAAAAAGCTTTTATTTAAGTCTATAGACCCCCTGCTGTCAGAGTGGTTTGATCTACTCTTTTCCGCTCCTTCTAGCTAGTCTCCTCCCCTTCACTCTAGCAACTGCTCCTTCACAGAGACAGAGTCCCTGCCAGGGACACAGTTTGCATGCTGCAGACACAAGGTAGTTTATTTCAAACATGCATTGCAGCCAAAGGTTAGCTTGCATATCATTACAGAATGGTACTGTAGCTGATGTGGAATGCAGATTTCATGATTCTCAGCTATCAATTTGGTTGGCTGAATATCATGAGAGATGGAATAACATCACTTCCAAATGTACCAAAGTACCAAGTGTCCTATTTTGGCTCCCTTTTTACTACTCACCAACTACCCCTTTTTTGTAATTCCTCAGAATGTTTGCGCATCACAGAGCTACACAATGCTACATTACATTTACTTTTTACGACTGCAACTCTCATGATGTTGAGCAGCAACATTGCTAGTTGATAATTATGGGAATAGTAGCTAAAAACTGTAAATTGGGCAATGGGAGGCTACACTGCAGTACAAACACTAAGAATATTTTTTCGTGTTAATGGGTAACATATGCCTCCCACCAGGAAACCCTTCTCTTGAGCCAAGCGATGGGAAGGAGGTACTGGGGTGGGAGAGAGCAAGGTGAGAGAGAAAGGTGGAGAAGATATTTTCCTCCCTTGGAAGAAATCCTGTGGACTGGAATAAGTACGATGGCTTTTCCCGTAGTGTAAACACCAGACAGGAGTTGATACATTTTTGTAAAATTTATAAAAAAATCATTACATTTTAGTAATCTTTTAGATAGTGTTTGCAGATAACACAACATAACATACTATTTGCTAGGCAGACAGAAAATCTGTGGGGCTGGCTTACAAACACTTTAGAACCTTCCTAAGACAAACCCTGTGCCTTTAAATATATCTAATTATCAAATAACCTTGTCTTATGCTGCTAACAGCTATTTCTCATTACATAAGCAATATAACACCATCATTTCCTCCTTCCCTGAGGATATACACACATAGCATAAATAAATTATGGAGAAACTGTTGGAAAGCAAATGACAGAGCTGCTACATAATGTTGGTACAATAACTCTAACTTAACTTGAAGAATATTCAGATTTTCCAGGAATTATTCCATTGCAATGTAACAAACTAGGACAATCTTAGAAAAGCAGCTTTCTACTTGCATTTGTTAATTAAATGCCACATCGGCTACTGTAAAAGTAATTCATGGAATATCTACAACTACCTTATAATTTAAGTAAGTTTACAAATGGCTATAAAGGATTCCGAATCATTCAGCCCGTGTTTTCATCAAAGCTACCCAGCAGTGGTTGAATCCTGATCGAAGGTAAAATCCATTTGTGTTAACATAGCAACCTCAAGGGGATGATAAAATGATTCTTGAATAATTTCCAAATCTAATTGTGTTTGCTCTTCAAACTGCTGTAAGGCCTTTTCAAAATGCATTGGCAAACAAGTAAAATCCTACAGGATTTTATGTTTTAGCCAGTAAGATTTCATCACGAGCGTTAAAGACGAAATGAGCGTCAGCTTCTAAAATGCTTGCGACTTAAACACACAGTTTTAAAGATCAATTTGTCTTTTAGCATGCCTTCTGATTTTCTACAAATGCTCTAAGACACTGGATCTTTACGCTAAACCAACCTTTTCTGATGGGAAAAGAGCTTTAAGTGTATTAGTCCTTTTTGATATTGGACAGAATGAATTAAGAACTTGTTAGATTTTTAGGAAGTCCATGTTCATTTAACTCAGAATCTGTTCCCAGAATTGTTAGTTATATAACCTATAAATATATTAAATATGAAATAAAACATACGCAAATGTAATACGCAGTAAAGTCAGTTATTTTACCCTTAATTGTGAATGCAGTTCATTAATCTGATACTTTAAAAAGCAACTTAGGTGCTAAAGTTGCTCAGGAAACCATTTCTAAACTACAAGATCAATAACCAGATGCATACAGGTCTATATACTAATGCCAGGGATTTCAGTACTTTTAAATAAGTTGCTATGTGTGTGACAGCAGACAACTTGTGGTGAGTCATCTTAAAACTTGGTTGAGTTGATAATCAAGTTCACTTTTGTGAATAGAGGAGTTGGACAGTTTCAGTCAAGTCAATAGAGTTGGTCTGTGCAACTTAGCTGGACACAACTAGACTATTTGTAAAATCAATGTGACCAACCATAAACATATGTCATAATGGGACCTAGATATACATAATACAGGGCCTCTTCCATGAGTTCTAGATTTCAATAAGCTGAATGCCATTGTAAAATATTCTAACACATTTAACATCTCTTCTAACCTCAAGAATATGATAAAGGACCATATGAAATTATTAGTATAGGCAATAGTCAAAGATATGTAATTATTGGGCATAAATAAATGATAATTAAGATATATTAATATGTTTCAATGGTAGGTTTCAAGGTTTCCTTGACCTTAATTATGGAATGAAGGATTTGCTGAACATGCAGTCTATAGATAGGATGTTAACTTGTTAATGCATGATAGTTGTAACTGTAAAAGGGCATAACAGTAGGCTTACAGTAGCCACCTAAAATAGGGTTTAGACGTAAAGATCTTAGTGAGCATGTTTACCCAATTAGGTGAAGACCAATACAGTGACATCATTATTCAAACCACATATAAGCTAGGCCTGTGTAAGACATGGAGAGGCATGGGAAGAGAGGTCGAGTGAAGATGTACTTGCCATCCACGGACACTTCACGTCCCAACACTCCCTCCCTCCATCCTCAGGAATGCGTAGGACAGATGTCATGAACTAAATTCCTCTCGAAGGATTTGTAAGACTTGTTTTGTATTTTTGTTATCTTCTTTTTATGTTCTTCTTCTATTTTTGTTCGTATTAAATGTTACACCTTTGTTTGCATCTAAGTGACTCTGCCTATTTTTGATGCACATACATATTTATGTGTTGTTCCCGAAGTTCTCGAAGTTTGTGTTTGGCTTATATTTTCTTACAGCCATCTTGGCCGTATCAAATAACCCTGCTTCTCTTGCTTCTCCTGCTAGAGAAATGTATGACCATATGACAAAGTGAAGTCAGTGAATAAACACGCTAGATGCCTTTTCAGGTTTGCATAGGTAAAATATGAAACGGGACAATTCTCGTAAAATTAACTGCAGGAGGTAGGAGGAGGAGACACTGTAGGTTTTATGAAGGATATTTGTTTCTTATTTTTTTGCTTCTGATTTTATTTCTACTCCTTGTGTAACAAAAAATGTTAATCCAGTACAGCACCATTGCGAAGATTAAGCAAGATATGATGAGTCTGCATTCACATCCCCTAATTGTTTTTCGAACCTACAAGGAGGAGCCTCTGTTCTAAATACAATATCTTATTTTAGCGGATTCCCTTTAAGGTTCCTAACAATTCCATTACTAGTATTTGTGCATATACCCACACAATATGCCCAACTATAGAAATCCCATAGCCTTTTGGGGTTAGACTCCATAAATCAGAAAATTATACACATTATAAATTGCCCCATTTTAGTGTCTTTCTATCAATATAGGTAACTGGACTTGTGCAGCCTCATCATGTGGGAGATGAGCAAACAGTACTCATTAACAATGGTAACAGCAAACGCTCAACAGCTCTCAATCAATAAAATATAACAGACTAATCTTACAGTCTGTGTTTTTTTTTAAGGGGTTAGCGATTGTAACATCACATTGTAAATGCTTGTTTCTATAAACCGAACAATCATGTTCAATATCTTTATGCTTGCTGGTGTATGTAGGCGTTAGAAATAATAATGTATATTAATCCTAGCACTACAAGATTTTTAGGAGTATAATCTTGGATATTTATTGCCTAGCAGTTATTACCATGAAAGTATAACAACATTTCTAGTAGAGTGAAGTATATTATTTTTCAGACATTAACATTCCACATGTCAGAACACAATAAAGCAGAGTTACATGATTGAAAAACAGATCAGCAAACACAATGACTTAATTATGTATAAAGTGGGTTTTTTCACCAAAAATTCCTTTATACCTTAATGTTTTGTCATGTAGGTTGATGTTACGCGTTGATCAGTCATATGAGGCTGCTTTTAGTCGGGGACAGCAGGAATTAGCTTTTCTCTGTATGGAAGTTCAATCTTGGAACATCTAAAATATACACAATATACCTGTATATTAATGACAAAAAAAACATAAAAATAAGCAATAGTGCATGCAAAGCTTTTATAAAATATATAATTGGGTTTTGAGTAGAGCTTTGCTGGAGTTGCACCAAAGATGAACTTGAACAGTAGCTGCAGGTGCTGCAAAGTGCTTTTGAAAAATTATTCTGTGATCGTTATATCAGCAGTACTTTTTGTTTGTTTTTAACTGTAGTAGTCATCACTACATTCCTTTATAGAGGAAATCTAAATCAGTTATTGGGTTTGATATATTATTTAAATTGTATTTAAATGAAATCAATGAGTAAACATCATTATGATGATCTGCTTTTACTGTTAATACAATGAGGATATACTGTTGTTCTCTAAGCATAAAATACAGTGCTGCATATGAATAAAAGCTGTTTTATCTCATTTTGATCCAATAAATGTCCTTTATCTGCAGACTGCAGAGGCAGTCATTTCTGCAGTTGTGATATTTTCGGTAACTTTCCCTTCTCAAACACCACACTGAGCTGATTCTTTATGGTAATGCTAATGAAGTCTGTTACTCCATCGACTTTCATTAGTCAGACTGTCCAACTGGGTGATTAAGACTGAACCATTCCATTGTTTACTTCAAGGCAACAATATGGTAAAAATGCACCTAAAGCCATATTAACACAAAGCGTTATACGTTTTAAAATGTATTTTTACTAGAAAAAAAATGGGTTCTCTGCATGGGACAGGCAACAGGACCAAGTAAGACTTTGAATCCTACAAATGGTAGAAAAAAAATGTCTATTGTTCACAGGGGATGCTTTTGGATTCTTGTGAATATATTCAATTATTTGATTTTGCTAAATAGGTGAAAGGCAAAAAAACAAGGTTTTGGTGAAAGAGTTTATTTTGGCTACGTACAGTTACTGTATAGCCAGTGGGATGGCACTGTGCTCTTTACTGTCACTATATAAACCCAACAATTTAATTGTCATCAACTATGTTATCTGGTAGATCTACCATAAACTGAAATTGATTTCCGATCACATACCAAAGTAATACAAACAGCTATTATTTTGTGGCATTTGGTACTATTTTTGGATGGCAGTTTTCAGAACCTACCGACTATGGAAATGTAAACCGATCTCTCTAGCGCAAAGAAATATTGAAATTATAAATTAAATGTGAACGGTGGGAATTGCTAATTAGGACATATATAAATATACCGGGGATCTTAATTAAATACTAATGCTCTTGTCTTGGACCTATTATAGAAACCATCTAACAATATTGATTTATCACACAGGCCTAGGGAAGAAGGTTAGTGTGATGCAAGCAATGATTATACTAAATTGAATTTTGTATAATGCAGTGGTGATCTTGCCAAATGGCTGCTGACATTATGAGTGAGATATAGTAATACAGAGCTGTCACCGAGACATTTTAAAATGACGGTTTCAGTGCCAACAGCATACAGCCTTTAAATCCCCTGTCGGGGAGTTTGCAAGACTAAGGAACTGAAGTGTAGAAACATTAATAATTATTAAACATAGGAGGGAAATTGTTGCTTCTTTTTGTTTCCTTGGAATTTTACGTTATTTTTTATTTTCCGAACTGTTCCCAGCACCATTCTTTTGCCACTGGATGACACTATGTATATGTGGTTCATATTGCTTGGACCCATTAATATTGCGATCGGAGCTATGTGTGCTACAGAGTGCGACCCTAAATTAGTCAAGTCAAGCTATAGTTGGGTGACGCAGATAATAGGTTTGTTCACAGATATGCAGTAGTTGCTAACATCCTATGCAAAGAGGATCTCAACATGGTTTTATTCTAGGCATTTGTCTAGTCATACAAACATTATCAGAATACAGTGGATATGCATACATTAGGAATGGCGGAGTGCTGATGGTGGCCATGTCTACTTTATTTTCACTAAGCCCTGCCCACTTTCAGTTATTCATTCTTGCACCTACACATCCGTTGTCTGTCTTTGTCCAGTCTACAACACCTTTCCATTCTTCTTGGGCCTCTCATGTTGTAAGCCAAAGACCTGGAATGTTCCACTGTAGATTGCTGCTTCGAATCACAAAACCTTTGTGTCGTGTACCTTTATTATCTGCTGTCTACTTTTCTCTCTTTTATGTAGCATAAATGTACCTTAGATTAGACCATCCATGATAAATCAGTCACAGATTTTAATGTGATTCATTTATAAGGCAATTCCAAATTCCTCCAAATTCTTAACAGCCAGAACCCTCACTATGGGGTTAGCAAGTGTATTTTGTTAAAAATCAGATACATATTCATATTCAATAAATGTATTTATTATATGTTTGTCATCATTAATTTCAAATTAACACAAAGTAACGGGAAGATAAGGAAAATAAATAATTTGTATTTAAAAAATAGAAAAATATTTGTTACTGATGATTTTGAGACAGATGTAGCAGTTGATGTTTCCAAAAAGACGCCTGTTTTCATTGTGTAATAGAGTCCTTATGCAGTACTTTGTTTATGGTAACATTTCACCCCTTTTTCTTTTGCTTCTTGTTTTAACTTAATATGTTGAAGAGAAACACTTTTTTATCCTCTTGCTGCTGAATGACACCATCTGTGATTTCCAATGTAATTACGTTATGTTGGAATTAGATTAATGAAAAGACTTGTGCTTATGTGAGGCTGTGAGTCTGCTGGCTAAGTGTCATTTCCACTAACTAAATATATATATCTGTCTTTTCAGCACAGCTTATGTTTTTTTGGTGTGTGTTTTTCTTACAATCCATGTAGGACATTGTGTTTCTAGTCATTTGACAGAAATGTACCGTAAGCTTTAAATGTCCCATGTTTTCTATATTAGGCTGTCATCATTTTAGAATAAACTCCCTTTAAATTGCTATTTCCCCAGATACCCAACTTGCATAACTGCCCAATCTCACTTGTTTTGTGAGGTTCATTAAGTCGCAAACATTAAATTAGAAACATCTGCAGTGCTGTAAAGGGTAGAATTGTTTCTATGGTGTATCCCTTCTTCAAGGCTTAGTACATGTGGACACATAAAAGCACGGTTGAGAGGGAACAATATTTCCCTCATATCGCCCCCACCATAATCATTAAAAGCACTACCAACATCAAGCACATTGTTATCATGAGATATAAAATGGTCAGTCTTTATAACCTCTTTGTAACCCCCAAGAATGTAACTTCTGTAGAACACGTGGAAGCCTTAGGTCTGCAGCTGCAATTAATCATGCTTTTTACACCTTGAGCCTTCATTCTCTGACATATACATCAATTTGTTCCAAAAACTTAAAACAATGAAAAAAACACTCTATGCTAGTCAGTGTATGTACAGTAGGTATACTAGTAGGTATATGTAGGTCTTCTGTTGGGGGACATATTAACCAAGTGTAGCTACACTTATGCAAAATCTTTGCTCACAACAAAGGATATAGTCATTGATGACACACATAAACGCTGGAAAAACTCATAGTACATAATAAATAAAATATAATTGCTGGGCTTTAGTATTATTAAAATGCTTTATTAATATGAATTAGATTTTGCCTGATTGATTTGAGGTTACGGCTATCTTTGTGATATATACAGAGGTGTCACTACAGTACGTGGGCATCCGCATGAATTTTTTCAGGGGGAGCATAATGTTTATGTCATCCGTGCTGTGCCCCTTTTCGACCATGTCATGAAGGAGAGGGGCATTGTCATTATCACATAAAGTGCAGGCTTGCAAAGGGTTGAGACACCTGATGCAAAAGCTTAATAGAAGGATCGAGCTGCCATTGTCTAAATTTGAGTGATGCAATATTTAATCTGTTTTAACATTATTGAATGCACCCCATTATTCATTGATACATGATCAAGGCACTACAACTGAATTATAAAAAAAAAACATGCAGAATCTGCATTTAGTGCAAAAGAGGGGGAAAGAAGCAACACCACACGTAAACCCAAATTATAGACCCAGAGCGCTAGATATAAACTCACGGCACCAAATAAAGATGTTGTATGTATGACCCTCGCACTCTCCTTAGTGCGGGGAGGCACGTGATGTTGGAGAGATGCGGCTGACCTTCCTCTGCGCTGTGCTCACTTCATCTGAATGCAGCCAGCATGCGCAAGGCGGCAAGAGCATGATGGAGACGATTTATTGAAGAGCGGGTAAAAATCCAGGGGGGGGGATCCCTTACCCCCCCTGCAGATGTCCATGCTACAATATAGATTAAGCAGTTGTTAAAACATAATGGACTAGTTAATTAGTTAGTAAGTGAATTTGGTGACAGTTTGATGTTTTTCTTTACTGAATTGTGAAATGCATACTTTTGGAAAGACTTGTCCAATGTGGGCATAGCTGGTATGTTTGTAAGCACAGGAGGCTATTTGAGGCTAAATAGAGACCTTAGGTCAGGGGTGTACAACTCGTGTCCTTGAGGGCTACAAAGAGGCCACGCTATTTCTCTATGCCAGCTTGAGCAGAATGATCTCAATTTCATATTCATCAAATTACTTGTTTGCTGCCCTTGAGAACTGGAATTGTGCAGCCCTGCCTTGGATTACACGAGGAGATCCTGACAACCCATACATTTTAAACTGCGTGTAGACCCAGTTTAGAACCTGTGCTAAAGCAATAGTAATGAAACTAATAATACATACAACACTTATGGGACATATCTACATAATATTTTAAATAAGCCGTTTTAAACACATCAGACATTTTTCCTAGTTTTAATTTTTATTATTATTTTTTTTTCTGCAGCACCAACAATTTATGACGCAATACATATATTCGGGGTATATGACATGACTAGAAGTGCATTAGGTAGATAGGGTCCCTCTTGCAAGCTTACAATCTAGAGATGACTGATACCAAAGCCAACAATACATACTGTAGCCATAGTTAATAGAATTGCTTATTGCTAGCCTTGATATAACCTGCGTCACAGCAAAATGTCTGATGAAGCCTTTTAGTGTCTTTTCTTAAGGTCACTTGCTTACGGAGATGAAATTAGTCCATGTCCACAATTTGTACCTTTGATGTTCCTGCGCAGAGCTGTCACACAGGTAGTATATTTCCACTTTTCCAGTCTATGTTTCAGTAAGGGTGTAGTCTGCCAGTAAGGAGATGAGTATCATGTAGCACAGAGAGCAACTCCTGTAACAAAGAGGTTGAGATCAATAAGGAATCTTTATTGCCATAATTTGTGCTACTGCCTAACCTCAGCGAGCCCTCATATAATCTCCTTAGCACTATAGTCTCCTGCATGCCTGCGTCCAATTATACACATGTCCTTTACCACTAACATAGATTTACTGGCAATGTCGAAAATCTGTATGAAATTAGTATAGAGTGCTCATTCCTATTCTTGTATCATGTAGATAATATTACAGAATCAGAATACGGATTTTTTGCCTCATACAGCTGCTAATCAACTATAATGTGACTTACCGTCACTAAATAATATCCTGATATAGCATGCCCTGAATTAGAATTTAATGTTGAAATGCAATAATAATAATAAATTACAATTCACTTAGCACATAACTTTGTGTGAGTGCACAAACATGTAAAATAGCAATCCCTCTGAGGCTAGGTTTCCACTTGGGTTTTTGTCCTGCATTTTTTTCTTGATGAAAAACGCCTAGAAAAACGCCAAGAAAACTGCCACTGCATTCTCCTGCGTTTTGGCGTTTATTCTGGAGTTTTTTCTGGCGTTTTAGCCTTTCTGTGGAAATTGCTTTTTTTGACCTTAGGCAGTTTTTCCAGCCTTTACAAGTTAGATGTTTCACCCAGCTAAAAGGGATTAGGATAAATGGCAAGTATCTGCCCTCTCCTGATGTCATTTACTTGGTAGAGTTCTACTTAAACGCCCCGGCGGACCCTTTTTTCTCTTTTCTGTGGTTTGTAAGGCATGCTTTATTCCGAATGTCTGCTCCTCTAGGAAGATTGGCCCCAAATGATGGTGCAAATTGTTTGCTGTTGCTTTTGGCACGCAGGATCCGGTCGCGTATGTTTGTTTGTAATGGCATGTTTGTTCCAAATGGTGTAAAATTCAATATGAACTTTGTTTTGTGTGAAACTGTTTGTTTCCAGCCTATTTCTCGTAGGACACACAGATACTGGGTCCATCCTCTGCATTGTAACTGTGGAAAAAACGCCATAAAAAACGCCAAGGCAAAAAACCCACATGGCTTTTTCATGGCGTTTTTTCTCTCCCATAGACTTCTATTGGAGAAAAACGCCAAGATTTCCTTGCAAAAAACGCCAGAGTGTCAACATGCTGCGATTCTGAAAAACTGCCACAGAGCCCAAAAAAGCAGAAAAACGACTGAAAAAACGCCGAACAGAAAAACGCCAAGTGGAAATGGCATTTTGCGATTTCCTATTGAAGAACAGCTAACATCTGGCTGCAGCTTTTTTTCACTAAAAAAACGCTGTGTGGCTGAATTGGCGTTTTTATGGGCGTTTTAAGCAAAAAAAAAACAAGTGGAAACCTAGCCTTAAAGCAGCTTCCTGTGAATGAATGAGTGGCAGGGGATAGCAGCTCAATTCTGCAAGCATGTGTGTGTGCATGTTACCCTTTGTAATTAGAAATGGTTACTTTAAACTCTACTTTCAGGTAAACGTGATATTATTCACGGAAACATTCTTTTGTTTTTATAAAGGGCAGCTGGTTTCATGCCAATGTGAATTTGATTGGATGACTTCTGTTAAATTTACGTGTCCCTTGAAAAATAATATTTTTGCTTTCGTAACTGAGCGTAGTCTACTAAACCAGTGCTTTATCTTCATTCTGGTACTCTCCTGTCTTAAGGGGACAGCTCTGTAAGTATACTATATCGATAAAAATCCAGGCCTAGACTAGAGGAAAGAGTTCTAGGATGCGGGAATATGTTACTTTCTGCTCCTACACTTTGGAAAATTATTCTAAAATAAATGGAATTAGTGCTTTCCTAGTAGGGATTTTTTCCTGTTCTTGTCTACTCTTCAGAAAAAATATTTCAAACTACTAGAAGGAAGTGTGCTGCATGTGAGTAAAGAATTATTTTAATAAGGGCTCTGGTACCATACTAAGGGGCAAAGGGTACCAACAGTCCCTAATACTAGAAGAATAAGGTTTTGAGTAGAGAAGGTAGAAATGGGATTCAGTGTTCCACTGTGTTTCTTGATGGAAATAATGAAGCCTATAGACATTTCGGCGAGGTACCCTAAGAAATGCTCAATTATTCAATGTGTAGTAATTACAACATAAAGTTGCTTTTCTCCATTCGATTTATTAGCCTAGCAAGGTTCTCAGTAGAAATAAAATTTGATAAAGTTAAGTATTATTAGCTACCTTGCTTACACCCCTCATAAGTCTGAGTCAGAGAAAATAATAAAATAAAAAGTAGAGGAGCCGCCACGCCACCAGCAATCACTAAATCATCAGTGATTTTTTTTGTGTGTGCATATTTTTTTTGTTCACTAGATCAATTTTTGTTGCCATGCAACTAGCACCATAAGGACATTTGTTATGGTTTTGTAAAGCTTTTAGTTTGGACTATTTCAATAAAGGCTTCGCAGAATGCTGATATTATTGTGATCTGCAGCCAGCTTTATTTGATATTTATATTATTAACCTGTTTTTACACTTTTAAATATCAATATCAAAGGCAAGACCAAAAGTGGAAATGCTTTAAATACCAATGGCAAACTTTAATGACCTGCCTTCCTATTTCTTCTGCTTTATATCATATTCAGAAGCTTATTCTGACCTTAGAACTAGACCTTGGATGGCAGGTCTGGGTGGGTTACAAGAGAGATTGCTGATCCCCCCCCAACTGGCCCATATACACTAGCGTGACTCTTCTAGTACCATGAAGGTGTCCAAGTAATTGAACAGGGATCCTCCCCTATGTGACATAGAAAAATATGACATAACAACAGCAATATACATTTCCTCCAGTTAATGAATCTGGGCCAACGTATCTCCGTTTTTTATCCCACACTTTCCCATTGTAGTCTATAGGAGAACTGCTATTCCATTACGTATTGTTGCAGAGTTTTGTAGGTCACTTTTACAGAATCTATGTGCAATTATGCAGATTAAAACGCATGTCTGTTTTCTAGGTATTTGCCCGTATTTATAAATGACTCCTTGGATGTGTTAAATGTTATTGAAGGGCTTTTATGGCAATCCAATTACTCTCTGGCAAGCACTGATGTTATGTCCGTTTATGAGGATATCAGATGCAGCTATGGTTTGGAAACAGTCCAGCACTTTCATACTAAGGCCAATTATGACACGGGTGAGGCGATTTCATCTTAGAATCCCTTGAATGCCTCTGTGTTCATTATCAATGGAGTCATCAAAACTGGTATACAATTGTGGCCGTGGATATACAGCTGGCTAATTCAAAGTAATTATTGGATGATAGGACAAAGGTTTTACAAGTGTTTCTCAATCGTTTTGTGACCAAGCACACCTGGGATCTGAACAAAAAAACTGAAAAATCATACCATGTGAAAGAAAAGCGGGTAAAAAAAATCTTTTAAGAACCAGTGAAACAGAAAGAACTGACTAGTGGATTAATACTGTGTCACCCACAAGCTGTGATGAAGACCCTAAAGAAGCAAGAGGGACAAATGGTGAACAAAATAAATGCCTGATAACAGTAGTGAAAGAAGGTGGGGTACATGAGGAACCACTTAAGGATTCTGATTGCTCTCCTAAAAACATTGCTCACCCCGCTCCCATGTTATCACATGATTATAACTTACAGTATAAAAAAATACATATGCTATGCAGAACACATATCAGCCTCTCACTTTTACATTACACATAACAAAACAACTTAACTCATTATTTGCCATTTGTTTCCTGTTTCTTATTTTAGCTCAAAGTACTGTGGGTATGCACGTCCCACAATCACTACAAATAATACGCAGTAAATATTTGTGTATGCAATAAAGACAGTTGCTAATGTTTTGCAAATAATTTTATTCTGCATATTTTTTTGCAACTTGCAAAGAAAAACTACAAAATTGTCAACAAAAACTAACACTGTAGGGAGAGGGCAGCTGCCCTGTCTCTCCAAACAGTCCCCGTTTTCACGTGATGGTCCTGATGTTCAGGCAATTGCAGCTCCCACATGGCCTACTCACTGTGCCAGTTGGGTAAGGTGGGCGAGTGGCATTGCCTCCAACCCTGCCCGCCTCCAAGCTAGTCCTACCAACTTCACCGTTAGCAGTGAACACCTAAAAAGTTGAGGATTATAATAACGTGTCATATTTTTAGGGGTACCCTAAAGGTGCCTGTAATATGCTTAAAAGTCAGAGGAACAAAATTCTAAAAAATAAAGAGAGATTTCTTAAAGTAGAACAGGTACCTTCCTATGTACTGGGATACTCCTCACTGTTAGCAGTATTAAAACGGTTTACTTCATTAATCTGTAGACTACATATTTTTATATAAAATCTAACAAAGTGAACTCCAAGTTTATAATGCCTTATTGAAAAGGGCAATTTAATAGTGTACACATGCTTAATTGCACAATGGCTATTGACAATATCTTTAAACAGTTGCATATTTGCCAAATTTAGCTAATGGAAATAGAATTGCCACTTAATGTCTCAACTTGCACTGGTAGGAAATAAATTGTTTCTGGCACCTCTCTGGCTTTTTAAGAATATATTTAGCTGATATTTAAAGCAAAATCGATTTGTAGTTTATTTTGCTTCCTTAATGATGAAGACAACTGTTTTTTTTTATGTTTCCCATGTATATTGTCTCCAACTTTTTTTAGTGCAGACTATCATCTTTCACATTGAATGATATTGTCTCAGACATTTTGTTACTTATTTTTTTTTCCAAATGACTTCTTATTTGGTAACGAGAGTAATGGGCTTAGTAATGGAGATTATTGTCCTTTGTCCATTTCCACCCACACATGTATGTGGTATGTTGTATAAAGACACAGTATATTTAGTTACTATAGTTTACCTGCTCAGAGAGCACATCTACCTCTTCCAATGCCACTGCATCCCATTTATTGCGCACATAAACACATTATTTTACCCCACATCTGTGTTACATATTGGAAACCTTTCTTAATGTTCTTAATTCTCCCCCAACCCTTGCCTTTTTACTTTTACATCAACTTCTTATTACATTTACATCTTCTCTATAACACCTTGTTTTTTCCCTCTCCTTCTAAACCATGTACCATCATTTGATCTTACTCAAAAGCACAGAGTCTTAAAATTCTAAGAATTAGATATCTTAGTAAAAAATATGTGAGAGTTTAAATTTAGATCTATGAGCACATGGAGCCATAATGATCTGGCAACAAATTGGGTTCAAATACATGGGTTAAATACATGGGCAAATGGGTAACTAGATCCAGTTGTCTAGACTGTTGCTCAGTACGTAGAACCAATGATCCATGGTTCTACTGTGTAGGTATTCAATTTAGTTGTAGCATGAACACTTTAGTTGATAGTAAAGATACATTTTTCTCTTTCATTCACTTAACTTTTAGTATAGTTATAGTATTGCTCATCTATAACGCTTACAGCTATAGTATTGTACATGTACAATATTCACAATATTGACCATGGATTATTAACAGCACACGTAAAATACAATGCTCCAGAAGAGTGTAGGTGGATTTCTCTTCATTACTAGATGAGCAACACACATGCTCCATTAACATAAAGCATAAATGTCATTTGTGACGCACAATCAAATGGGCTATTCCATTGGTTGCTATGGTGATATACCACTTTTCGAACCAGACTCCACAAATATATATATATATATATATATATATATATAAAACCCCATGTTTAAGTTATAAAAAAAAATATGCAACTTTAAACCCACATGATTACTTAATGTCTTGACTGTGTTACAGAGGTCTGTGGGTGCCATTTTAAAGGCTCATGTGTTTGGGCAGATCCCATCTGTCATCATGCATGCGGTGTGGAGCATATGTTGGCAGAGTAATACCTGCAGTGACTACAAGTATCAAGTAATGACAACATAACTCCAAATGCTTGAACACGTATGTAATGCATTCTGCTGCAGCTGCTTTCTGCCATAATATAAGGGCTTCAATATTACAGCGTACACAGGATATAAGCAATGTACGTATCACACCATATGGTGTCTGTATGTCTCACCCTACAGATTAATTACTAGGTAATAAATTAATTAATAAATCTATTATGCACCTTCGAAATAATTGCAGCCAGTACAACTTCAGTACATTTGGAGATATTTGCAATGGAGCAGAGCTAGCATACCTTTTTATAGCAGTTCTACAGCAGGATGGGTTAATGGATGTTTAAAATAATGTTACATCACTTATTATTGTTGGGAGCATAAAACACTCAATAGCCACTCACTTAAACATTGTTAATAGTGTTATATGCCAATATTTTTGATCTAATGCATTTACTGACCACTTGTTTTATTTACAAACTCATCCTGAGTAGATAGATCTATAATGTAAATACAGACACAACTTTATATGCTGGCTGCTAGAGATACAAACATAAAATGTGGTCCTGGAGATTTGGTGTATAACAGGGATGTAGGTATTTGGGAACAGAGCAGTTCTGATGCAAACTAGGTTAAAGGTGGTAAGGAAAATTGCTTTGGTTACCATGGCGATTGCCCCACTTTGCACCAGAATATCTCTTATTACATAACCTTCATTGGGCATCTAGAATGCCAAAGCCCATGTGCCTCTCACTACGTTCATCATACCCTTCATATAAGTAACATAAAATCATGAAATTAAAACCATAATCCACAAATTTGATTCAAATCCAAGCAAAAAAGAAACTTTAGGTTTGATTACTTTTAATGATAGAGGTCTCTTCATTCTTTTTCCACCATACAATGGATTCTACATTTTAACCTTAAACTGATTTCTCACTGTGTCTCACTTAATCATCCGGAGGGTGAGGGCTCTACTTCTTCTGACTAATAAATGTCTATGAAGGAAAGGACTTCAATAGACGGCGTTGCCACAAGGAATCAGCATTGGGATAAAGAATCATCTCAGTGTGTTGTTTAATTATGAAATATAACTCAAACTATTGCACGACTGACAACAATGGCAGTGACCACATTTACAAAGTTTATTGGAGTAACAATAAACAAAACTGAATTCCAGCGGTACACTAAATGACCTTATAATACACTTTATTTAAAACGCAATTGATCAGGCAATTTGGAAGGCAATTCTTTAAAGAAAAACAAACATTAAAATTCTTTAACAAGAAATGTAATGAATCAGTCAAGAGAAAAAAGACGTTGTAAACTAAGACTAGAGAGTGCCTGTTTATTTGTGCAAACCACTTTTGTCATTCTGCGTATATATATATATATATATATATATACACACAATATATATGGAAATATGGACAAAAGTATTGGGACACCTGACCATAACACTAACAAGGACTTTTATGACATAATTACATAAACATTAATATGTAGTTGGTCCCCCCCTTTGCAGCTGCCACTCTCCTGGGAAGGCTTTTCACAAGATTTTCCAGTGTTTCTGTGGAAATTTTGCCCATTCATCCAGTAGAGCATTTGTGAGGTCAGGCACTGATGTTGGAAAAAAGGCGCGGACCTGGTCAGGGCTCTGTGCAGGCCAGTCAAGTTCTTCCATACCAAACCCTTCCAACCATGTATTTATGGACAGGGGTACAGTAAGGTTGGAATAGAATAGGGCCTTCCTCAAACTGTCTCTACAATGATGGAAGCATTAAGCTTTCCCTTCACTGGAAGTGGGGCCTTGATACACCCATCAATTTTCTGGAGATGTCTGCTCTGAAATGGCCCTCATAGAAGAGTTGTAGCCAAAAAAGTCACACCTCTGACGTGTAAACAAGGCCAAAAAATCAACTATTCATGAAATCGCAGGAACTTGGATGCAGAAAAATGGCAGCAGAAGGCAGTTTGAGCCCGGAAGGGCAGGAGAGCAATACAAGAATCGGTGTGTGTGGGCAACAATGAAGCATGGTGGAAGTTCCATGCAAGTATAAGGCTGCATTTTAGTAACCTTAACGTTGGGGATTAAGCATTAAGAAAAAAAATGAGCCCTGGAAGTGATGTATGGCCCCCATAGAGCCCATTCATCAACATCATCAAGTCTAGAATTACATGAAGATAGAGAAGCAAGGGAGTCTGCCTAAATTCACACCTAACATTGGTTTATCTTGTGTTAGCTCACTTTGCATTTTGGTGAATGACAAAAATAAACTTATATATTTATATATATATATATATACTATATATATATCTACACAGACATATATGTGAAACAACATGTGAAACTCATTTTTTGTAAGAAATCCATTCTGGACATCTGATCAAGGTAATGGCTTTTTAGCAAATATTTACTTACTAATAGAATTTGCTATTTATGTCTCAGCCTTCTCATAAATTATGTTTCCTTCTAAGAGTAATCAAGAAGAAAAATGCATAGAGGTTTAATACAGGGCCTGGGTTCACTATCCTTCCATGAAACATCCAGGGCATGTGTGCCAAACAGCAGTCACAACATCCAAGGTAAAAAAAACATAGCTTCACACATTAACAAGCATGGAAAAAAATACAAAATCCATAGCAGATTTCAGTTGCGAAAGCTATATCTATATCTATGTTATATTATATGAGTGCACACTGCATGTAACACCTATGATTTTTTGACACTTTCACATTTTCACAATTGGAAGTGTCTGTGGATTCCAGTTTTTTTGTTCATGCTTGTTAGTACTTTTTCGAAGTTGGCTTATACTATGTTCCAATATAGTCTGCCTTTTTCTAGAATCTCATCTTTTGACATTGGGTCATAGGCTTTCGTGTAGTCAATTCAGGCTGTACTCAGTGAGTCTTGGGCGACTGTTCTGTCTATGACCAACTGGTGCTTGGGGCCTCAGCTGTTGTTCCCAATGCCCTTGTGAGCTGTGCTCGTGTACTGGCCCATGTGGTCCTGTAACTTGGTGGCTATAATGCCTGATAGGACTTTTAATGCTGCGAGGAGGCAGGTTGTTGGCTGGTAGTTGGAGGGCCTTTGATGATCCGCTCTTTCCTTCCTTGTGTTAGCCAGTTCTATAACATTCTCTAAGAAAGCTTTGAATCTCGTGGAGGCCATAGAAATAAATAGCTGGATGTATCCTAAATTCCTAAAAATTAGGAAATTAGGCAAAATATCAAGGTAATATGTAATATAATGTGACTGAAAAAGTATATCCTTATAGCAAACGTTATACTTTGTATACAGAATCCGTAAAAGGACATTTATGTTTGCATAATTTACTTGAACGACCACCTATTTATGTCAGTGGGAAGTTCTATCATTTACAGAAGATATTGTTTTAAAAAAAACATGAGAAGTGTTACTCCATGGATGCCTGGACGCAATACAAGAATGATAAGTATGGACTCCTTAATGGGACAGGGAGAAAATAACCTCCTGTGTAAGTCATATATATATATATATATATATAGCATAGGACAGAGCGCAGAGGTGAATATTTTAAATGCTCCACTTGATAAAGGTGGCATGAAATATACTTTTTCAATTAACCTCCAGTCTTTCATTGCAAGAAGTTGACATTAAACATTGAAGATAAGTCTACCTTTTAATATGGCT
Organism: Spea multiplicata; assembly: GCA_009364415.1. Taxonomy (NCBI): domain Eukaryota; kingdom Metazoa; phylum Chordata; class Amphibia; order Anura; family Pelobatidae; genus Spea; species Spea multiplicata. The sequence continues at coordinate 28,186,235 of VKOC01000003.1, forward strand.
AATATATATAGCTTAATAACTTAATACAGGATGTATCAGGCTTCAATACCAGAAAACACATGTAACCAAAATGTATAATGTTACACGTTACTGTAGTGCTAATAATAATTATTATAATACAATGAAAATAGATTCTGTATTATGAAGACAATTAATTTTACATTAAATAAGACATAGAGGCATCAAGGGTCTGCCTGGGTTGTGTATTCCATGTAAATCAATGGCTTCCTATCGTATATTTATCCTATATATATATTTGCTAGCCTGTTACAGAAGACAGATTTTACCTGTTGCAGTGGACCTTGTGTTTAAGTAGCAAATTTAGGATGCCATTGACCAGTGAGAGATTATGAAATCTTATGATATTTAGCTTGGCTGATGTACCTCCATAGCTGGCTCATCCATCTTAATGCCAGCCAGCTCTTTTAGCCTATAATCTTATTAACTCTTTCAGGATAAGTGTGTTTGGTGCTGATTCTACTTGTCAGAGATTGATAATTGTTGCTTTCACTCAATGGTAACACTGGCTAGTGAAAACACCCTAGATAGCTTGGTTTTTAGAAAGTCAGATTTGCATTTTCTACACTTAATATTTATCAAGATACTTAATTCAATAACAAATGTCATAAGTATTTATAAATTATTTATCCGATTCCTAGAAATAGTTCTAACATCTATAGCAGTCTTACAGTCTACTCTAAACTAGACAATGTAGCCAGCATCTTACTAATGGACATTAGTTTGGACCTCAGCTATCAATGACACTTAACAAGTGGCAACTCCTAAAATATCAAAATGCTTGTTCTTGCAACAGCCCCTTTTGCCAATATTTCGTGAACCGACTCCTTCACAATTCAAGTAGTTATTGACCTGTGGCAATCTATATCTGCATTAAAATTGTGAGTTTTGGATTAATATGGAGCTGAAAGCCCAATTGAGACTTTTTCTCTCTCCTACCAGACTGTCTCTGTAATTGCAGCCTGGATTTCACCAACCACAAAGGCCAAAATGATTGTGATCATCCCCAGCAGTCAATAGTACATCGATTTTACTTTTAAAGGCTACAATTCCCACAAAATATGGAAACCCATTTTGTATTCGAAAAGAGAGCAAAAGAGAGTAAGGGATTCAACCACAACTTTTCATAAAATATGTTATTATTTTGCAAAGAAAAACTAGGAAAGCAACAGGTGAAAGTATATTTTGTAGTATTAATGTACTTTTTTAATACGTGGGCTGGTCCCAGGAGGGAGATTTTTTGTTACTACATTTTAATGGATCAGTTTTCCACTTCACATTTAAAAAAGATACCTTATGCTATTTAACAACCAATGTTGCATTTGCTTGTCCAGATGTGTATGTGTTGGTCCTGCGTTGCACATCTCTAAACTTTCATGGGTTAAAATATTTATGGTTAAAAAAAAAGTATTTTAATATGGATTTGTAGATGAGATGATAATGTCCCTTTAAGTTCCTACTTAGCCAAGGACTGAGACATCTAACTTTAAAAAAACTACAAATGAAATATACTAGAATTTGCTGAGCATATACAATCAGTAGAAAGGCTGAACCAAATAGCTTACACAAGGTTATAGTGAAATATGGAGCCATACAAGCAATTGCAGATAGATACAAATTGAACTAGTTATCCTTTATATTTTAACTATGACATAAATGTATCACTGTATCTAACAATCTGTAAATCCTCAGAATCTAATATTACTCTGAACATTATAATTAGAATAAATAATATATTTCGTGCATACTGTATGCGAGTCTCTCTTTTCAACGCTCTGTATCTAACATTTTTAATGCTACCACGACCTGTTCAAAATATCTTTAAAATAAAAAGAATTGATTCTTTAATCAACATAGTAATACGAGTCCTGCATACCTGAATAGACATAACTGGGAACTCTTTCGGGTTTGACCTGGGGACTTCAGGTAAAGCTTGGAGGATAGCTCAGCCATTGCTGAGGACTGAAGAAGTTGGCCTGTGGGGGGCACAAATGTTAATAATATACATTATATTTCTTATTTTATTGTTGGTAAATACCACATTGGAGTTTCTTATGCTTTAGAATGTTGTTTTTTTTAAATTAATTTGGAATTTTTTCTGTAAATGAGAAGTTCCATCTTGTTTCTATATCACCAGATTTAAAGTGCTGCTCTGCACTCAGTTATTCATAAGAATGACTTTATAAAGGAATCACAATGATATACGCAATCTCTAGTGCTACATGTGTATGGTGTAACAACACACAAGAGAGCACAACATTGTTGGGCTGACTGTAGGTTTCCACTGCAATCTTCATTGCTTTTGGTGAACGCTAGAAAATATAAACTTCAAATATCATAAAACCTTACTGAATGTTATTGTGGATTAATCTTACATTAGGCAGTTCATCTTTAAAATAATGAAAACACCTGCTAACTTACACTTAGTATTGATTATTGACCACTTATACTTATTCCACCCAAATTCTAACAACAACTCATATTAATTTTAAATATTTTTCATATAAACATATACTGCTGTACACAAGAGAGTAGTGAACGCTGTACAAAAGGTGAAACAAGGATGAGTACATATATTGAATATTGATGCAATTGTGTTGTATTTTGTTTGCTAGATGCCTATATGTGAATACCAAGGTCACATTTACAAAGTGATGAGTCCGTAATATATTTAGCATCTGGCATAAACGGTGTTGAACGGCAGAATATGTTCGCAATATGGATGTTCAATCTCTTCTCAAATTTAATCTAGAGGGCCTGTTCACTTAGACGATTTTTTTTACCATTTGCTTATGGGAGAAGAACTAAATTTATGCACTTCTCAGACAAAGATTGAGGAAATTGAGAAGACATACCAATCTAGATTTTGCAAACAACAAGTATGATTGGAATGAACTTGTACATAGCCTGCAGAGGCTGAAAGGACTAGTGCACTTCTGACTGTGAAGGTAAATCAAATCTTCTGCCAATACATTCTGTGGCTGTCCAGATAAAACGTTGGACTAAGCTAGCGAACTTTCACCTTTCACCCAAACTCTCTAAGCCAAAGTACAGATTAAAAAAAATCAATAACCTCAATCGATAGAAAAATATTTTTAGTCTCTAACTAAACGATATGTTTTGACAAGGCCAAAGAGGTGTACGAAAAGAACGGTAAAAAGATAAAAGACAGAAAATTAGGATTTTGCTTTATTGAATCGCAAATCATGTTCCTGTACGAACAGGATTCTTTTACAGTGGGAAATAAAATGTGGGTAAGTGAGTTTATAGAATTGCATGATATATGTTGCGCTTTTAATTTTCTATGAAGCCTTCTTAATTATTTTATACGTTTGTTACTCTCTGAACTAGCTAGATATATGTACAGTACTTTATATCAATGTGTTATAGAAGATGTTGTAAAAATACTATGTCAAAGTGTGATATTTCAGGGGGCTAAGAATTTTAACCAAGATGATATTTTAAGTTTTTTTGTACAAAACCTTAAACCTAGCACTTAATGTTGAAAACAATGTATTTTTATTTAATTATGTTAGAAGTTTTATTTATCTTAAAAAGCACACCAAACATTTGCGTACAGTTTGCCATTTCTCCTGAAAATAAAATGCAATAACTAGAATGCAGGTATTGCTATATCTTAACTATTTGTGTCTTTGCTTAAGAACAAAACCAAACGTGATTTTGTTGGCAAAAGGCTCATGCACCATCTTATACACATACCTGGGAACTCCTATTTCTGGGTGAGTGACAGGACTAGTCATGTGTAAGGCAGGGTAGCCCCAGAGGGCCCTGAGTGGGTGAAGAGTATGAGGATAATGAGCAGGGAGTAAGCGGGAAGTGGGTAGTGGTGGTCACGCACCACACTCCTGTCTGCAGAATAAAGAAACTGACCTGGGAAGCAGAGCTTCATCAGGAGTCTCCGGGTCTTCCCTATTAAGCTTACTCCGGTATGCAGGACTCTTATTACTACACAAAATGACCAAAGGCACATGGATCTGACCATCACAACTACATAAGCTTGTAGGATATTTCATTCTAAAACCACGGGAATTAATATGGAGTTTCCCCCTCACCCTTTTGCAACTATAACACCCTCCGCACACATGGGAGGATCATCTGTGGGAATTTGTGCCCATTCAGTCAAAAGAACATTTGTGAGGTCAGGGACTGATGTTGGATGAGAATGCCTTCCTTGCAATCAGCATTCCAATTCGTCCCAATAGTGTTCAATGGTGTTAAGGCCAGGGCTCTGTGCAGGCCAATTGAGTTCTTCAACACCAAACTCATCCAACCATGTCTTTATAGACCTTGCTTTGTGTACAGTCATGCTGTAAAGGAAAGAGCCTTCTCAAAATTGGTGCTATAATGTTAGAAGCATACAATTGGCTGTAATGTCTTTATATGCTGTTACATTAACATTACCATTCACTAGAACTAAGAACTTCTGCCCAAAATCCCAAACCCAGAAAAACAGCCCTAGATCATTATCCCTCCACCACAAACTTTGCAGTAGGTTCTATACTTTCCACTAGTAAAGTGTCATTCATCAATTCAGAAGACATGTTTCCACTGCTCCAGAGTCCAGTGGTGGGTGCTTTACACCACTCCGGAGGATGTTTGGCATTGCATACAGTGATCTTTGGCTTGTGTGCAGTTGTTATGCCATGGAAACCCATTTCATGAAGTTCTCAACACACAGTGCTTATGTTGATGTTACTTCCAGAGGCAGTTTGGAACTCGGTAGTGAGTGATGCTTTTATGAGCTACGCACTTGTTTGTCTATGGAGGTGGCTGCCTGTGTGCTTGATTTTATACACCTGTTAGCAACGAGTGTGGCTTCTTATTCCTCTGTCTTCTTTTCTTGTCTGCACTCCTCACTATCTGTTCAATTAACCTGGTCTCCTGGAGCACCTCTGAAACAGGGTGGAGCCTTGGTGCACACCATGGGGAGAATGGGGACAGCCTGTCCCCGTGGTGCAAGCTGTGGCTCTGTGCATATGTAGATGTATTCCAAGAGGCCAGAATAATGGAGACAAGAAACGCTTATCTTTCTCTGCAGATCCATTTGCAATGTTCTGGCCACTTGGAGTACTTCCACAAAAGAATGGATCCACGGCACTCCGCATGGGGACAACCTCTCATCAATTCAGGATCGAATGTGTGTGTTCTGAGGCTCCATCCTTTTGCGGGAGATCTCTGGGTGGCCTTGATAACGCAGAAGATAGTGGGAAGTAGCAGACCAAGACAAAAAAGGCCAGGAAGCAAGCAGTAACCTGCGGAAAAGGAGACATGGAAGAGGAGAGGTAGGGAGACATTAAGAGAGAGTGTGAGAGAGTGTACAACATATTTTGTTTCCAAATCAAAAAAGCCTTCTGAATTTTAGGGGCAGGAAACTATATTTGTTGTCGGAAAAGGAATTGACTAAAAACTAAAAAAAAATTGTCTGAATCATTTTTTGGTCTATTTAGGAGACATGTCCACATACTTTTGGTCATATAGTGCATGTTTGAGAAAGGATCTGTTTATAATATAGTTTAATATAGGAAGCCATTTTGTGCGGTTTGCAAGCTATATTTGCGTCCACTTCCAGGTAATAGCATTGAAATATGAGGAAAATATAATTATAAGAAATCATGCTTCATACAACAGTGAGGACTGTTCTATTTTAATGGAACTCTCCATGTGGAGCAAATTGTGAAATTACAAAAACAGTATGCTTTTTTGTGCGGATTGGCTGTTATCACACCTGGTACTATACAAAACTTTTATGAATATAGAACACCAAAGAGCTTTGTGAGGCCTCAAAGGTTTTGCTTTTTACCTCTCAACTTCTACCCACAGTGGGTTGTCTTTGGGAGGTAGAACGTCACTCATGATTGCAGAGCTACTGTGCATGCGGTACTGTGCACTGAGGTCCCAAATCCCACTGTCCCGAAAAGCAGGACAGAGGTAGAGCTCAGTGGGACAGCGAGATAGAGAGGCAAATTCAGGACTGCCCTTGCAAAGAGGGACAGTTAGGAGGCATGCTGCTTGCATTTCTGTGCAACCTTCAGTGTATAATAGATAAATAGTGATAGATAGTACAGAGCGTCTGGCTGAATGAATATAACACAGAGGTGTTACTACTCCAGGGTAAAATGTTGAGATGGAGTAAAGAAGCATAGAGACTTAGAATTTGACAGCAGATAAGCCAGCCAATCTTGGTCTCGTCTTAGATTCGGTATAGTGTTATGCCTATCCCGTGCATGTTTTAAGTTCCATCACCGAATTAGCCTCTAACATTTCTGATGGGAGGCTGTTCCATTTACAACACACATTTCCAAGATCCTTTGTGTATGAAATGTTGCTTATCCCTTCATTTATTATATATAGGTTTATACCATACCACCCTAGTGTCCCTGTTTGGGAGGGTCAGTCCCTCTTTGGGACTGTTCTAACTGCCCTGATTTCCTTCTTTTTTTAGGCGCTCGGAATGTTTGCTGTGCACGTCACTGTGTTGTACAGCCCTAAAAGTTACACTGTGTATAAAAACAGCAGAAAATGAGTACATATTTTGTATATAATTCAAGGTTCGACATGTTGTGCGTTCAGAGATGGTATTCTGCATACCTTGGTTGTAACTGTTGCCTTTCTGTCATCTCGAACCAGTCGGCCCATTCTCCTCTGACCTCTGACATCAACAAGGCATTTTTGTCCACACGACTGCCGCTCAGTGTATATTTTCTCTTTTTCTGTAAACCCTAGAGATGGTTGTGCATAAAAATCACCGTAGGTCAGCAGTTTCTGAATTACTTCGACCAGCCCGTCTGGCACCAAGAGCATGCCACGTTCATCCCCATTCTGATGCTCAGTTTAAACTTCAGCAAGTTGTCTTGACCACGTCTACATGCCTGAATGCATTGAGTTGCTGCCATGTGATTGGCTATTTGTGTTAACAAGCAATTGAACCGGTGTACCTAATAAACTGACCAGTGAGTGTATGTTACCATAATGTAATTTAATACATTTAAAGTTTAAACATTTATTTATTTTAGAAGGGGTATCAGTATAGGAATAAAAAGCCATTCCTTTTGATTCTTAACAAAACAAAATTACATTTTTGGGAAATAGTTCTTAAAGAAGACATCATGTAATTAAAAACAAAATAAGTAAATTGTAAAAAAAAATAAAAATCAATAAGTTGTACAAAAAGGACTAGAGAAATTGGGTTTGTCTGTCCAAGGAAGAAGACGATTTCAATTATGCATGCAAATATATTTAAGGTCAATAAAAAGATTTCTCAAAGGAACTTTTCATCCAGTCAACTGTGCAAATTACATGAGGGGTCTCCCTTGAGGTTAAAAGAAATGAAGTTTCCCTTCAACCAAATAAAGAGGTTCTTTACTATAGGTACAGTCATGTTACAGAAATCTGTACAAAGATGATTGTGATGACTGATACAATAGCAAGCTTCAACAACTGGAATTAAGGTCATAGTGTGTTTGTATTCAAAATGGAATTAATGTAGATAGAGAGGGAGTGCTGTAGAATGACTACTGTAGCTAAACTGCAGCTCTTCTTATCCCACGTCTACATATCTTAAACAGCAGTAGAGTTGAGAACCTTACTGTTCCTATGTTTGTTTGTTTGTTTTTTTGTTTTTTTCATGGTGGTCCTAAAAGGTGTTTGTACAAGTTAACTTCAGCATTTTGACTGCTGTATTTAAAAAGTAAAGGTTCTGAACACCCTTTTTTGGTAAAAGTTGTGACAAAATAGTGGATCACATGCTGTGTAAATAATTAAGATTGAAAATAGTGTTGAGCAACAGGTGGGAATCAGCCATTCTGTCTCATACTTTGGAAGTTCTTAGCTAAGGATGGCTAAAGCTCTATTTAAAAAAAAAACCATACTGTACATTAATCTATCTCCTAACTCATTTCTGCTATGAGGAACACATGACCAAGCATGTTCTAACACCATGCCCTTTTTTTACTTTAAATAACATTGAATACATTCTGTAAGCAGGGTAAAAACTGTAGAAATTGTCCAAACATAAACTAGACAAATTAGAATATTAATTTATATATAATACATCACATGATGTAGGGAAAGATACATTTCCTATTTCCTGCTGGGTAGCGGCCAAGTACTTGGTCACAGAATACATGTCATTGGCTAGTGGCAGGGCACCAGGAAGGCATGTTCAATGTTTGCAGAATTTCTAGCTTCTGCTACACACAAGGAAATGACATCACATCCTAGTGCTGAGCAGAGCTTGTTCACAACTACACAACTACACAACATGGATTACCTTTATGCAGGGCCGACATAAGGGGCGTACAATCATTACATTTGTAAGGGGATCGTCTGTCCCGAGAGGCCTGCTTGGGGAGACAAATCTCCCTCTGTCAGGAATGAGAGCACTGAGTAAAAGATGGTGTTGGGG
>VKOC01000003.1:28203943-28215072 GCA_009364415.1 Spea multiplicata
ACTCTGCACCCCCCCAGACTTATCAATGCATCCCCAGACTTGTCTCCCATGCTTTAGACTTCCTGGTGTCTAGTGGGGGCAGCTGGTGAATGTCTGCACGATGCACGTAGACAACCTCCACTGCTTTAAACAAAACCTTGTAAATTGCAGGGTTTGAGATAGGGGTTTGGGTCTCTTGAGGGTATGAAATGGTTCCTGACAGTGTCTTTTGGATAAAATGTGGCAGAACCTTTGAAATGCCATTCATGGCAAAACTTGCGATAAAATTCTGTTGGAAACAAGTATAACAAACATTGCCTCCACACAGGTGCCTCATTAATGGTGTCCAAAGATGGCTTTAAATGGCTTGGGAGTCACATTTGGGTAACAATGCAGTGCAGTCCCACTGATTCAGCTCCTTGGTAAGCAATGAACAATTAGAACTTGTTAAACTTGGAGTACTTTGATGTAGTGGTGGGCTATGGAATATATGTCCAGATAGTGTGACAGCATTCCAATAACGTTAGAAATAATAAGTGAGTGAGGGATCAGGGCTGCCATTTAAAATGTTGGATGTTTCTGTCTGGCCCCCATTAGGAACCCATTAGGTTCACAACCACTCTTCTTTTTCCAAGTTCCTTCTTTCATTTTCCTGTTCTGCCAGTATTCTTGTGTTTCCTCTATGGTGTCCAAACCTCTCTGCTACCCTCTCTCCAAGGGCCTCTACCTGTGTGCCCACCACATCCCTTCTGTGTCTTTATCCACTTAATAACAATAAAATAAGGGTATACAATGATGTTAGGAGGTTTCCTATCCCTCTGCTTAACCCTATTCAATACCTCTCTACCTTCATTCTCCTTACAGTGCTTATATTTCTCGGACTCCCCGCATCGTCCATTTCTCTCGTCTCCATCTGTCCATAACCCTCTGCCACATCCCCACCTCAGTGTCCATAACCTTCTGCCTCCATCCTGCCTCTCTGCCCATCTTACTCCAGTGTCCATATGCTCCTGCCTCCCCTTCCCCCTATACCCTCTCTGCCCCCCCAGTGCTCATACGTCTCTGCCTGCTACCCATAACCCTCTGCCTCCCCCCCCTTCAGTTTCTAACTGTTCCACCTGCAGGAAGAGCCTTCTAAGGGCCTTCTACACCTAACATAGTACCACATAGGAGTACAGAGATGTGTGTCAGTAAACCAGTCACTTCTTATAATACATTCTCACTTTTCAACTTGATGGAAACATTTTTTCTGTCTTTGTGCACTTTACACATGGTTTCTGTCATGAGCATAGCTTGCTGAGACCAACATCTGCTAAGACCAAGCACTAAAATCTAAGGTAAGGACTACCATAAATGTGGCTTCTGCCCAGCCTGAACTGCATACTATTCTTTCCAGAATCTTTGAACACCAATGACAGAGATATCTTATGAAATCTCAGTTGTTAACAATGACTGGCTAGCTGTTTTTAACTGCAATCTGTAATTGCAACTGCAAAGCAGTCAGTCAAGTAAGAAAACATTGCCAGTTTCTGTTTCCGTTTTTTACTTGGTGTTCACCAAACAGTGGAATGTATGCACAAAATTGGCAAAGGTTTTCAAAAAACATCTACTAAACACATGTTGCCCCGGTTAAAGTTAAATTAACCCTACTAGGCCCCTGGATGTAAAAAATAAATAAACAACTTTGTAAGAGGGACATATGGCATAAATAGTTTGATCATAGACTAAAATGTGATGGGAGAAAAATCTAAATCAAACTGTGGAGACATTTAGTGGGAGTGGGAAAGGTTAGTGTTAAAACATGCCTAGCCGACCAAACAAATCTGGACATGCCAATACTAAAAGTTGCTTAAAATGGGGGATTTATTTTTTCCATTCATCTGAACTTGCTTCATACTTTCTCCTACTCCTTGAATCTCAACTAGGATCCCTAAATGTACAATGTTTTATATAAATAATCGAGGCCCACCAAAATCACACAAATGCTTAAAGTAAAACCTTGTGACGTGAATGCCTCTTTATTTAGGGATGCTACCTATGTCACCTTCAACTACTCTACATATGTTGTTGGATAGCTTCTGCAAAATCTACAGATATATTTGTTCAAGAATTGTGCAGTGGAGTAATGGATCTTAAAAAGTCCATTGTCTGTCCTGTCGTCAATTACTTGTCTTTTATGTTTTGGTTTTGCAATGGTTCTATTGTCAATAATGGATTACCTAGATCACACCCACAATTCCTCCAGCAACCAAAAAGAGAAAAATCAACGATATTGAGGCTTTAGGGCCAAACCACACATCCCACTAGAAACACATATTAGCAGGATCAACCTGGAAGAAGGAAAATATTGAGGATTAGCTTCACACTCTACCTACACAAGAAAGGTTACACCTTGTCCTACTGTTTCTCCTCTCTTGTAACTATTTTGTCAGTCTGCTGGTAATTATTTTAACTTTAGCCCCCACATAAATTCTTGGATTTTATGTTTCGGTCCCTCCTTATTCAACGCCTTCCTGGTTCCTAATAACTTGGTTCTTAGTATATTATTTGTGACCTTATCATCCTCTGAAGGGATGTGTGATCTCTTATAACTTTGCTTTTTAACAATGTAACTGCCTTGTCTTTTACCCCGGTCTGCCTGGTCTTTTAAATGTTGATGTCAATTTGCATATTTGTTCTTTCAGCAGAACGTTCGTGTGCTCTATGTAAATTGCCTAGGCTATTATTGGTGTGAACCACTTCCTTATCCTGTACCAATGCGTTAGCCTGTTCCAATCCAAAGATACCCAATAATGCTCGGGCTTCTTTCACTTTTATTGGTTCCTTCAGATTGGCTATGGTATCTAAAACAGGTTGAGGTATGTTTTTGTGTGATCCATGCCTTTATCCATAAGTTTGACTTGTGTGGGTATTTTGTTGTCATTGATGGCCCACCCTTGACTTAGCATCCATTTAATCAATGATTATAAATCCTGAGATCATATATAATCATCAATATAATGATACACCTAAGATGTTATAGATGGCATTACCACTATGTCCCGAGCAATCAGTCCATGGCATAAAGTAGAAGAATGCAAATAACAATAAAGTGAGAGTGTATTGTTGTCCATCCTAGGCAAATGCAAATTGATTCTATGCTTCTGGTGCTATGGGAATAGTAAAAAAAAGACATTTGTTAAGTCTATAACAGTATGCCAATGTCCTACAGTCTGTGCAATTGTCTGTACCAATGAGGTCTGGTCGAGCACTGCTGCTACAAGTGGAGATCTCACTCAATTTACAATATTGTTTCACGTTAACAGGATGGGCAAGAGATGGGGTGTTAACTGTTTTATCATCCTCTGTCATTGTTTTTCGACAATATAGGAAGCAAATTTACCACCTTGCATCTGATTTTGAGTTGTTGATCCCTTATGGTACTCTGCAAAATGGCACACATCTCACAACCTGCCTACAGTTTGAGTTGAAAGGTATTCATTTGTTCTTACATCCTTTGAAGCACCTGGTTCAATATCTACTCCACAGACTAGGCAACCTTCAGCTCCACTGGGAGTACATGATGAATCTAAATGAACAGCAGCCTGTAGGGGGGTCACCCAGTTGCTGTCTTACAACATACCTCTTACATTCCCAGACTATGAGGGTGCCGGGTATAGAACTAGACACCAAACTCTCTAACCCCTTCCAAAACTTGCTTGGTAATTAGACTACCACGGGATCCCACTTCAAACACCAAACTGCTCCATCCTTCACTCTGGGTTTAACTTTTGTGTATGTATTACAAATTGTCCAGCATTTTTGTACCTCACATAATTTTAAATATGAAGCAGTAAATTCCAGTAGTCTATGTGCTGAAGAGACTCTAGAATGTAAATCAGGCCCTCAAAGGAGTGTAATTTTCCAAGTAATTGTGTTAAGCCCTAGACAGGCTTTGATGCTTAGAAATACTATAAGGTTAGTTATGAAGAGCAATTCTTGGACAAAGTTTTAAAAGTGTATAAAAGAAAAAAATATTCATAAAGAAGCCCAGAGCAGTATAATCTTATGTATTTAATATTATTTCTTTGTTCTTGAACAATATAGTGCTCATTTAGACTGTGCTTGTAAAGCTAGTGATAGATCTCACACTAAGGTTTCTTTAGAGAAGCAAGCTCTTTAACAGAAGTGACCATCTATTCTTTCCTCTACAAAGTAGCTTGTAAGCTCTGAAAAGAACAATCTGAACAATGCTATCCTCCTTCAGTCTTGACCATTGTCATTAAAGACATAGCAGGTAATGTAAATGTAAACAAAAAGTAAGACACCTTATTTTGTCGTTAAAGTTCACATATATATATATATATATATATATATATATATAGGTGTTAGTGTGCATGGATATAGATATATTATACATATATGATGGAAAAGTATACATGCATATTTTATTTTTTATATTGTATATTATTGAAAAATATATATGATATTACATGATACAGAAGAAGAAGAGAATCCTGCTCGTGTGACTTTAAGGTTATATATAATGTCTATATGTGACAAATTGTCACTGAACACTATAAATTATTAAACATTTTATAGGGACTTCTTCCAAAAACGTCCTTTCTTTCTGTTTTTGGTCTCCTATCTGCTTTGACCATTTAAAACACTCCCCATTTATTTCTGTTACGGAGACTCCTTCATAAAGTTAAGCACTCATGATTATTGTAGAGATTTCAGGCTGGAGTGTAGCTAGTTTCCCATTCAATCCCTTTTCTTTGGGAAAGGCTAGTCTTTCATGCAGCATCCGCTCTTGCATTGATCAGTGGAAAAGTTCAAGGCAGCCACTCATCAGCCACTGCTTCAATACTGGATACCAGACAAGGTCTGCAATAAATAAAAGCAATAATGTGGCATCATATTTTCTCCCTTCGTCAAAACCCATCAACGAGAGCACTGAATTCAAACATTAAAAAAGACAATATCTAGTCTGTGTAAAAAGAAAACCCTTACGTTTTAAAATGCATATTTTACTATAAACCATAAATCTATAAGATACAGTGTTAATTTACCACTCTGAAATGCATTGAACTAGAGACATTGAATGCACAAGTAGCTAAGCATCTTATTTCCCCATGTCTGAGCTTTGGAAAATTCTCATATGATATTCAACACGAGTTCTCAGAATATCTTATTTTGGCTTGAATGTTAGATGCGCATTTTTCCCCCCCTTTTTTTTGTAATAATTGTTCTAAGTCTTCGGTGTTAGCCAACATAAAGAACAATCTATTGCTTAAAGTAGACAGGAAAAAAATCTCAGATAGCAGTGTGCTAAAAAATATACACCCTACGAGGCCCTCACTGATTATTGCTATTGATTTCTTTCCTGGAGACGTGGAAATGTTACAAGATGGGGTGTTAGGCTGTAAGTGTGTGGGTGCAAACGCAGTTTATTGCTTGCTGTCTAGAAATCACTGCAAACCTTCACAATTCTTTTTTTCCCTCTGACATATGGAAAAGTAAATTGTCCTAGACTAGGCCTTTAAAGGAAAGCTTCATGCAGTGTTGAAAATATTCCCAATATACTGCGTGTGCCTTTTGTGAAAATTAATTCATTAGCAGAAAAGCATGTTCATTTCGGTAGATGAGGGTTGTAATTATTTATTTAAGGATTCTGCTTCTACAAGGTGGTCATGGAACGTTATACGAGGTGGTGCGATTGTTTAACATTTTTCGTTTTCAAAAAATAAATAGGGATTTAAACAGTATGGTCCATGATTGCGCCTGTTAAAAAAAAAAAACGTTTTCAACTCTACAGCTCTGAGGTTAACAAATGTGTAATGTTTCATGCGGAGCTTTCAAAAAAGGAGAGAACTTGATTATAAGCAAAGCAACTGTGCATGACCCTCTTGAGGATACACCCATTTTTTTCTAAAAAGCTGACCTTCTGTCACTTTTCTCCTCCTTCCTTTCAATAATTACTTTTCCAACCTTTGAGGAGATCTTTAAACCCATTGACCCCTGTTAGAACAGCAAGACTTAACAACTCAAAGTGCCAGTACCAGTGCATCGTGTCAAAGCTGCAAGATGCGTGCTAGACTATGAAATGATGTAGCTACAATGCAAACACTTAGCATAGGATATATAGTGATTTTCACATTGAACCATATGTGAATAAGATGTGTTTAAACAAAAATGAGGAGAGAAAATGTAGCAAACCTCTTTGAATATATGTGTTGGAATCAAACATAATTTACAAACTTAAAAATGAAATACAAATTTAAAAATTAACATAATGTGGCTGTCATGACGCCATCTTTGGAGTCAAGCCACTGTATCGTTCATGCCATGGCCTTACTCCATGGGGTTGTAGCGTTTGCTTTTTTTGCACCTCAATTTTTGCCACAGTGATTGCAGACCGCTGCCACATCCCCACAAATATATTTTAATTGAATATCTATTTCTTATTATTTTTGTTTTGCAATAAGTAGTTTAAAAGTAAGCAACTATTATACATCATGGATGTATTCTGCACAATTAATCAATTTCCTGTCCTGAACGCTCCCTTCTAACAAAGGCTGTCTAAGCCAATGACAGCGCTCAGCAGCTTAGCAGGAGAGCTGACCTGAAGAGAGCATCGGGCAGAGGGGCACAAGACTGAGGGACAGGAGCAGGATCCGTTCTCACCTATCCGATTGAGAGAACCGATGTCGAGCACCACAAAAGACTCAAGTGCCGTGGTAAGACTCCCTTGAATCCAATATCAGTCTCACAAATAAAATAATATCATCCAACACTCAATTTCAAAGTGATATTCCAGCACAAGTGGCAATGTCCTACCACGGGTCTTTCTCAAGCCTAAAGAAATATGTGAAACTGTGCAACTTTATAGAAAAACATATTTACACATGTAATTGTTAAATTTCAAATTTGCTTATTAAAGTTATCTGTATGCTCATGGTGATAGTGAGCTAATATTATACACAAACTCTAAAAACATGACTTACGCATGATTCAAATCACATTAGAATCAACTCTCAAAACACAGCTATCAAAATAACCATGGTTCATTATACATTATTTTGAATTCTTAGATTCGTATTCAGTATTATACATGCTGCATATATTGCCTGAGAGGGGAGGCTACAGATTGTAGGTATTCTGTGAGAGAAGAATATGTGGGATCATGAGTATATGTTACCATCAAACCAAAATTCATAATGTATACAGTATATCCATGTTTTTCACTTTAACTATATTACTGAAGGTAAGGGGGCAACCTAAACTCCATATTCATTCAGAGAGCCCGGGAAGGTGGGAGACTAGACAAGGTGCAGAACAAAAAACACCCCAACAAAATGCCCAACAGCACTTGAGAAATTGCTAAGAAACGCCCTGAAGGAGAGGGTCCTGAAGCGGGGTATAAACTTGTGCATTCATATTCGGGCGAACATTTTAAAATGCATATTTTACTATAAACCATAAATCTATAAGATACAGTGTTAATTTGCCACTTTGAAATGCATTGAACTAGAGACATTGAATGCACAAGTAGCTAAGCTTCTTATTTCCCCATGTCTTCTCATATGACATTCAACACAAGTTCTCAGAATATCTTATTTTGGCTTGAATGTTAGATGCACATGTTTTTTTCCTTTTTTTTTGCAATAATAACTGGTAAGTGGAAGAATGATAGACTTAATTTGAATTTCACTTCAACAAGTGTCACAAATGAATGTGCTTTTTTTTACTTGGCCTTATGGCATTGAAAGGGTGTACAATTTCTGAAGATATTATATATAGTTTCTGTGATAAATTCCCAATAATGGATTTTGCTTTCTTTCCATCTACTTAAATGTGTTGGAATGGCTTGATAAATATGAATCTATATGTCACCACTGATTGAAAACACATGCATACATTACCATCATTTGTTATCATTATAGAAAGTGATAATGTCATGGCTGACGTTCAAGGATGATGACCCAAAAGGCCATGACATTATGACATTACATCTTATCAATAATGAAAAATAGCTTATTTTGCATGTTTCCATGTGGATGAAGGAGATTTGAAGCCAGAGAAAGTCTACTCATTTATATAAATTGACAATGAGGAAATTTAAATCATCAGTGTTGCAAAGTATCAATATATCATCTTGTTACTGAAATGAACAGCTAAACAAACAAATTAGGAAAAAAGATGAGTAAAACAAACAAAAAAGCAAAAGCATTTATTAAACTAAAAGCCGGGGTGATGCTTTTGACATCATATGTTCAGTCATAACATATGATGTCTCAAGGTTTAATAAGTGTAACAAATTAAATTTTGCATCGGGGTTAATGAAATGGTAAAATATTGGGCTAGGGTTGGCTCTAAAAGCCAGAGCACAAGAAGAAGAGCATTCTCAGAAGGTGAGATAAAAGCTCCATTCACAAGAAGTAAAAATGTGCCTTGCTAAAATGATATGATTTAGGGTCCAATGAGAATACACTAGATTCAGTGAGGGAACACTATGTTCTGGCCAAGGCTGGCTAGGTCTAGGGAAGCACATCCAAGGGGGAATAGATTGCACTAGGTCCTCCATGTGTTGCTGCTCAATGGGCTGTTACAGGTAAGATGTCTGACCTCCCCAACGCTACAGAGGACTATGCCAAGTCAACACAGCCTCTGTAAAATGCATTAAAAGGCGCAATGTGCCTTTAAGTGAAAGAGCTCCAGCATATGACCTCATATTCTTGTGCTCCACTGTGAGGATGAGGAGAAGGGAGGTAAATAAACCTCTATTAATACCCAGAACTGATTTACAGTGTTAAAGTTAAAGGATATCAGTGTCTTCTCCTACAACCCAATAAGAGTTATTATGTGCTACTCATCATGTATCAGACCTTTAGTGTACATTGGACTTTGATGAACAAATAGTGAATAAATAACTCAACATTAAATGATGGCATTAAACTGGGTGGTATACTTTTTAGCAAACCAGCTCTGACTATAACTGGACTAGTTATTAGTATATTGTTTTAATATTTAAAAAAATGCTTGTAAATCCATCGGCTCAAATTCTTATTTGCAATGCCAGCTGTGTGCTGTAATTACTGCTGAGAGATTTGTGGTACGTTATTTACATACTGTTAGGGGGTAGTTATAAGATAAGCAGTACACTGGCTGCCAGAAAGTCTATAAACAGCGAATTAGTTTCAGGGCATTGTAATTAGGAGAATATTTTCTTTATCACTTATAAATTATGTTCACAATGCTCTTGGCATTGCTTATTTTAACCTTAATATTACCCCTGTTAACAATTGGCTTAGAAGTAAACGAATGAATGATTGAATTCATAATTAGAATGTCATATTTACCTAGGGGCGAAACATTTTCACCTAGATTTCTAGAGATGGCTCAAGACAATATCAAGACAAGTTCCTGGCTTCTTCGCCGCGGAGGGATACAAGTTGGCTTTAAGGCAGCTGAAATTCATCCTATTGATAAGTATTTTATGATAGTTTTTCTTGTTGCAGGCAAGCCTGTCTCATGGTATATGGAACTGGATCTAGAATCCAGGCATGGCTCATGTTATGCCACTAACTAGATAGCCAACCCACGAAAGGAGGAGGACTTATATTGGCAAATCCTACATTTCTGGTTAATAAATACATATACAGTACAGTTCAATATACTGAATATAAATACCGTACATTAGAAATAACTTGTATCTGAATACATGTAGAAGCTACCACACAAATGGATTAGCTTTATTCTTTTAGGCCAGTGCATTGTGCCACCCCTTTGCAGGATGCACTACATAAGGTCTTGTCATTAAGAGTTTTTAGTAAAGAAATTACAGGGTTAATGACTAAGGAATGGAGTTTTCCTAATCAATATAGTCCTCAAGCTCTATTGATTAGAATTGCATGCTTATTTTGAGTCTTAGATGTTTTTTGTTAGTCTATTCAAAACAAAGACACCCTTGAGGACTATTAGGTAAATTGGCATTTAAAGCTTTTTTATAGCTAAGAAAATAGTTTATTATTTATACTAAAAGTTCTAATTCACACATTACGCAGAAATAAAAGAATGTCTTAGAATGTTCGGTATAGTTTAATGCATTTAATTCCCATTAGTATTCGGTGCAAAAAAAAACATTTTCATCTACTGCTGATGTCTAAAATGTGTTTTAAATGAATTAAGAACTTACATTTACAAGTTAATGAAACAGCACAAATGCAATAACTGTTTTAATGACAGCCATCACTGTAAGTATGAGATTCACTTGTAAAAAACTGCTATACTATAACTAAATTTGCTTATTGAAATTACCCATAGCTTGTGTTTTGGGTTTTTTTTTCTGCCAGTGTGTCTGTTTTGGAAATATTTAGTTTACTTTATGAAAGAAGAGATTTGAATGCTGCACAGCCAGGATTATCCAATCAATTTCCCAGTTCACGCTGGCCTCCTCACCCCACCCTCACAAAGGCTGCCTGAACCAATCAACAGGAATCAGCAACTTAACAAAAGGGTTGACATAACTGAATAGGAATAATTACGCAGATGCCAAGAACAAGAAGATGGTTCAAATAGCTTGAATGGGCAGATTCCTAGGGTTACAAACACAATTCTAAACTGATTCCTTCATATCCAAAATGTACTTTTCTCATTGTTGAGATAAAGGTAACTTAATTCAGAATATTTTTACATCCTGCCACATAATAGCGTACGTGGGGACTGTTACTAGAACCATTTTTTCACCACAATTAGCAAGTTACCACAACAGAACCTTTGATGGACTATTTAAGGCTCTCAGGTTCAAGTTAGGTTCCCAGGTATGAGAATGTATAGTATTATTGTCCAGAAGAGCCATAACAAAGGCTCTTGATGCCTGGAGCAGAGTCAGAGTTCTGCACTGATGTCAGAGACGCATTTACCTCTGGCACTGCCCTAGGCCATCTGCTTTTGGAAATGGAAGACAGCACGGGGCATTGTTTTTCATTAAGTTTCCTTCTTCCTCTCCTCTCTATATAACATATCTGCTTAGACAATCCAAAAGAACTTCACCACTAATGTCCAGTCCATTACCTAGATAATAATGGTAATTCAATTTAACCCAATACATTGATAATTGGATGAAAAAGTTAACCTAATCTGCAAAAGGAAAATATCAGTTATATAAA
>VKOC01000003.1:28215172-28260507 GCA_009364415.1 Spea multiplicata
CCCCCCCTCCGTTTTGCACATCTCTTACCTTTCTCTTCCTCTTTTCCCTCTGGTTTGCCGCTGAATCTCAATGCAGTGCGGCTGCGCACAGCTGTTTCTGCTGAGCGCCGGGGCTGGGATATAAACGTCATATCCCATCGCCCGGCGCTCAGTGACAGACAGCACACCGGTAAGTGTTGGACTGGTTAGGGAAATCCCCAACCAGTCCTGCACGCTGCAGCTGCTAATCAGGCAGCTGTGCACCGAGGGCACTCAACTCACACAGCCCTGGGGGGGATTTCTCTATTATCGGTCCCCCCCACATGATTTCCTGGGGGGGATCCATCCCCCCCGTCCCCCCCGGTTCCTACGCCCCTGCTCTTATGCCTATTGATTCTGATCCTATATTGATCTATCTGTGGACTGTACCTCTGGCTGGTATGACTGTCCCTTTAGTGTACCGAACCTGGCTGTGTCTGACGATCCATTCTGCACCTGCATTCTGACATCCCGTGACTACAGCCTGCTGTTTATCTGTACAGGTGTCTGGATCCATCTGTGTTTGACGTGTGTCATTAGATGTCATTGGAATAGTGTCATGAAATGCACTTTTTGGACACTATTTTTAAAGTGCATTGTTTTTTGCCACCAGATGGGGTTGTTTTGCTTCTTTTGTCAGTACTGTATTATGTATTAATTTGCAGCACCTCACTGCATTCTTGGGCAGTACCTATGATAACAAAATTAAACGAATATATATGTCTGCTGCCTGTTAGATAATATTCTGTTTGTTGCTTAGAGCTGGCATCTTGGCCATCCTTGTCAATTTGTCTCTCAGTGTTTATGTAGACTGTACAATGGTTTTGGATTGCTTTTTAACCATATGCCTGCCAACAGATGTGTCCTAACAATTAACATAACAGACGGCACTTTTAACCGACTCACTGACAGTGGCGGAACTACTGGGGTCGCAGGGGTTGCGACTGCGACCAGGCCCTGGAGTTCTGCCAGTCAGGATGCCAAGGGGTGCCAAGTGGTCCTTTTCAGCAACCGCTCGGCACCCTTCTGTCTCCTCTGCTCCCTGGTGCCGCCTGCCTCAGCGCTGCCCCGACTGCAGTGGTGGGAGCACAAGACATCTATCCTCTCTATCTACCCTCTCCCTACCCCCCTCTCACACTATCTACCTCCTCCCTACCCCTTCTCACACTATCTACCCCCTCTCACTCAGCAGTGAAGCCGCATGTACCACAATAGAGCAGCGAGACAGAGGCCTCGCGCTCCCACCACAGGACTCGCGCTCCCACCACAGGACTACAAAGGGGGGTTGGAGAGGGTAGATAGTGAGAAGGGGGGGTAGGGAGGGGGCAGATAGTGTGAGAGGGGGGTAGGGAGAGGGTAGATAGTGAGAATGGGGGGTAAGAATAGGGTAGATAATGAGAAGGGAAGGAGAGGGAGGTATATAGCCTGAGAAGGGGGGGAGAGGGGGTAGATAGTGTGAGAGGGGTGTAGATGGTGTGAGAAGGGGTAGATTCGGATGGGGGGGCCCTTAACAGATTCTCGCACCAAGGCCCTGAGGCTTCTAGTTACGCCCCTGCTCACTGACCTGGAACCTCTGCTGATATTTTGACTCTGGGACTAGTGGCTTTAAAACAAGGACCTGCAGATCTCCAGCCTTCACACTCTACTCTCCTAAACAACTTCTTTCTGTTAACTCTCCACTTGACCTTTTCCGGTCTGGCTTCCACATTCGACTATGACAGACTTTACCAAAAGTAATGATCTCTTCACCGCTGAAACTAGACAAATTTCTAATTATCCTGGATCTCTTTGCAGCCTTTGACACTGTAGACCACCCTTTTGCATGCATACCTTTTTTTCCAAAAGTATTTGTGATGCAACTCTCTCTTGGCTTAAATCCCACCTCTTTGATCATACCTATAGTGTCCCTGTGTCCCTGTTAAGGTACCTGAAGGCTCAGTTCTGGAGCTTCTAATCTTACTATTTTTGGATTCCAGTACCACCTCTTTATTGATGACACGATAATCTACCTTTTTCTCTAGTGACCTCTTGCCCTCTGTTCTCACGCTCTCTTCTAACAAACAACCTCCCTCAAATTGCATCTCAAGTGGCATCCTACAATATGTCAAAGTGTGAGCCACTGGTAATCTCACTTGATAATCAGTTGCTAATTTTACAATTAACCTAACAGGCGGCACTTTTGAACCGACCCAAGCGCTTTTTTTTTTGTTTTAAAGCGGAGGAGAGAGAGGGGCACCGAGTGGTTTTTGCTTACCAAGTTGGCAGTAGCCGCTCGGCACCCCTCTCTCTGCTCTGCGAGCCCTCTAGCTTGGTCTCGGTGTCACTTCCGGCGCTCAGCAGTAGAGCAGCGTGCACCGTGGCAGAGCAGGGAGACTCGCCGCAGGACTGCTGAAAGGTAAGTACAAGGGAGGGGGATAGGGTAGATAATAGGGAGGGAAAGGAAGGGTAGATAATGGCGTCGGCAAAGTTTAAAATTCGCCCCAGGTGGCATTATGTCTTGGGCCGGCCCTGAGTGGATCGGCAGGCAGGAAGCACAGGTTCATAAGTGAGGCCAGAAAAGATAAGCAATAGATCAAGGTAAAACCCCAAGAAGCCAAGTAAAATGCCTAACAACTATGTGTAGGTGAAGATGTGAATCTGGGCTTTATACTGAAGTTTTGCCCCAAACACAGAAATCTGTATCTCCTTATGCTTGCCTAACAGAAGTCGCCTGTATTACCTACACAGTTACTTACTTGCGTAATGATATGGTGTGTCGTCTTTTGTTGCGTCTGATGCCATCCTGTCACCTGCATTTTGAAAAGAAACCATACAATTCCTCCACCTTCCAGATCTTCAGGCCACTTACTTCTGTAGGTGACATCTGTAAGAAAGAAATCATCCCCTCCCAAGCCCAGGCGGCCTTTTTGGCGCCCCAAGCCCTTTTTCTTGTTTTTTTTTTTTTTTTAAAAGTGGAGGGGCGCCGAGTGGTTTTGCGCTTCAAGTTTGTCAGTATCTCTCTCTCTCTCTGCGAGCCTCTAGCTCGTCTCTCGGTGCCGGCTTTAATGCTAAAGCGCCGAAAGATGAGTAATTTCCGGCGCTCAGCATTACAGCCGGCACCGAGACCGAGCAGGGAGGCTCATGCAGGACTGCTGAAAGTTTTAAGTACGAATGGGGGGTAGGGTAAGATAATAGGGTTGGGGAGGGAGAGGAAGGGGTAGATAATAGGGAGGGAGGCAGAGGAGGGTAGATAATGGGGGGCGGGGCGGGGCATTTTAAACTTCGTCCCAGCCGGCATTATGTCTTGGGCTGGCCCTGCCCCTACAATTATCATCTAAAATCAAAATCAAGTTAATTCAAATTTGTGTATTGAATATGTATAAAAATATATACCCCATCCAAATGCTTCTTCTTTTGAAATTTGCAGGTTCCTTCACTCCCACTCATTCACACTGAATGTCTCCCTACCTTTTCTGCTGGCCACTTCTGCTTCTGTGTCTCACAGCTCCGCTTCCTTGTCTCGCATCTTCTTGTTCTAATCTCTTTTCTTTCTCTCGCAGACATGACCTTCTGCCAACTTCCACCAACATGGCAGAGCTTCCATTCAGAAAACAGAATTCATTGTCTGAAAACGGGGCAGTATTCCAACATGATAACTACCCGAAACACACCTCCAAGAAAACCACTACCTTGCTAAAGAAGCTGAGGGTAAAGATGATGGACTGGCCAAGCATGTCTCCAGACCTAAACCCTATTGGGCATCTGTGGGGCATCCTCAAATGGAAAGTGGGGAAGCGCAAGGTCTCTAACATCCACCAGTAGATGTGGAAGAGGACTCCAGTGGCTACATGTGAAGCTCTGGTGAACTTCATGCCCAAGAGGGTTAAGGCAGTGCTGGAAAATAATGGTGGCCACACAAAATATTGACACTTTGGGCCCAATTTGGACTTTTGTTGCCAAGGTTTAGACATTAAAGGCTGTGTGTTGAGTTATTTTGAGGGACAGCAAATGTACACTGTTATACAGGCTGTACACTCACTACTTTACACTGTAGCAGAGTGTCATTTATTCAGTGTTGTCACATGAAAAGATATAATAAAATATTTACAAAAACGTGATGGGTGTACTCACTTCTACTGTAGAAATAGATATAAAAATATAAATAAATTAATAATTAATATCATAAAATGATGTGTTGTTGTTCCTAGCAAATCTAACCAACATTGTGATATATAGGTTGTTACAATAGGTTATAGAGATTATATGCAGTATGTTATAAAAATCAAGTTCTTTCCTGGAATTTCAATGATGTTTCTTGTGACTATAATAATAAGTCACAAAGAAAAAGATGAAAAATATCTTCAAAATAATGACAAAACACAGATATAAATGATTGATTGAGGAAATACAGTCACAAAAAGTGTTAAATGATTATTTAATTTAAAACATGCTTTTTTTAGTCCATCTGACTGAATGGTTTTAAATAGACATTGCACAAACAGTATAAAGCAAAATGGAACAGACAGCTATATTTAGACAAGATTCATGTGTTCAGTAGGAAATGTGATAATTGTGTCGCTAAAATAATTGGAAAATCCCAATCTATACTTGTCCCAGGGCTTTCTGTAACCTCAATCCCTTGAGCTCATTACAACTAAGGTTATATCTTCTCCGTTTTGCTAAATAAATCTGCTTTTACATTAACCATAATAATTTGACATGGAAAATGGGTATGTTTATCCTTTGTCAATTGGATTATAAATTATCATTAAATTACTTTGGAGATCTACTATAACACATGTTATGCTAAATAATTTTTTTATTACTAAAAGGATTTCATTTTAATTATGAAAAAAAATTGTATAATATCAAATAAAATTTGTAATATAAGGGAAATATTCATGGTGGAAAACACATATAATAAGTTTTTTGTACATTCATTGGGGCATTTTGGAGGTTGTCTGTTCAGAGTCTGTACATTCTAAAATAATATACAACATTAGATGTTAATGTGTAATCCTTCCATACTTAATATCAATAACCTGGAATAATAATCTATAGGGTTACAATAACAAACCATCTCCTGTCATTTATGGTAATTTTGTTTTGCTTCTAGGCAATGTACAATTTGATAGCACACAAATTGTGGATGGTGAATTCCACATATGTATAGTTCTTACTGTAAAGAACCTCTTGTGCTGATTTAAGTGAAAATTAAGTGAGAATTGCTTTTTGTTCTTTGCACGGTCATATTAATAATCTTATTTCTAATGTAAACAAATTTAGCTTCTTCATTCTTTCTTCATAACTTACGTGTTACATTCCTTCTATTAATGGTGTAGCTTGCCTCTGCACTTCATTTCACTAGCACAACCCTTAAAAAACACATGCCTTTTGGTCACCCAATGCTTCAATTTGCCCAGATCGCCATGCAGGGAAGTGAGGTCTTGTTCATACTGTATAACCTTACCTAGTTGTATATCCTCTGCTAAAACCAACACTGGCTTTCAATACCCACTGCAAGATTATTAATAAAGACTTTAAGTGACAGTGGACCTAGGACAGAACCCTCAGGAGCTCAACTTACCACTTTTGTCAATTGAGAGTTTTTTTTTCTATTAACAATTCTCTGAACTCTATCTTTAAGCTAGTTTTTTAACTCAGGTGCAAAAACATTTCACCAAAGCTGATCTCTTGCAATTTGTACAGTAACCTTTTTATGAGGAATTAAATCAAGTGCTTTAGCAAAATCCAAATAAATCATATCTACTGAATGACCTTGGTCATAGAATCCAATTTAGTTAGTCTGACATGATCTGTCCTTCATAAAACTGTGTTAACTCTTACTAAAGATGTTATTGGACAAAATGTATTCCAGAATGAAGCTTTCAAATAACTTCCCCTCCATTGATGTCCGGCTTACAGATCTGAAGTTACCTGACTCAGCTTTTGTACCCTTTTTAACTATTGGTACTGCTTCTACTTTATGTGAGGCTTCTGGCACCTTAACAGACAGGAGAGAATTCTTGAAGTTCTCAAGCAATGGTCTGGTACCCAGCAAAGTATACTTGCTGACCCTGGGGCTTTATTCATTTTAAATTAATTTAGCAGTATTATCACCTCAACTCCTGAACTATGATTTAAACTATCTTCCATTCCTTATTCTTTTCTGAATGCCCCTGTTCTGACTTTTTCCTAACTTCTCTGTCATGTTATACTCTTGACTACAATTGCTCTTTGTGTGCTTTGTTGTTATTGGTTTTTGCTGATCCACTTGGAATGAGAGACTACAGTAAGAAATAAGTTCTAGGGGTCTATAGTTTCCAGTTCTCTTGAAGCATTAGATACATTCAGAAGTGTTATTTAGAGAAAACATGTAAGACTATGAAAACAAGTTATCAAGCAATTTAAACTGACTAGACACCAACAAATGCTGTTGGGGGTTTATCAAGACCACATTTTAAAGAACATAAGATGGTTTTCTCTGTTATGTATAATGATTTAGGTTGTAGACAAATATGTTGGCTAAGCTTGTGGTATATTTTCATTGAAGATCATAAAAATCATTTGCATTCTATGTTTGACATGGCTGTCTGGCAACAGGGCTTATGTTTCTGCCTTTGGCTCACCAAACATATTCCCCATTTGCTACCATTGCTGGTAGCTTAACATGCATAGTGCCCAAATCAGACAGACTGCGTCCTGGAAAAGGGGTTGAGATGGCATACCATGTGAGCAAACAATTGGTAACTGGCAAAGCTATTGTTTATAAATACTCTGTGCCCTAAGTGCATCACGGGATAGACATGTCTTTTTAAATTGGATAGCCTTACTACTGCCAATTTTTAAAACACTGTCATGTTCAATGATATATGGTGTTTTAGATGTGCTTACCTTATTTAAATCAGGCGCTCAGGTTGGCAAATGTACTATGTTCCCAAAAGGGGAACAATAACTTAACTAAGAAACATCTTAATGGGGAGAGATAATTATGAGTATTGAGAACACGAGCTTAGGATGGCTGCTTCCATGGAATGCACATCAGATTGTTTTCTACTGCATAGAAAATGTGTATGTTAATCTGTAAACACCATTACATATGTTCACTTAGATTACTGAAAAATGTAATGTTTGGGAAAAGTGACAAATCTACTTAAAGGGTTAATGTAAAGCTAAAAAAAACTCAGCCCTTTTTCAAGTCTTGTGTATTTGTGTTCTTGATTCCAAAAGAAGAACTATAACATTAAACAGTGTTAAGCTGTCATGAAACAAGCAACACTTTATTTCAAAATGCATTGTCACCATAGCTGCATCATATCAAAACCATTAAATCTTACCGCCATTTGTAAAAAAAAATCAGAAACAAAACAGTAGAACCATACATTTAAGAAAACATTATGCATCATTTGATACAAAAACAAGAAATGCCTGAAAATTAAAGTGCTGGAAAATCCAACAATTTATTTACTACATTTTCGCGACTACATAAACATTGTAACACTGAAAAGCATAATGATGTCATCACTTGCTTTTTTATTTTTCCCTTCTATTTTTTCCTTTTTTCTTTTTTTTTCTTTCTTTTTTTTTTTTTTGCTTAGAAAACACAGCAGACAATATTGCATGGCATAGAGTGAGGGTTTTTGCAAAGCTTACATGAAAGTTTAATGGACAAAAAAGATTTAATGAAAGAAAAAAAGTTTAAGAAAATGCCTAATGCACGATGTTTGAATCTACAGAAAAAAGTACATAAGAAGCCAGAATAAAATTGACAAGAAGAACTGTAATTTAGAGAACCAATTTATAGTAAAATGTTCCACATATTATTATCGCTCTGTTTTACTGAGAGTTTAAAAATAGTAGGAATGAAACTTTAACTATAAAAAAATAAAATACCATAACCCTTTGAGTACCAATATGCTTGCACTGTAAATTGATCTTGTACTCCTGGGGTTAACCTTTCCTTGCACTGCAAAAACGAACCTTCTGTTACTACATGGATCCTTTGGGGATGATTGTCTTATATGACCCTTCACTGAAATAAGCAAGTTGAAATAAAAACAAGTGTGCGCAATACGTAACACAATGCCCAGGAATAAATGGCTAGTTCTTGGGAAGAGATTTTAGAAAAGGCGATATCATTGCCAACACTATATGCTTGATAATAAAAACTCTGCACTGCCTAGAACAGACTTTTATATTTTGTATATATATTTGTGTTGATCAAATATGGTTTGCATCTTTTCTTGGTGTTTAGCTCACTTTCTCCAGCTGTGCATATGATTATTAAGTTGGAATTACCAGTTCTTCAATTACCTTCTTCAATACTTTAGGTTTTTGCTTATAGTTATAAATTATAAAGACTATCAGCCCTGACCTTTACTCTGATCTTTACTGTTCTTTTTTCAAGGTTAGCTCACTGTATAACTAGCACACACAGGACTTTAATATAGTTTTCATCATTTGATTTTTCCCTTTGAGTATCCACATTCTGGTATCAACATGGTTAACATTTTCACATCTAAGGTCAAAAACGGTCAGTTGTGTTTTGTACCAAATGTGCATTTATTATCCAAATCTACGTGGTTAAAAAAAAGAATAGTGTCAGATTATGCCTGCTCTCAATCCCAATTTACAAAATGGCAGAAATGACATGAAATATATACCATAGTTAATGAACAAAACAAAGGGCAGATTATCATCACTCAAATCCAAACCTGCATATATACATTTAATTAAAAGTTAGGCTTTAGAACTATATTTTGACAAAATCACACCACCTCATCTGTCGTGTGGATTTGTGCTAGATATGTTCTTTAACAAAGCTCTTTTTAATAAGTGTAGCTAACTTATCACTTGTGGCACTTTGGACTGAACTTCTGATGAATCCCATGAGCATGTGTGGTTCGAGGACTGTATCAACAAACTAAATTGAATTCATGGTAATATTGTAAGAATGGTATTGTAGGCTCTCAGCTTGCCATAATTTTTTTTATAAAGCCAGCATATACATAATAATCAGTATTAACATAAAATTAAGTATGAAGTAATATAAAGGTTTGGAAGGGCAAAAAAGAAAACAAAATCAAGATAGAAATTGTTAAATATTTGACCATTTATATTTGGAAGTATTATATTTATGAAGTAGGCCAAATAATATGCTAATCATTACAAAATGGTTGTTTGGTAAAGTTTTCTAGTAATTTAGTGTTCTAACATGTTATTTCAACATAATGGGTTAATGTGCCTTTCTATGAAATAAATAGATAATGGAGTATATGTGAGTGAATACAAATTGGGAAAAGAATCTGGAGTAAGAGGTAAAGAAGTATTATTCCAACTATAGATTTAGATAAAGTACTATTCAGTAAAAATTGGGTTACTGGCTGATACAGGTAATCAAGTATCTCAAACCCGGGTGCGTCATATTATATGGTGCCTTTGATTGGTTTGCTTTACAAATCAACCCTGTACAAATAAACCATGTATTGCAATTTTACTATAGAATATTCTGATTGAACAGCCAGTTATATTCATTGAATTGGAATATTCTGTCGTTGAAAGTTATGATTCTTTCTATTGGAACATCAATCTAAATTTATAATGTGAGAAATCCAAACAGGAACCACTTTATTTTCTAGATTCTGTCAATTTCAGTGATCTTGCTGATTAACCTATTATAAAATAACTTGCAAAATATTGTTTCATTTAATTCGTATGAATGATTCTATTTTCCCAATCATTTCATTTAAAGCAAAATGTATTTTAATTGTTTTGGACTCTCACCTAACGTGTATTGTCCTTTATAATAATATATTAGTAGTAGTCGTAGTAGTAGCAAAGACTGGTAAATGGCTAAGATACATCAACATCATGTAATTCATTTCCTGACATCAAAGTTAATGGCCATGTCAAATGATGTATAATATGCCGTGTAATTGCCGGCATAATTAAGAAGCGTACGGCACAGCCACACATGAAATCAATGTACATTATAACATGATCCTATCTGTCCAACAACCATTGAACAATAGTAAATGAACAAATTAAAAAAAAAACTAATTTCAACCCATTAATACATAACCTATTGATTTCTGAAAGACTGAAATTTGTTTTGCGTCTCACCGGTATACAAAACATTACATACAGCAGTTGGCAGACCAGCTACCCTTGGCAACACAGATTATAGAAGAAGCAAGTGTGTGTGATCGTCTCCAAAATGCATCTGTCCAACCACATCTGTAAACCACAGATTCACTGAAGAATGACCATTTATTTTTAAAGTTGAGATAATTTCAAACACGTGTTACTTTGTCATCAAAGTTTAACGCCCTCTTCTTTCTAATACCCGTGCTTATGGCAAATTATACATATATATTTACATAAATTAATTCATAACAAATGACTCTCACAAATGCCAGTGCTAGATTAACATTTAACAACGTTTGAAAAATTCTTTGGATGTGAGGGTCAAACCCGCAAAGTATCCCCCTATGAAATAAATTAACAAAAAATGTACATAAATACAAATGACTTTTTTTTGGTTTGAGAACGATACTTTGAACCATACGTTAAGTAAGTACAAGACATGAAGATCTGGCAGTGTTTAGAACACACATTAAAGTGTCTGCTAAGATAATTCATTATACACCCTGCACAATCAAGAGAATCTCCCCTCTCTCCTTAATTACATTTTAGCAGATTAAATTAAAGATTGTAAAATGATGCTTTGGTTTGCTCTGAATTTTTACTATATACAAGTATTATTTTTAACCATGGTCATAAATTAAGTATAATTAAATAAACAGAATTAAGACAAAGTAAACAGAAAGTTTCAGAACACATTGGAAAGAACATAAAGTGAAAGAACATACATCACTTCAATATGAAACAAAGTTTGTTTTTGCTTTACCCTGTGAAAAGAATACAAAATATCCAACAGAAAGTGTCTTTGTTAAAGAAAAAAAAAGAAAAAACCCATCTTCATTGCATTTAATTTTTGCAACTTGTCCTGACCCAAATCCCCTTATCTAGGGAGAAAAATATTTTGGAGAGTAATAAAGCGAATCAAATAATATATATTAAAACAAAAAAAAAAGAAAAGAAAATAAATATTAATCCTAAAGCTTTTGAGTGGAAGTTAACAGGTATCAAACTAGTAATTTCTGTCTTATCACATAGACTTTCTGTACAACGTAACCCTAAAGATTTCTTATACTATGAGGTATTTGAAGGAATTGGTTAAATGCACGGCCTGCATCCAGGCAATAGGTACTCAGAAAAAAAGGAAAAGGAGTGGACAATAGCTGGGAGAGACTTAAACTTTGGTTCATTAGCTAAACGTGTGAAAAAATAGATCCCTTTGGTATCAAAGAAAGGTTTGTTGCATGGTCTCACTGCAAAAGCACCATGGTGAAGAATTATTTATGTTGTTTATTATTATTTTTATTTAATTAATGGCCTTTTCATGAGGCTGAGGTATTCAAAGAGTATAAGGTGAAATCGAAGAGGTCGACAGCGGTTTAACACTTTGGTTCAAGCAAGGCACTCGTCCTATGAGTTTTTACAAGGTTTTCAACATATTTGCCTAAAGCTGTGTTTAATCATGACATTGCAAATGATTTGATGATCACTACTTCAATTTAGGCCAAGAGGTATCAGATGGCCATGGATAGGCAAATTTTATTATGACCTGGTTTAAGGTTCATAATCATTCAGTAATTTGTGTGAAGTTCAGATATTGGAAATTCTTGTCTGTAAGAATTGGTTAAATTATTTTATAAAGCAGTCTGTAAATGTTATCCAAGATCTCTAACAAGACAGTACAGCTCTGCTAAAAACAATAGATTTAGGATGACATCACCAAGGACAACTAACGAGCCAGACCTTGGACATGTGAAGCCATCTGGTCTCTCTCTGCTATTGACTCCAACAGTCTCAGGGGTGTGTACAGCACCTCTGACCCTGATGGGGTTAATTATAATATTTATTAAAAAAAAATGGTTATATTTCACAAAGGTCAGGGGTCATAAGTCAGGAGTCAGGGGAAGGTCATTGGGTGCCTTAAGCAGATGAGGGCCGTGCAAAAAAAATAAAAAAAAAATCTTTGGTATTCTTTGGTATCATCAATGTGACTAACATCACAACATGGAAATCAAGTGAGGTAGCGTCTTTGGTTCACACTATAAATAGCAGATCTTTACACATTTTCTTTATTATTACATGTGGAAGCAGCCATTTCCCAACTTTGCTTCTTTGTCATATTACGAAATAGCTACCAAATGTATTGTAAAGCTAACCACACCACAATAAACCAGAAGGCCAGCACAAAGAAATCAGCCTGACCTCTGTGATAGGATCTGAACGCACCGTAAACACTAATCAGACAGAAATGCTGAAGTGCTTTCTCTTTGTTTGCTAAATGCATAGATTTCTGTTTTGGTTTTTTTTTTTCACTCTGGTCTAGAAAAGAGGGACTCCTTCTACATACTTGCCATTCAAGCTCCGCTGAGGTTACGTGTCCTAAGACTCTTTGGTACAACAATATTTGCAGTTTAAGCAGTAAAATCAGAGCCGCCATTTGTGAATAAATAAAAATATCCCCTTCCTTTCCAAATTACATAAAAAGAATGTCCCAGGGTTAATATTCGCACATTACCATGCACAAACAATTACTTCCAGTGACTTTTTTGGCCTTTTTAGGGCATTCAAAATCATAATGTGTAGGCAAAAGACAGCAGGGTTTTTTGTATAAAATGTGTAACAGACATACAAGTTCCAACAATCTAGAGGCTATCCTGAGATCTATGTGGTATGTAGCAATGTGAAACTGTCCTCTGGTGGGAGAATTCGTTCCAGAAGAATTTGTGCATTAATTGTGAATTATGAGGCTTGCCAGAAGAAAAATATGCTGTCCAGTTGTGCGTTGGTTTAATAATGACTGGATAGAAAACCATCAGCAACCGCATTCCCAACCAATATCATTGCTTTTAAAAATTGTTTCTTTGGTTTCTAGCAAATAAATGGATGGGTGCATAATAGCTGTTAAAAAATAAAAAGGAAAAAACAAAAATAGGGTGTCATCTTATGTGTGATATTCTATGTCCGGTTGTTGTAAAATATTAAACTTTAATGTACTTATCAAGGAACTCTGAGTACATCTGAGAAACAAAAATGTATGTAAAACCAATTTATAGGTAACTATAATACATCATCAGATTTTTGGGGGAATTATGTTTCTTTAATTTTAAATGTTCAGTTAATGTTGACTGGATCTGACTACACATGTATAATTGAATTGAAGTGATAACATATGCTAGAGTAGAATGGAACCCAAATATTTCTCTAAAACACCAAATTACTAAAATTATTAATTGGTCAAAAATGACGATATATAGTGGCAATCAGAGATGGGCAGAAGTTGTATCAAAGGGCTGGGAATCTTTGGAGCTAGGCAGGAAATAATACAAAAACGGCTGGGTTTAAGAAGAAGTTAATGTGTTATGGTAAGTAGCACATTTATGAAAAATATATAACATGGGGGCCGGCCCCTCCATTATACCAAATTAGAAAGCTGCCTATGACCCCAAGTGGAAAGGGGTATGTTTCAAAGGCCAGACATGTCAAATACAACTAGGCCATATCGTTCTGACCCTTCAGATGTTCTTAAACGACAACTGTCTCCTAATTCTAAGATTACGTAAGGATGCTGGGAGTGCAGTCCAACAAAAAGTATAGAAATGGAAGGAAGTTCTGAAAAGTTTTAACCTACTATTTTTGGAAAAAACACTTCTTGTTTTAATTCCATAATGCAAGCAAAGTGTTTGAAATAAACACTTGAATTTATGTTTGGGAAACTCAATGAACTGTACTACTGTCCTTTTTAGGTTATACT
Source organism: Spea multiplicata (assembly GCA_009364415.1). Taxonomy (NCBI): domain Eukaryota; kingdom Metazoa; phylum Chordata; class Amphibia; order Anura; family Pelobatidae; genus Spea; species Spea multiplicata. Next base: position 28,229,061 of record VKOC01000003.1, read on the forward strand.
CACACAAATGAGGAATTTTGTGCTCAGATCAAACAGATTCCCTTTTCCCTTTCAAATATCTTTGGTGTTACAGAAATTGCAACTAATAAATATTCTTACAAATAACAGTCCTCTTACAATGCATGTTTTTTTTTGGTAAGAAATGAGAATATATACCTGCACTCCTAAATACAATGTTTTGTAAAAAATATCAGTGAAATATTAAAAACACTGCAATAAAACACCTGGATTACTATCCTAAATATGTTCTTTGGTACTGTATGTCTCACTTGTGGGAGAGGTTGTGTTTGTATGTGATCAACAACCCTTAACAAACAAAGAGAATGCACAGGTCTAGGTGACACCCAACTGTTTGAAGTCTACAGCCAAATCTTGGAACTGCTACGTTCGTGCAGCACAAGTTCAAATACACTCAGTTCCAATCAACTTAGACTTGTTGGTCAAACCACGTTCCATCTTGCAGACAAGTTATGACCAAGTTCTCTTACCACTGGCTTATTTTGTACTAATGCACATTACACCTTCATTGTTAAGTGTGTGGTAGTAATGAAAACCCATATCACTATGCTCCAAACCAGCAGATGGCAAAATTATGATGGTGATGGCTGAAGGTGTAAGGCCAGTGGAATTTATTTCATTCTTCTTCATTTTTTTTTATTTTTTTTTTGCAAATCGTTCTCCTGAAAAATGTCTTAAGAAGAAAAGTCAACATACAGGAGAAATGAGTCTTTGGTTTCTTTGGACTTATAAATAATTTTGGTTTTCAAACAGTTCTAAAGTATAAACCTGCTATTTTGAGGTCCTTGTCTTTTTTATTAAAGCTTTTCCACCGAGGTTTTAGTTTCTGTGGGGTTTTGTGTTCCCTTCATGCTTTGGTACAAGTGCTTGCTGAAGATGATGTGCTGCCAGAGCTCCCCTCATCCTGCCATTTATCTAGACTCCTCCTGCGCGCGTTCATGAAGAAGTTGCTGACTGTGCTGAGCTCCAGGCCTAGCTGCTGGGAAATGGTTATTTGTAATTCTTTGGATGGACGCTTGTTTTCTTTGAATATTGCATGGAGAGTCCTCCTTTGGACATCTGTGAAGACTAACCTTGGCTTTTTAGGTGTATTCCCTCTGTCCTTGCCATGCTCTTGTTCTTTTCGTTTACATGCTAAAAAATAAAATGGGACAGTGGATTTTAGTAATAGTAGAAGCCAAAAGATAAATATGACATATACATGGCATGACATAGTTTATGGCACAAAGTAATTTATGAATAAAAAATAATAGAAAACATTCCATTCAGATATCTTAGGGAGGTAAAATCTAGCCTGACAGTGGGAACGTCATTTAGTGGTAGGAACTGAGCACATGTCCTTACACAGCCTATTGGATAAAGATAGCTTGGCAGGCTGCCCCACCTTACTTATTAATAATAATAATTTAAAATATATATTAACACTGAATAATATTAAAATAGATTAGCAAATAAAGAGACAACCATTTAAAAGGAGCTAAGAATTGATTTTATTTCGTACATATTCGTGTCTGTCCACTAGATACCTCAATCGGCTTTTGAACTAAAAAGCCCAACAGCCAGCAGATAGCTAAGCAGGGTTGCAATCGTAGTCCAACAACTGCTGTAGGGTCACAGTTTCCCTTCTACGACCTATGTGAGACCGATAAAGTGCAAGGCACACATGCTCCATAGAACACACCTGATTTAAGGTAGTCTATATATAGAAATATTTATGGCTTGTGTGTTGAAAATTGGAGCAAAGTCAACATTTATAGCTTTAACCCATTGGACACCAGAACTTTGCAGAGCCCCATTTCTTTTATCTTTTGTTCATGTAAGATCCTTGTTCCCATTAGTAAACTAATAAACCTATAGAGAATTATCTCTTCTGTGATAAGGAGGCGCCACAATGTATTTTAGGTAGCACTCAGGTATAAGAGCTATCTGCTATCAGAGTCTATGATTATATCACCCTATATGTTATGTTTGGAAAAGACTGTATGTCTGCTGACTAATCTTCAAGAAAAATCAATGACACCAATCAATATACAACACCAATAATTCAAATATAATGGTAGCCTCACAATTTCTTTTATTTCAGTCTCATTTCTGTACAGAGATTATCAGTGCCCTGATTGTGATCCGAAAGCTGTTTGAAGAAGGGTTTAGCGCAAAGTCCAGTAGCTTGTGTTTTTTTAAAAGTGTCACTGGAAAGGGATTCAAACTATGTGATTAATGCAAATTAGAATTATTTGTCTCTGATTCTAGGTATGCATGGAACATATGTCTAGATATGTGTAATATATATATATATATATATATATATATATATATAGTATAATAGGTTCCCCTACACTCTCACATGCAGCTATGCGGGACTTGCTTTTAATTTTTAATCCATTCTGACATTATCAGTAACATTTTGTTGATTGCTATGCATTTATGTTGTGGGAGCTGCACATTGCCATGCTGTTAACTGAGCTCCCCCTTGTGATATAGAGAAAATGCATTGATGTGCCAAGTCCTGAAATTTCCTGATTGCTTCCTTTCCTGCCTGGCCAGCAGTTGGGTACGTATATATGGCGCCGTCTGCTTACTTTCCTATTGATTTTTCTTCCAACTTTTAACTTGCACATTACAGAACTCTAAAACCAACCTGCTCACCTAAAACCATAATGGGAGTTGGTACAATTAATGTCAACATGCATTTGTGCTTACAAAGTGATTATATATATATATATATATATATACACATATATACACATATATACAGTATGTCCATTTTCTGACAGTGTTTTTGGTAGCTGCACTCTTCTGCATATGTTGGCTATCTCAGAAAGCTGGTGTTGGTCGTTATTTCATATAAAGTGTTTTACAAACCCTACAAACGACATTTATGCAATTTGGAATTTGATGTTTCAGTTTAGTTAAGCATGTGAAGGGTTGCCTAGCATAACTAACTGGAATGTAATTGCTGTGACTGTAGCCTAATTTACTGCACATTAATTAAAGGGACCTCTAATTGCAACAAGTAAATCAGCTAAATGAACAATTTTGTGACTTCATCAATATTTTCATTACTTTAAGCAGCCTTATGGCTTCCTCCAAATTTATTTGGCCAGTGAACCAACAGGCTGTGCTGTTGCACTGTTACTGAAATGTCATTTGTTGCAATTCCTTCAAGGAATGCAGTATATGGCTGTTTGTCTACCTCTGTTTGTCTCTCTATCCATGTATGTACGTTTAGATTTCTGTTGTCATCACATAGCTTTGTTACAAGCAAACAGAATGACCTATGTATTTGCCTGCAGTATAGTATTTTGTATAAGTAAATGTATATATACAATAGTAGTTATATGTGTGTGTTGTGGTGTATACAGTGATTGTTTTCAATGTTTCATTCACTGACAATGAATAATATTTTACATATAACTTTAGTGCGGATCTGTATCTGTCTTGGGTAGACCCAAGAAGCCAGGAAATACAGAATCCCAAAACACTTGTGTCAGGTGTTTCAACCCCACAGTGCTTAATACTCAGTCATAAGAAACATGCAGCACACCAGACAGCATAGAAAACCCATAAGGAAAAAGAAGGATCCAGTCAGGGTGAAAATTCAGTCCAAAATCTTTGTTAAAAAAGACTTAAATAATGTCCCAAAACAAAGACATCCCACCTAGCCAAGTTCCCCCCCCCCTGCCTATTTCCCGGAGAAGTTACACCTTGGCACTGGGATTTTTCCCTGCAGATACCATCCTGGATGCTAAAAAATTCCCAAAAGCTATTTGATCCTTTCTGGGCCCTACACTCTTTGTTCTGTATTTTGCTCTGACCTGCTTGCTTTCTGCTCTGTTTCTTTTCATCCTCCTATATTTTTTTTATTTTGTTTTGGTGAAAAGTCAACTGATTGGATTTATACTGGGTTTAAAAGAAAACAGGCAAGTGGAACAAAGGGGCATTACGGCCAGGCTGTTCTGATTTCTGTTCCAATTTATCGTAATGTGTAATCCTACAATAGGGCCAAAACCTAGATTTTCAGATACATTTCTTTCAATGCTGGATTTCCTCTGTGTCCCCTCTATAGACTTTGTAACCCATTCTGATGAATTGTAGAACTGCACTATGCACTTGTGCTTACTGAACATTATATAAATAATGACATAATAATACAAATGTTAATGATTTACTCCTATGGAAATGTGTGTGTACCTGAATGCAAATGTGATTTTGTCGTTTCAACAAAGCCTAAGAATCCATTCTCCAGGGTGCATTGGAACTTTATATTCAGCTCTGCAGTATGCATTTTTCCAGTGCTATACCCATTAGAGAACACTATAAGGAGATATACAATAAAAGTGCTATCGCCTGTTCTTGTACATCTTAAATATAGAGCTGTTAAATAAATCCATACATAAAGATTTTTTTTTAAGATGCATTTTGCCGGCTTGACAGATCTTGTATTGTGAGAGATCACTATTACCTATTTTTACTATATTATTATTATTATTATTCAGCTCAACTATTTCTCTAGTTAGACTCCATTTCTGATGCAGTGTATAGGAAGCAAGATTTGTAAGAACTACATGCAAACCACCCAAGTACAGCACAGTAACACCTGATTTCTGTTAATGTAGATATTAGTTGAGTTATTAGTTGGATGTAAAAAAGCTTTTTTTCCAATGGAAAATACATTCTCACTTGTTATTTTGGGCACATTCAATTCCAGGGAGTAATCACTAATTTTGAGACAGAATACTGGATTGCAAACTAGCCCATGTTTCTGTGGAGGTACTAAATAGTATACTAGTACTGAAATGTAAATACTTTACATGTCAACTGTAATGCATGTATATTATTTTGAATTATAACATTAACTTTAAATGCAAAACTAGCTCAGTTGGTTGGTAAGGTGCTGAGAGAACCAACCAGAATTGCTACAGCTGTGTCTTCATAAAAATCCCCAATATATTGTATTATTCAGATTCTAGTATAGGGATATACCGCATTGGCCCAAATATAGGCCATACCCCCCCCCCACACACACTTTAAGTCTTCAAAGTGGTGGTGCGGCCTACAATTGGGGTTTGGTGGAGGGGTGCGCAATTCTTTTTGCCCAACACCCGGGACATTCCGGGCCCTGGGCAGGTGATTTTTTTAAATTTTCTCTTTCATTTGTCCCTGCTGCGGGCAAGCAGGATTCAGATCCCCCGCAGCGCCGAAGGGGACCTTGATCCGCCTCTCTGGCAGCCAGTGGACGTCTGTGCGATGCAGACAACCCCTGCTGCTGCCAGCACCGATGGAAGTGGCGAGCAGAGGTTGTCTGGGGATGCATTGGTAAGTTGGGGGGGTTAGAGTGGCATATCTGGGGGTCAGAGTGGCATATCTAGGGGGCATAAAGCATATCTGGGGAGCATATCTATAAGTAAGGTGAATTATGAATTAAGGGGGGACTTTAAAAAGGCTATTGGTTTTCCAAATTTCTGTTTATATATAACACATACTGACTAACTACATAATAGATACCAAAAATGTTAAAATACATGTATTCCTGTTTATTGTGCGGCCTATAATCGAGCCAATGCGGTAATCATTTTCACTGTTGTTATTTAAATGAATGCTGCCATAATAATAACAATAAGATAAGGACAAAGGAAGGCAATGAGTATGCTTTGTCTATTATAGTCTAAACCCCATTGATTATTACCCTGATAATAATAATAATAATAATAATAACACAATAAAATGTCATTAGACACACATTTCTTCAGAAAACAGTTAATTAATACATGTTTTAAACAGTTGTAAACCCTGCACATCCACTTCTATGCAGATATCTGTATAAAAGAGAGAGAGAGAGAGAGAGAGAGATACACATTTCTTTTTAAATGCCTAATGAAATGTATACAGGCACACACACACTCACACACTATATATATATATATATATAATATATATATTATATATATATATATATAATGATATGTATAAACAATAATTATTATCACAAAACCATGTGTTTGAATTGATTGTATAAGGCATGATGAGTAATACTCATGGAGTATTGATTAAAACATTTGCACTATATCCCACCTTTAATGCATGGCTTGCTTCTTTAGCTACACTCATAAAGAAAAAAATATGACTAGGAGACTTTTGGGCTATAAGATTAAAACAGTTTCTCTGGAATATTGCCTCAAGAAATGCAGTATATATACTCACACATGTGATTAGACTGGGAGCTTTGTGATGGATAGCCGATTTTAACCAGGGAATCTGCAGGCAACTGTCCAGAGTGCTGAAATACCGGGTCGGCGGGTACCAAAGCTAGTTTAGCAAAGACATTAAATAATTTAAATAATAATCTCCACCTTGTAAACACAATTCAGTTAAAGCATATTGCAAATATGTTAGTTATCATTAGACAATTTAACTCACACTTCTAAGGATGTCAATAAAAATAAAACAGAATTAAAAGAAATGCATGCATCAGTGAGCCTGGACAAGAGAAATGATGATCCATACATTAAAGAATGGAAATAAGCAGCAGTGAGATCCAGTTTAGCTCAGGAAGGAATTATCATGTGATCAGATGTACACCTACATGTATTTCCAAGGGGACAATGTATTTCAGGCAGTGAAAGTGCTGACATGGGAGAGAAGGGGTGGCAAGAAAGAGAATGTCATGGAGAGAATTAAATGTTTAGATTTGTCATGACTAAGTTACTGGGAGATGCAACAGGTAGATCAAACACTATGCTTGATATAAAAGCACAGTTACACTGCATGCCAATGGAAGGCTCATATCTTGGAATTGTAATGGGTAGTCATTTTTAGCAAGGTACATGAATGGCAATTGGAATTTATTTACAGGATGATTTAAAGTGTGAGCTTCAGAATCCAAGGGTGCACTACAAGTAAAAAGTCAATCCAAATGATCAGAACCACTTGTCAAAAGCAACCAGCCCCCATTAGGACAGAACAGCCACAGTGTGGATTATGCATGTTGCTATGTTGTTATCAGTTAAGATTGGTGCCTTTATTTTGCAAGTGAGTAAAATAACAAGGAAAAAAAATAAAAATATCAGAACTGTCCATTTACTGTATTGCTAACCTCTTAAAATAGCTAACCTCTGAATTCTCTGAATTCAACCTGTGATCAGATGGTGTTATATTATACAACGCCTGTATACACATATCCTTTGACACTCGGTGGGTTAAATTAACCCGTTCAGAGTAAATGGGGGCTGTGGTTTGCTTTGCAATGGGCACAGCAGTGGAAGGGTTAAAGGGATAGTTACAAGGATCGTTGAATTATAGGTGTTAATCCCAGAATTCAAGGTTTAATAAAGCACAATTGTTCTATTATGCAAAAACAAAGAAACGCTGATCCACGTGGATTACTAATCAATTGGATGCTAGTCCAGAAGAGTCAATGCATTTTAGTAATTAAGAATTGCTTCCCTTTCTGTCACACAAAGAGTTAAACTTTATGTTTATTGAATGAAAACATCCCCTCTGGCAATGTCCAGCTGGCCTGCTAGTAAAGGAACTCCAGTTAGTGTGGGATTCTGCCTGAAAATATCTCCTACTGCAATATCTCATTTAGATAAACATTAACCCAAAGCAAATGTGGCAATGCTATAAATCAGTCAGTCTACAAGGACACTGACAACAGGGCATTCTGCAGGTGGAAGACTTTCTCAGCACTGGCTTTTCTATCTGTTCCCTTATCACAATACTGCTGAGATGGCACTTCAGTGGGGAAAAAAAAGATGATTCTATCTCCCCTCAAACTTTAAACTGAGTGCACTAACAAGATAGGCAGCTAACTAATTCCACCCCATGGTGCAAGAGCTGAAGCAGGCTGGGAGCTGCCACTCACACAACCCACTCCATAATCACCAAATATTATGATACTTGGCAGAGCTGGATTGTTAAAGGGAGGGAAGTTTTTTTAGAACCATTTCAGTGCCACTGCATTGTTCACTCACCTGGCATCACTTTGGCTGAGAATATTCACCATGTGTGCATGAGTGCATGACCAGTGCTGGTAACATTGCATTGCACTATTTGGACACTTAAGAGTACTAGTAGAGATGTATAAATTGTGTCTTCAGCTTAGGAAGCAAGTTGGATGCAAAATGATTAATATAAAGCAATTAGAAAATAATAATATATAATATATATATGCATATCTATATATTATATATATATATATATATATGCATAATATATATATATAGGACTACTCATAATATATATATATGGCTATCATATATATATATATATATTGTGCTATTTCTCTAAAGCTTCAGTGAATTTAGATGCTGACTGTTTTAGAGTAACAACAATTAAGAGGCAGTTACTCTGAACATTAAAATATTGTCCCTTTATATACCGGTATTACCTACATATGAATAATGTGTGAAACCCAAGGGGTTAATACGCTATGCTTAACATCTCTGGGCTCACCTGACCATCATCCATTCTTATTAAAGGTGTCAGGCAAACAAATCATTGCCCACATATAAAGGTTTGGTTTCTAACATGTCTGAAACAAAAATTACTTCTAATATTATTTGTTAACTGTGTGGTTATAATACATATGTATTGTTAATTTAATAGCCATCTCTGTTTAATCAGCAGATATTGCCAAGTGGGTCATTTATTACCAGCTCACTATTTATAGTTATTATAAATTCTGAAAGACAATGGTGAGAGCATGACTTTATGAATTAACATTTATTGAGGACATAGTGGATTGTACTGAAATGCCTAATCAAATTATTTAGATTAAATTATAGGTGAAATACTCTGGAAAGTATCATTGTGATAAGAGGTAGCACAGGAAGAAGTATCAGTATCACATGCATAGAACTACTGAAAACATTTTATTGATTACTGACAAGCATTCATTAATTAAATTTACTAAATGGTATTTACAAAAAGGTAGTTTTGGTGCAAAAATCATAACCGCGACCAATAGGATGATTATATAAACAACAACACTTTGTTGGTTGTAACTGTGGTAAGACATTGCACAATAATTGATTTATATAAGGCCCTCTGTGAATTTGATCTCATTAAGAAGCATTAAGGTAATTAATGGAACTAAATTAATTGAAAAACAAAATAGAAGGACATGCATGGTATGGGTTTAACCTTAAATAGTGGTTGCATTTGAGGCTTTTCTGCTCAAAACTGACATGGCCTTAGGATATTATTTTTAATCAAATGCATGCAAATATATTTGTCATTAAGAGTATAAACTTACATGATACATTGCATTTTTCTGTGTACATTTTACAAATATATTTTAAAGCACAGAAACATAGACTTTGATGGCAGAAAACAACCATTCGGCCCATCTAGTCTGCCCATTTTTCCTGATGCCTTAATGGTCTTGTCTTAGATTCTGGATAGCTTTATGCCTATCCCATTTATGTTTGTAGTTCTACTACTTATGATGGGGGCTGTTACACTTACCTATGACCCTTTTGGTAAAGAACAATTATGGGCAGTAAATTCAATATCTGTTTTTTTTAATTGAAGTCTACAAAAACTACAAAGGGAACAAAAATAAAACATACACACTATCAAGTCATCTCAAATGGTACAAAATACATATAAACCATATAAAATATTTTGTTTATAATTAAATAAATTCAAAATCTTAATTGCCCTTAAGTATCCAAAATCTGTCATTTGAACTTTGAATATTCAACAATGTGCAGTGGAACACTGCAAGTTTTTTTTTGGTACAATTAACTACGCTGTTATTAATAAAACAACAAACAGAAATCTACTCAACATACCATTGCCTATTTTAGTGATTCAAGTACCATTTGATCTTATAAGACGGTCTACTGCATTGGTTGCTATGGTAATAAGACCATTTCTGGAACTTTGCACCAGAAATACTATTTATACATTACCACTGAAATCTTCACCTTGAAAAAAATATATAGCAAACTAAGCATGAATACCATTCTGACACTGGAGAACTCATATTGTAATCAGATATTTTAGTAGCAAAGATGTTTTACACATGCTTTTTGATTCAGTAGCATAACCCAGGGCCACGGCTTCACTTGTTCATAACAGATTTGCCTTTTGTAATGTAATAACTAAACACACTTCTGCAATATGCTTAAAACTTCCTTTGTAAAGAACAGATGAAAAGATGTTTGGATGGAAAACCGCAACTAAGTACACTTTAATAATTTGAGTGTGTACAAGCTAATGTGTGCTGAACATAAAGGTGGAATTAATGGTACTGATAACATTAATATGTGGTTTTTGCAGTAGGTTACCTGGCATACTGTCAAAATGATTATTTCAATGTTTTATTGAATGATATGAAGCATAAACTGTGTTATGAATCAGTTCTCTGAATTTGAATATCTAAATGTAATGTATTAGATCTGTGGTGCAGGTCACTTAGCTCTGGGGATCATCAGAGCTGTGTTTGAGAGAGCAAAGAGAACTATTTCTTCTATGTCCCAAAGCTAACTACCTTTTCATCAAGGCTATCTATAGACAAGCCCCGACTACCATATTGAACACTAGGCAGTTACTTGGGTCATTGAGCTGGAATAGGGCCCCACCATTAAGTTCCTTTGTTCGCAACGAAATGCAGGCAGGAGAAGGGTACTGGAAACCAAATTCACATAAAGGACAAGAAACCCAGGGGCCAGCCCTGTCCACAAGATAAGCTAGGCATGAGGCTACAAAGCCATGTTTGGCTTATTATGTTTGCACCAATCATTTTTTTCCCCATACTTTATTTTACATCCAGATGTTGCGCCAGAATCAGAATTATACAGACTCTTACTATTTTACAACATTTATTATTATTTTTATTGCATATTTATTGCAAGTTGGACAAATGCACTTTTATTGTTTTCTGATTTGATTAATTATTTATTAAATAATATATGTGTATTTATATTATATGATTTTTTAGTTAATTTTATTGGTGATATCCATTTATGGAGGTTTTGATTTAGTTTGTTATATATTATTTATCATAGTTATTAATTATTATTTTATATTTTTTAATTAGACTTGGTTCTGTTATTTTATCAACTAATTTATTTTAACCGCTACCTACTTTACTTTTTTCTAGTCTTTACAAATCAAATCAGTGTTCATTAATATATAGTCTATGTAGTTATATTAAAAATACCCACTAAATGAACAAGTGCACTATTAAAAATTAGATTTTAGTTTCTTATGAGATCAAAAATAATATTGATAATCAGCACGCACTTGCTAAACTAAAAATAAAATAAATTTAAGGGAAGATAATAACTTTTAGCCTCATGTAGTCTGCACATTTTTCATGTACTATAAAAATCCAAAACCTTATACAGTCCCTGGTAATTTCTTATGTTCAATAGACTTAGGCCTTATGCAATACACCCTCTGCCACTGCTGAAAGGCTATTTATTCATTACCTTCTTAGTGAAGTATTACTTTCTACCATATATATTAATCCTAGTTGTGGATGAATTATGTGACAAAGCAATTGTGTGGAAAATAGGATTCTACATGTGATTGTTTTGTTGTGTTTTTGCATTATTGAAGAAGAATTTTATTATTGGTATGCCATCCATAAATCCATGTAATCAATTGTAGATGCATGACTAGCATTACTAAAAGCCATGCTTATGTGAAAACCCTGTTCATGGAATCTTTGTGGAAGTTCACCTGCTGTGGACTATGTCTACTACCAAAGGAGTAACTACGAGGCATTCCATACTCTTAACAGGTAATCTGAAAGTTACCCCCCACATACTGAATTGTCAGGAGCCACAGAGGTCATTTTGGAATACCAATATTCTACTGCCCCAGCGCACTTACCCTTACCTACTAACACGATTCACATCATACTTAGCTAGGTTATTATGTGTGCTAGATTTACACTTAATGTTTTTCTTCTTCAATCAAGCGTGCAAGTTATTTACTTTAGGAAGACTGCCTATGGATTGTGGGAATTGTACTCCCTAGCGCTGATGAATAAAAATGTGCGGAACCCTCTATTTCTGCACACGATGAAGGCGAAGGGTTTGATTATTTTAACGTAGCCAACAACTGCTTATAACACCAACACAAATGCAGGCCTATATTTAAGCCCTGCACAGTTTTACATATGCGTTCAAAACAAAATGCCACAAACAATTTACCTTCCGGATGAAAAATAACAAAGGACACAACGCTCAGAAGCTGATTAGAAAATGAACAGAGCAAAGCCACAATGGAACATGATTGTCTGTTAAGGTCATGGGCTGCCTTAGGCTAACCCATTGCCAATAGTGAAATCAATGCTCACCACCACTGAACTACCGCTACTACTTTTCCAAAGATTAGAGATCACATTGAAACAATATTGCTGAGAATGACAGCAAAATCTTTTTGGATAACAAGTACCGGTATTAGTATAAAGGTAGAACTGCCCTCGTATTCTAAGGAGACATTGCCTATGGAAAGAGAACAACTCAGGTTCATATGGTTAGAGACTGTTTTAGTATCAGTAGATCATTTTAAAGTGATATAGGATTTATTTCACTGCCCGAACGCAATGTAATTGTTGATTTTGAAATCACTAAATTGAGTGTTGATATTGTGCTATGCACACCCCCTCTATTCACATGTGCTCTCTTAATTGTGACTGAAATGACATTTATTTTTTTTGCCAGATTTTCACCAATCCTGGGTTGTGCAGTATAGTTTAGTGGTGTCCAGCACTGAATATGTTAAGTTGAGCCAGCGTGTCCTCACTGAGCATGGTGTTGGCAGTACAAAGGGAGGCCAGGTTGCCATAGAAACCGTCTCCTGGCTCTCAGGACTAATATACGTGTATATTATAATTTCACAAGTTGCATTACAATATCACCTGAAAGGTTTAATGGATACTTGTAGATTTTAAGTTGGTATTTTCAGGAGAATCCAAAAGTGAAAATAAACACATGTCCTAACAGACAGAAATAAGCAAGGCCCAGACCCCTTCTCCTTAAAACTTCCATCATGGAAGTTAAATTAATTATTTCCCCATCTAAATACACCTAAATCCTCTATTATGTGTATTCCTCATGAGCCCAACACTCTCTTGTGCACCAGCTACCCTTCTAACTCACCCTACAGAAACCACCTAACTTGTTTCTCGCTTTTCATTCTGTCTATCAAGTATTTATTTCGTTTCACTTCTTCACATAATCACGTCACATATTCCTTTATAATGACTGACTGAGCATGGGGAGAGCGCTTAGTAGATGAGCTGCATACTGCTTAACTTCACTAAAGCAGAAATTGGAGTTTAGTAGTTTAGTCCTGGCTTTTGTGGAACATTTAAAATTGCAGCCTTGCATTGACCTGTACTGATGACCATGACGAATACATAGAAAACCGTGTTTATTTGATTTGATATACTTTTTCAGTGGTCACAGAAGTCACTAAAATTGGCTGAGCAGAAACTCTTTGGGAGAAGTACAGAATGGAGCCTGACAGAGAAAAAATATGTAAAGAAGTTCTTAACCCTTGTGGAGACATTTGGTACCAAGTGGTTGATAAATTCAAAACTCACAGGTAAATCACATGGTCGCCCCAATGCCTGCTCACCCATTATCTAATCTAGATGAGAAATGGGCAAAGGTTAGGGTAAGGAAATAATTTTTCTAGACTATAATAACACTGCTAACAATCAAGTAGAACAATATACAAACGCTTTATTTTTTAAATAAGACATTCATTGATATCTGAACACACAATGAGATTTCATGAGTTGGTTTATGAAAAATGTGGGAATATAATGAATCTGGGGGCAATACGGCTCAGAATCTTGGGGTTGTGTAATAAAATGTACTAGGTTACATAGTTTTGGGCCTTCACTAGACCTTCTCACTTAATCACTGATGCGCCATTAGCGTCATGGTCTGATGCTGAGGCATTAACATGACACTAAAACAGACACCTATCATGTGTTTTTAATCACTGATATTTTAGTCACTATTTACAAAAGGAAAACACTGCTACCTCTTATCATTCCCTTCCAATTCACTTCAGTGTGATTAAGTAAGTTCTCATGGGGTAAAAACAATGGCGTACTATTCACCGGTGTTTATTCATTAACAAAGTTACCTTAATACCACATTATGTGTTGTAGTCATAGGACTGAAAGTGAGCTAATGACCAGATATAGTTCAGTGACCTTTTAAGGGGTCACTCACTGCGATATCGCCTCTCACTTATTAATCATAAGTGCAGAGTTCATTACTTCTAATCTAAGGTCAAACAACCATAGAAGGGATTTACAAAAACATTCTGTGTAGGAAAGAATTCCTGGTAAAAAATATCAGCTATATGGTTAAACTAAATTATCGTCAATAATTTATCCCCAGCTCAAGTCAAGAAAATGTTTTTATTTATCTGGTACATGAATACCAGAATAATATGTCATGATTTGTAGCTTAGTGGGATTTCAGGATCCTGGGGGTTGTATGACCGGCGGCATTGCATTATAATTTCCTGCTCCTTAACACTATGACTCACACAATGCCTAGACAGGACGATTAGTGAGCTGGCATGGACTATACCTGGATGAGCATGCAAGGATATCTAAACTTCTTATTCTACAAAATCTATGTATCTAAGTGAGAGACAATTTACATTTTTTGTGCATAAACATCTAATAACCTTTATAGTATTTACTACAAGATTGAATTGGATGATGACCTTGTGTGTATTGAATCTAATCAGTGCTTCTTCATCTCTTCATACTTGGAAGGATACATGTATGACCCTATACGCTTCTCCCCATATTGCCATAAGCCTCAGACAGTAGCCTAGCTTTACAGTTCTTAAGCCCCTTAGTTTTCCTAGAGAATAATATTTTTTTTCTTCTAGTGTCTACGAGAACACATATGAAACTATGGTCCACGGCTATTATAGTATTTAATGAACAAACATGGCAATAGTGAGATTAAAATCCCACATACTAATAGTAATAGTAATGATGAATAAAAGGGAATTAATGTTATTAATGGTTACAACATATACAAACTTAAAAAGTGGTTATTCATTTTTTTCATCTTCATAGAAAAATAGAATAGCATGGAGTAGATCAGAGAGTAAGGTTTATCCCAATGTGAATTCTGGTCTGGGAAGGACACATAATTAATTACACATAAAATATGGTCTTTGAAAAAACAGGGGGGAGGGGGTTGAGGAGGTTACATAGAATTTGACTCAAATCTTAATCAGTCCTTGGTCTCATCTTCGATTCAGTGTAGGCATATGACTCTACAGTGTCTTTTTAAATTCCCTCACTGTATTAACCTCTACCACATCTGCTGGGAGGCTGTCCCACTTATCTACCATCTTCAATGCAATGATTAAGGCTTTCCTAACTATAGTGTGCCAGGTGTGTATGTATGTATGTATATATATATATATATATATATATATATATATATGATCCCATCCATGCTACACTTCATACCAACAGTAAAATAACCATCACTATTTAGCAGCACTCTCCAAGTGGTGACCAAAAGGTGTTTGTCGAAGTGAAAATGCATGGCTGAGAACTTTGCATGAAAAGTGTTCCTAGTGTAAAAAAGAGAAAATAGTGAAGACTCATGTAGAAAAATTACATATTGGATGTGCAATTTTTAGGACTATGCACCAGAACTGCTATCTATGCACAAACCCTTTAATATCAAGGCCTGGAATAAATAGCGCATTGGGTTAGCAGCCTTCTCGATCATAGTTTATATAATCCGGACAGTCTGCAGCAAAGTGAAACTGAAACAACATCAACAGTGGAGACATCATAGTCAAGTTGCCCATTGACAAAGGAAATCAGAACATATTTGAGCTACAACATTAAAGCCATGAAAAAGGGGCTGCGTAGAACAGGGGCCCCATAATGGAGGCAAAAAAAGATTAAGCTCTTTTCTATTGCAGTAAAATGTGGTCATCTCAGAGGGCAATCAATGCTCTTCCTCCCTTAGCATCCCTCCCAGGATAATCAACACATCCTCCAGTAGAGTTTTATAAACATATGAAACAAAACTGCCTGTTTTTGTTTGATTAATCCAATGGCATGACTGGTAATGTAACTACTAGACAGTTTATTACTGCCTGTGAGTGATAAGTTCTCCGGAACATACTGAAACTTGACAGAAGACCAAACCTTTGATATCGACGAAGGGGAGGAGATTCAGAATAAATGCAGAACGTGCAATATAAACTCATAAGCAACTTATAGTATGAAATAAAATACTGTTAGATTTTAAAGTAAGGTGTGGGGATTGGGTTTCACATAAAATAATGTTTTGCTTGTCAGTTGGGCATGGTACGTGTTATAGGAGTAACAGTAGCTCTCAGATTACCAATGTGTGTATAGTCAGGGCTATATTAGTGTGTTAAACCTTTAGCCTCTAGACTTGGCTGTACTACCCTCAGAAATTTACAAATAACCCGACATAATGTTTATTCGCTATTCTATTAGTAGTAGGTGAGTTGAGTTGAAATACTTTATCTTACTGTATTACAGAATGCCAAAAAAATTGAATTTCTCCTGCAAGAAGCACTTCATAACGCATAATTAAATCACTTAATAAAGGTTACTGAATTGCCTATACATTATTCAACTCTGTCTTCTTGCAGGGCAACCCTACTCTGGGCCCTTTATATTCATAGTCATTATTAGTAATTATTGAATCCCATCATTAGAAGGAATAAAAAAAAAACATGCTGAGAATTACTTTATTGTCAACTTTCCAGTCCAATCTACCATCACATAAATATTGTTTATAATCAGAAACAAAATTATAAAGGAGTGTAGGAAATAAAAAGGGTGTTTACCCAGTGGGTAGTATAGGCTAGTATGGTATCAGCCTGTGGGAGTTTACTGCACCATATATTTGTATGTATGGGTAAGAGGAAGAATAGTCCACACCTTACAGTTCCATATAGGTGAACCAATACATTAAGCAGCACTTTAGAGGACAAAAATGTTCTTAAGCCTTTTAGTGCATTTGACACTCTTCGAGCAACCAAATGTTGAAAGGAAAATGCAGAGAAAAATGTGTGATGTAACAATGAAAAGTAGCGTATTTGAAAGTACACAGCTGGGGCAAACATGTTGCATTTACTTTATTCTCATGAGTTGGTTTGCACTCCTGAGAAGGTGACTGCTGTCAGATTCAGCAAATGAAGTATGTAAAGAGAAAAGATTCAATTATTCTTCAAGCCTAAACATATCCTATACCTTTTAGCACAGACCTACAATTACTTTTTAAATATTATCTATTATATCAATATGTTTCATAAAATATTGCGCTTTGGATCAGTGTGTTCTATTTAGCATTTCCACATGTCTGTTTAGCATTCTTTTATACACAGTTCTTCACAACCCTAGCTCTGTTATCATGCCCTATTTACTGTGTTGCAAAATACCAGATAACCGGTACTGTTTACATTGCTCTGTTGTGTGAGTGTGTGTGTGTGTGTGTGTGCGTGTCAAAAATCTAAATGTACACTCATCTGAACCATGAATATTATGACATCACTTATATGAATTGCATTCATGTGTATGATGAATGCAATTCATCATACCCACAGATGTACTGATATACTAATAAATGTGAAATGTCTATATTGTCTAAAGGTAAATGTTTGCAATAACAAAATAAGACTGCCTATTCTAAAGCTATAACAACAAAAAAAGTACTCTTTTGACAAAAGTGACATTTTTATTATTGTTTTGGGGGTGATGTTGTCCTAGGGGATCACTCTAGTCTGTGTCTATGCTCTCTGTGGTAATGTATTTCTAATATGGTGGTTTTCCCCAAGATAGGGACACCTACAAACCAATGTATATCAGAAATGCTGTCTGTGGAAAATACCAGAAAGAATTTATCCCATGGGATATGCTTGATTTAAAGATTTTAATTGATGTTCTTCCATCTTAAGTTGGTTGTTGATTACTGTTTGTCTATATTTTAATATGTGGGTATACATGTATGTATGTATGTATGTTTGTATGTATGTGCAATATATATATATATATATATATATATATATATATAATTATACATATATATATAGATATATATACATATATATATTTATTTATAATAGTATCAGTATACATTTGTAAGATAGAAAGTGATCAGAGACCTTAACATTTTCCTGTAGGCCACATCTATTATGAATGGCTACATAGTGTTTCCTTTCCTTTGCAATAAGCAGAGAACAATCACATCTTCTCCAGATAGTATTATTATTATTAGATTGTATTTATATTTATTAATATAATCATATTTTGAAAATATGAAGAGTATATCCCATCTATAAAATAAAGTTAACTGTATTTTTTTCTTTCCTTGCTTACAGCCAAACAAAAATTATTCTTATTCTTCTGATTTCTTTCTACCTGCTACAGTATTAATTTCACATTAGTTTATTTGGAGCAAATGTGTAAAACATGAATATATTTTGGGGGGGTAATATATAATTTTATAGTATAGTATAGTAATTCATATTTTAATTTACTCCTATGAATACCTCTGATGTGACTTCAAAGCTGTGCTCCAGTTCTTCAAGCTTAGTCTCATATGGGGAATTAAACACATCTTGTATGGTTTCTGCATTATAATGTCAATAACACTCAGATCACTAAATTACTGGTCATTGGAGAAAGGTGAACTTGCATTGACAGATAATTGTGTTCATTCCTGGGGAAAAAAGGGCCTCCAATCAAAGTGAGAAGGAAATCTCACTGTATAAAGAATATAAATCTAAACGGGGTGTCTCACAGATTATGGGAAAAAAAGAAATATGTCCCCAATGTATTTAGAAGTAATGTTTTGAGCAAAAAAAATTGTACAAAAGCAACATTTGGAAACCCATAGAGGGCACTTAGGGCAGAAAATCATTGTAATGCCAACAGTAGTCCAGACAAATGTGAATTGACCACCAGGTCTCAAGACACCGACACAGATTACTGAAGCAGCCCATATACAATATATATATATATATATATAATATATATATATATATATTATATAATACAATTATATTCTTATAAAAACAAAGATTTCATAAAGCAGGGAACGTATACTTAACAAGACAAAGCTATACCTCGATTAGATTAAAAACATATACAGATAAAACATACGAAAAATATCCCAGCTCAATATATATAATATATTATATATATTATATATATATTATATTATATATATCCATGTATGTGTACATACACACTTATAATTGAAGGCGTGTGGCAGCATGTGTGTGTCTTGCATTTTAATGAAGACAAATCCATATAGCTTTAAGTATTGGAATAATGTTGCTTGAACACACACAATTGGTATTCAACAATCGCTTTCCGCGGTGTATTACTTGATATTTCTGCCAATTTTGTCACAAATTAGAAAAGAAACAGATTTACAAATGTGTCAAATATGTGTTAAATATAAAACAAGTACACGCAACTTCAATCACTTTAAGATAGTCGGAGGTTTAGAAATACTACTACTACTACTACTACTGATAATAATAATAATAATAATAATAATAATGTTAAGTATTATTATCATTGTCATTATTAAAAGTATTAAATGCTGCTTCACCATAATTTCACAAAAATTACCATTATTTATGTATTTATTTTTAAAGAAAAGTGAACATATCCTTTTCAGCAAATAATGTTAATTAATTGCAAACCAGTAATGAATAATTTACGGGTGAATGTTTTTCTAGGAAATACAAAAAGGTGTACAGCTTGATATAACTCGTTTCCCTATAATAAAATATCATAATATCCCCACGTATAATATTTATTTATTTATAATTGCTTATTAAAAATAACAAATAACAAATAAAATCGGTGTTACCATCCCTAGATACTTCACAGACGTATGTGTGCTTGTATTACGTACACCTTGTTGGATTCGACGCTGCATTAACATTACATTGATCAGTAAAAAAAAAAAAAGTAATAATAAAAAATAATATATATATATATATATATATATAATACACAAATGCACTAAGATTTATTAAATAATCTAGGTGAGGATTTCTATTTAAAAATTAGAATTATCTGATTAATCGTGTTTGTGTGTGGCATTGTATGTATGTGTGTCTGTGTGTTTGGACACTAAATTCATTTGTATTCACACGGTTCCCACTCTCCAGTAGACACTTTAAATAACGCCAAGAAGGGGATCCTACATTCTAATTCAAGCAGTTGTTTCCGCTATTGATTCATGTAAATAAATGGAGATTTCAGCTCTGCCAAATTGTAGTAAAAATACACTCCGAATCGAAGACAGATTCGTCTTGTCAATCGTTCCCTGCACGGGGATCTGGAGAAGGCACACAGCTTTTTTAAATGCAACAGGGCTGACTTTATTTTCTTAAAACTCTAGCTATCCTCATTTTCTGGACATTTTTAGCTTATGTTTTTTAATATTATTTTCCCCCCTTTATAATCCATTCTATTAATAATAATACTACGAACTTACCTTACATATAGTATATTAATAATGTGACTGCATATATTTTATATAGAAAAATATTAATTTAATAATGTGTGAAATAATAAAATAAAATAAATTACATTTTGCTTTTTCTATAGTGATTGATAGATAGATAGATAGATAGATAGTCAGCAGCCTGTACATTAAGCTCTCCCTCCCACATACATACTCAGGTGGGCCTACACAGAGCTAGATCTTTTCTAGAGCCACATAGGGACTATAATAAATCCACAGTCAGAGCCCAAGCAGTAACAGGGCACTTGGAGCATGGATCTGGCCCTTCCCTTTTTTGTCTGTAAAAGCCATCACTGCCACTGACAGCACCTCAGATTAACTGCGTGGCATTCTCCAGGGACATATTAAAAGACCTAAGAGTTAATTAACAAACCCTCACATAAGGCACCACTTTATGTTAAATGCAATGATTATTAAAAAAAAAACAAATACACAACACAGAACTGTGATTCACAGGTAACCAAAAACTGCGCTTTGCGTTAGATTAGGGGCAGCCTTGATATTAGAATATATATATATATATATATATATATATATATATATATCCTCTCAGGTATGAGTACAGTAAATCAGCATCCCTGGAGCAATCTCTTGGAACAACACATCAGCCCTGGATGGCCTCTATTCTCTGTCAGCCACAAAGGATTAAAAAGTGAATCCTTTCTGGAGCTGCATTTCAGGAAAGTGTCATTTAGTGCCATGTATTTGGGCTCAGTCACTCACATTGTCACTCATCAATGCTTTAATCAATAAACAAAATTTGCATAAGGGATCAGAATATAACACTGGGAACCTATTCCACTGACCACTATATCCTGGAAAAAGCTCCTGGCTACAAATGTTTAATTGGTGTAGAAAGTGGCAATGTACACATGGTGATAAAATACTGTGTTGGTGGGATTTCACAAATAATATAGGGACATTATTATTCAAAGGCTGCAGTATTCAACTGACTCACTAACTACAGGTCTCTCCTAGTATTGATTTATCGATGAACAGATATGTATCAATCAATCGATATTAATTGTTTGACAAAGACAATGGGTGGTAGATAAGACCACAGAGGAAATAGAGGGAAGCTCAGTATTGGTTTGGAACCATGATTGACTCTATTTTCTCGATAGCATGCCAAAATAACCCTAAAGTATAAAGGGAACCTTTTCATTTTGCAATCACATATTATATTAAATGTGACAGGAGGACGAGGACTTTGTGAAATGATGGTTTGATCTTCTGTATCAGATATGAAGACCCGTTGTCTGTGCAGCAAGGATGATAGGACAGAGGAAAATCTTTTCAAGCTGAAGCTAAGGTTAAATGATGGTGGGGAGATGGCACCTTTTCTGTTCTGGGGGGATACAGGAGGTCCTTTCTGTAAGATGACAGAAATCGCAGATGTCCCTTTTCAGGCATCTAAATATAGGTACTTCATTGACATCTCGCATGGTCACTGCATTAAGCCTGGCCATTCAATGGGGTTGTAGATAAAAGATTAGAAGATGATGTCCCTTAGTGGGACCTAAGTATTCTAGACTGGGGGTATTCTGTTATTACAATGGACGTTAGAGCATACATGAAATAATATTGCCCCCCACACACACCACCGGGTTAAAGAGTAGAGAAGAACAATGAATGTGTAGTAGAGAGGGTGTCCTTATGGGGTAGAGTGTGGGGTTTAGATAGGCATCATCCTTACCTGCTAGCCTGAGTGCTGACATTCTCTGGAATTCAGGCTCCTGGAGCCATTTCCACATTCTGCGAAAGGTCTCCCGGCCGGATTTCAGTTTGCTCCAAGGTTTGGGGTTCCTCAGTAGGTCTGAGAGGGTCCCTTGTGACCGACACAGCACCCTTTGGGCAAAGATCGCCTGTGGAATGCTGTACCGCTTCAGCTCAGTGGTGATTCTCTGAGCTACTTCTTTGGTATTGATTTCCTCCATTTGCCCTGAATTACTTCCATTGTTTACTTGTGATCCAGTCACAGAAGAATTTTGCTCCCTGGTGGATCCCAGAATCTGCCCGTGACTCTGGGCATTTAAATGGGCATGAGGGTGATGCGGGATCCCGTTGATAGGCACCATGCCCGCAGATGGCGGGGTAAGATGTTGATCTCCATGCCTTGACAGCATGGCAGGGTGGTGGGCTTCAAACCCATTCGGGGTGAGCATTTTCTCTGTGGGCATGGTGGCACTGGGGTGAGCGTAATGGGGCAAACCTTGCTGGGCATTGTGGATGCTCCCTAGACCAGATCCGGATAGAGGTGATAAGCTTTGCCCCATACCGGTTACCTCCTTGTGGTAAGGGGTGTACAGATTGTTCATAGACGCCAGACCCCTGTCATCCCTCATAAGCGTGAAGCTGCCGCTTACGTTGCCCGGTATCCGCTGGTGAGGGTGATGATGGTGGTGATGGTGGTGGTGGTGATGTGGGAATTTGTCCGACACGGTGGATATGGGTGGTAAAGGCTGCAGGGGTGTCAGCGTGGTGTAGGTGCTGCTCATGCTCATCCCAGGAGGGGTCTCGCAAGCCATGGTCATGGTAGGATGGAGTGGCCCCGTTAGTGCATGGTCGGGGGGTCTGTGGTGGTGGTGGTGGTAATCGCCGCCGTCCAGGATCGAAGCCATGCCCATGGATCTCGGATGTGCAGACAGGTGATTGCTTCGATGACTCACCGAGCCCCGGTGGTGCGGGCTGCTGTTCATCAGATCAGCGGCGGCTGATACCGACTCATGGCTCACCCCGTGCAGATCGCCAATATTGTCCATGGTCAGCTGAGCGTTCATTATTATACGTGCAGGCTTGTGGACAACACATCTATCTGGCGTGCTATAGAAATAATAAAGTCCCAGGAATGCTTTACAGTGGGAGCCTGTCCTCTTTAGCTGTTTTTAATGTGTTTTTATATAATATCTCCCTTCGCTTTACGGCCCGCTCTCCTTCATGAGAGCAGCAGTGATTGGAGTCTGCTCATCCCCCTCGCCATCTCTTGCCATGTCTCTCACTGCCTCCACTGTGTATGGTCACACAGCTGCCCTGGAGCAGCCAAGGCGTACTGCGCATGCGCACTGTAGATCGCTCCCCTCAGATAGCGCTCAGCTCGCCGTGACATCACTATCCCTCCGCTTACCGTGTCCGCCCCAGCCAACGAGTGCGAGGTGCAGCAAACAAACGGAGAAAAGCCTCTCGCACGGGCAGTTAGAGGCGGTCAGGCGAAGTATTGGAATAGAAAACAGCGCATAAAATGCAAACTTCGCCCGCCTCGTCTGCCCCGGGCAGCTCGTGTCTTTTACCCACCGGCACCTTTATACGAAAAGTAGGCAGGAGTGTCAGGTGCCTTCTGTTAACCTTTTGGATGCCATCATGAATCCCGTGCAGGGCTGCATTTAATATGCACTATTGGACAGCATTTTAATAGTGATACTAATGTGTGTAATTTATTTATCCTAATTAAAAAAAAAAGTTACAACTACCTTGGGGCTAACTTGTGGAGCACATGTAATGCAATTATTATTATTAGTTGTACTGTATTACTGTTACTGGTGTAATTATTATTGTCATCTCGACATCACTGTTACTATTTAATGCAAATGCGATTTAAATTAGACAGATGTCTAATGAAGTTAGAAATCAGGTGGTGGATACCTAAATCAATCGCACCTACTCCCCACCTCAAACATGGGCGATCTTAGTTGCTTAATTCCACCCCTCCTCTTTGGTGACTTTGCATTATAAGTACGCGTGTCCTCTCTTATTGAATCTTAATATGAACTTCCGGGTTTCCCCAACCACAGGTGCTTAAAACAAAACACACAAACACGCAAATCACACTCACATTTATTCAGCCCACTCATCAGCTGAGCAGGTGCTTCTGCTGTCCCCAAGTAATCACAGTGAGTGGGATTTTACTTTGACTTTTTTTTTTTTTAGCTTACATTAGATCCCTTATATGCCCCTAATGTAATAATAATAATAAATGCTAAAATGTTTTGTCACAGACACATACTTAACTTATATATATGTACACATATGTGTGACGGTAGAACATATATATATATATATACACATAAACATATATAATATGTGTATATATATATATATATATATGTGTGTGTGTTTGTAGTGGACTTGATATTTTTAAAATATGTCCTCAGTTATATATATATATATATAATATTAATTTGTAAAAATATGAAGTCCACCACATAAGCGCCTTACTAGACCCCAAACAAAGCCGAATCATATAGTTAATTTTTTGTGAGCCAAAGATCTTTTTTCTGTTCCAAAAAGTGCCATTTTGGTGAATCCCGTGCCACTGCGGGATTAGGGGAGATTGTATATCTAAACAGAAGCCACATGCAGCTGTTCAGAGAAGTATAGGATTTTTCTGAAAGCAAGGACAGATGTGTCTATTGTGTGACCCTAAGCGACAGAAGATCGCAGCGCCCTAAATGTCCTTTCATTTGGTCCAAGCCCAGAGAGATGCAAGAGGGATGCAATTCGGGGTCAGCCGATTAACCATTTGCTGTCTGAGTTTCCAATAATCACAGTTGTAGATTAAATGTAAAAAAAATGTAAAAAAAAAAAAAAAGGTTGTTACTTGTTTATTTTCTTAATGAATAATTTAACTCACTAAAGCTTTTGCATAAAAAAAAGGTTCTTTTGTTTCAGAGCAAAATCACATAAATAAAATATAATAATGTGATAATTCGTGTTTTACTTCTCGATGGACAGCATCGGTCTTGTGCATTGGTACCAATATTGAAAGTACTGTATCGACTTATTATTATTTATTTGTTGTTTTGCGCGACCTATCTGCTTTGCTGTGCATTAGTGAAGACCTTGGATAAAAGCCAAGCATATTCCAAAAACAACAAAACGATACTAAAATTAACCTTGAACGAAACACATTTAAACAAATCAGAGAAAATCAATCACAGTTAACGTGCCAGCCAACTGTTAACCTACAAAATAATCTTCATCTATCCAGAAGATATATTTAAAGATCACTTACAAAAACACAGAGATTCGAGAATATTTATTTGCCATAGATCGATATAAGGGTGAGATCACATTAGTAAATATCTAAAAATATATCAAATCAACCAATTCCCCTCCTCCTTTACCTATACGAATATAATCAATATATATATTTATATTTACATATATATATATATATACATATATACATACATACAATAATCAACCCATTCCCTGCTCCTTTACCTATACAAACACTGTATATAATCAATATATATATTTTTATATACACTCATATACATCGATACAGCCCCTGCATATAATCGATCTATCTATATACACACACATGTATATATATATATATATATATATATATATATATATATACATACAATAATCAACCCATCCCCTGCCTCTTTACCTATAAAAGACTAAGCAGCAAGATCTGAACACAAAGTATGATTAGAGGTGATTTCGGTGAGGGGCTGCTGACGCCCCCATATCCCCCTCTCTTGCTGCCTTGTGTTGTAGGTGACAGCTTGCACTGGTCAGTGGATGGAGGTCTCTGCTCTCCCCCAAAAGGCAACATGTCAAAGGTGACGCGTGAAGACTCCAAAAGCCAACAGCTGCCAGCTGGACACATGGATTTTTGCCTCCCTTAGCTCGAGGTTTCTTGCAAACTTGCCCATCCACAAATATGTCTAAATCTGTCACTGTAAAGGGGGAAATAGAAAAAAGTACGTCAAAAGTAGGAGAACATAATAATAATATTAATAATAATACCCAATGAATTCTTAACTTTAGTCTTAAGAATTGTTTAAAGAAAATATTTCCAAGCAATAATTTAAGTATATTAATCATAATAATACGCTGTAACATGTATGCTTTTGTACAACTTATAAATACACTAATAATAATCTTCATTTCCAATATACACAACATACCTGTATGCATATTATAATAGATAGCCATAATAATCATAATATATATTATTATATTTATAATAAATAATATAATTTATTATTATTTTACAGAAGTTTTAGCAATATTCCACACCTTCGTTGGAAATTGTAACAAGAATAACACACAAGAGCAGATACACACAGTTACAACGTCATATGTACACATAGATTGAAAGAATTGATCAGGTTTTGGAAAGATTGCTCTACAATTTACCAAGAAGTATATGCACACAATGATTAATGTACAGGTAAAGACAGGCTTGGGGTTTAATAGCACACTCATATTATATATTGCCTGAGTGCTCATTATGGACACACCATACATGATGGTAAGGATTGTGTAGGTGAAGGCAAATTCATGGAGACAGTCTGGGGTAAGATGCAGAACTCAGAGGGTATTAGGAACATCTGCTCATATTCTCATAGCGGTCGATATTTCTCATTCACGCGAGTGTCTTTCTGCTTTCCAATGGGGAAAATTACACTTTTGTTAAAATTCATTCAAGCGGCCTTCATGTGGGTGTTTGGCTCTTATATCTGACCAGTCGTTCTGTAACTACCCTCACCTATATACCTACCATGAAAACACCTATGCCCACTAGCAGGGGGCTCAAAATGTATATGCTGTATTCTAAGTGTATAATATACATTAAATATGTCTTCCCTCTCTATACACATTATGTATACCTGCACATAGGTTTACACACAGTTATATATTTACATATATATATATTGGATCAGTTGGACTAACCATTGATATATTCCATCCCCTTTCCCTGTTACTCTTATCATGTATTGCGTTTTAAATACGATATAAAATACTGTATTACTTATGATTGTTATTATTATTATTATTATTACGTCCACTTGATTATATATTTTCTAGTACGGGGGTATATTTAGCTGTTCCGCAACATACTAATATTTTGTGTTACTGTGTTTTTGTCTTAACAGGGATGGATCACAATGAACTCACACACCTATACATCTGTATTGTTTTTTAAAATTCACGGTCTTGGAAATCGTAGATGTTGTGTTGTATGGGGCGTCTGGGTCAATAAAATATTTTGAAAGTTAAAAATGTCTCAATTTCAAGATAAACTATATTAAATAGGGGAGGAATCGGCTGTAATCATTAGTTAATCAATGTAAACTGTTACTGTGTGTAACATACACTCACTATTCTATTATTGTACCATCACACACAATACCTTTTCTAGTCATAATTATCTTTTACCTATATACACCCTAAAACATGGAAATATATATATATATATGTACACAGCTGATTCTGCCTTCTCTTTCTCTCTGTCTGTCTGTCCACCTATCCAGCAATTGTGTCTGTCTATAGGGGGCTTGGAGGAGAACTTCTTGAAGTACAAGTTGCAGACTCAGAATGTGGCCATACTGACTTGAAAACTTTAAAGTAGTAATACTGAAAGAGACATAGATGTCTGTATTAATTATTTATCTACTGATGCCTTCCTTAGTTTCTGAGTTATTATTAATTAGGCGCCTCTGGTCTTTGCACAGAGAGCTCCACGGGACTAGTTGCAGCTTTAAATATGAATTAAAAGCAAATCCAGGCTACTGTAATGCGAAAATGATTCCATGCCTTGCATGGCAGAGATGAATGGCTGCTGGAATCAATACTGTGAAGCTATGCTGCAAACGACAGGGTTATTGATAGCTTGTATTAATGATGTTAATAATGGAAAAAGCAAAACAAGATCAATGAATAAACGTTTTATTTTCCAGAAATGCAAATAATAAACAAATAGGAAAATACATGAATTAATGGCAAGGAAAAAGTGTTGAAATATGTGCTTATCTTCCCCAAACCTTTTGTCTATTAAACAGCATTAAATAAATCGTAATACAGGTTACTGCATTGAAACCTAGATTATCCAGAATCGGTTTTATGTCCCATCACAACAGCATTGCAATGCACAAGTAATATAATTTCGAGCTTTTTACGAAATTTTGCCTGAAACAAATTGATACGTCTTAAGACAATCTCTTTTATATGTCTTTCTAACTATATAATTTTTTAGTACAATATGTACGTTTTTACATAACACCGTTTAGAATTAAAATTTACAAAATAAGAATCTTTCGTAAAATTACGAACGAAATACGAGTTTATAGAGAGTTTGGAAACGTTAATCGACCCTTCTTTAATATTATCGAGTATCTGACCAAGTCTCCTAATTATTGTCTCCTAGAACTCATATTATATTTCCATATTTCTACTAATAATAGTAGCGTAACTTGATTACAAATAGATCAATATATTCAATTATCTGTTTTTATAGTAAAATCAATAGGGTTGTCAGGCATTAGCATTTATTTTATATATATAGATATATATTTTTTTTACATATACAAACCCATTATCTATCTGTCTATCGATATCCATTCCTGATTCATTTGAAGATATACCTTGTTTAATTAATAAAATCTTTATTTGGGGAGTCAGTATTTTGAGGAAAGACTCATTGCATTGGTTTATTTGATATATGGTGACTTGTATGTATGCAATACATGCAGCAGGGAAATGATGGCGTTGCCTGGATACAATGTGTAGTTTTCTTGTTAAACAAGTGGCAGTATCATTGTTTAAATATCAGAAGGTTGAGACTCTACACAAAAAAAGTTAAAAATTTCCAAATGACACTCAGAATGATTGTCAGCTTAATCTACTGTCTCTGTCTTCCTACATTTTGTAATCTTTGTTATAATAGAGTGATAAGGATAGCAAACATTTAATACCAGGCACATGGTTAGAATTGGAACCAAGTATACTTAAAAAAAAAAAAAAAAGCAAATGCAGTGTCCCAGCTAAAAGAGTACATTGATTTAATTGAAATTTAACCACACACTGGCTGAACTAAAGTAATTTATAGTAAGTGATTTACTAAAGTAAACACACTGAGGATCCAGGAATCTACATTGGAAATGCCCACTTACAAAGGAGGTTGACATCAGGGGGAATAAAACAAAGGGGTTTATTATTCTCACTCAACCAACACTAACCTAAGAGAGATATTGGATTTTTTTGATAGAAGGTGAATAGTGCATAGATAGATTTTTAGCAACGATGTGATGGGATTAAACAGCCTCCTATCAACATGGTTAGATAAATCACTTCTAGAATTCACACACACAAAATACAATTGTTTAAATGTAGATTAAAACATTATGGGGTCCTCTTCAGGAAAGACACGAGCCACAGTCTGGATACTTCTTGGCTAGTCATGGAATAGGGAAAAGACTAATTAATGGGAAACAATATAAATAATTTTTGCAACAGCACGTGTATCTTTTCATGCATTCTGCATTTTAGATCACTATACATATATATATATATAATATATATATATATATACATATAATATATAATATATATATATATACATACACACATATGTGTACAGTCTATTAAATACCAACTGCGAATATATTCAGAATAAAATTAAAATCGGTCCTACATTTTCTCATTGTAAAAACAAAATAAAACAAAAATAAAATAAAAAATAAGATTCCAGAAAAATAATGAAATGATTTAAAATGAATACGTGCCATTGTAATTGGAGATATGCACACATTACATACGGAGGTATAATATACCTGGACTGGTATATGTGCATGATTTTGTGTGTTAATATTTTTGGTGTTCCATGTTTTTAATTCTGTTCGAAAGAGAAAGTGATTTTTTTTATCCCCCCAAAAATATGTTTTTCCGGATCCGTTGACTATATATATATTTTTTTCTTGCCACACATTTTAGATGTTCTGAACATTTACATAGGAGTTAAATTATATGCTAAATTATACCAAACAACAGTGGACAAATGAGGAATAATTTCTAGTAGCAGAGGCCAGTTAGATACTGCAGATATCACTCCATTCGGCAAAAATCGATGTGGAAATTAGATTTATCATCTTCCTATATGGGTAAATTGAGATCAGTTACTTTCATTTTCATACAAACACAGAAGAAAATATATTTACTTCTAATAATGCACTATATGTAGAAGTAATGGTTTACACACGTTTTCTTTTTACTTAAAAAAATAGATATTCGTATGTTATTGAATATTATTGAATCGGTGATCTAAAAAGTTCAGTTTTATCACATCACAATTGATTTAAAAATCAAATGTCAAAGAATTATGATGCTGCCAACAATTGCATACATAAATTACACTTAATTTCAGAGAGAAAAACAAATAAATCTCTCATATTTCTTGGTTGATAGACAGAATCTCATGGCTAATTATCTTATTTTCTGCTACCCACAGATCTATTTTAAAATAAGCAAACAGAATAACGTTCAATAAATAACTAAAAGCTATATGCCAGGGACGTTTTTTTTTTTTTTTAGATTTTTTCTACACAATCACTTATCCCATTAACCCCTTCTGACACTATAATATCGTCAAGTATACATACGTTCTCCTAGATTATTATAGTGAGAATTATGAACTGATTTAAAATAAATAATATACGAAGTACACAAGGTGCATGTCCTGTATGCTTTCAGCTAATTAGTAAATAATTAAGAAAAAAAAACAAGTTGGGGATCTCTCTTGAGTATCAGCCTCTGGAACAAGTTTTTTAATATTTGTGCATCTAAATATATATATATATATATATATATTATTATATATATATACAAACTGATACCAGTGGAAATTGTAATCTGACAGATATTTTAATGGCTGGGCGAAGCTCGCCTCCAGCCTGCTGTGCAAAGCATCACATCTAACAGTGGAGCTGAACTATTGATTAGCACGTCAAACCTCATCATAAATTTTCACTGTGCCTTAACACAAAAAAAAGAACAAATAATAAAAGGGCATATGTATGTATGTATGTATATATATATATATATAATATATATAAAATATATAGAACCCCCATATCAATGTATATTGG
>VKOC01000003.1:28275252-28312922 GCA_009364415.1 Spea multiplicata
TTGAGTTCCTCAACAGCAAACTTATCAAACCATGCTTTTACGGGCCTTGCTTTGTGCACTGTGGCACAGTCATGCTGGAACAGAAGACGGCCTTCCCCAAACTGTTCCCACAAAGTTGGAATCAATTGTCTAAAAGGTCTTTGTATGCTGTAGCATACATAGTTCCTTCAATGGAACTAAGGGGCCTAACCCAACCCCGGAGAACGCAGCCGACATTATCCCTCCTCCACTAAACTTTACAGTAGGCACTATGCATTGTCACGTTTAGCGTTCTTCTGGCATCCACCAAACTCAGAGTCGTCCATCAGACTTCCAGAAACACGCTTCACTGTTCCATAGTCTAGTGGTGGTGTACGTTACACCACTCCAGATAATGCTTGCGCATAGTGATCTTCGGCTTGTATGATGCTGCTTAGCCACGAAAACTCAATTCAAGAAGCTCGCAACACACAGTGCTTGTGCTGATATTGCTTCCAGATGAGTGATGGTACAGAGGACTGGTGGATTTTATGCACTGCGGCACTTGGCAGCTTTGCTCTAAGCGTGGTCTACCACTTTGTGGCTGAGCTGTTACTCCTAGATGTTTCCTCTTCACAATAATAACACCAATGGTAATTCATGAGCTGACTTATGGAAATGCTAGGACCCTACATAGTGGTGTTTACAGATTTAAATAAGCAATATGTAAGCATTAGAAACCAACCACACGTGTATACCACAGGTTATAACTTCCCATTCAAAGGATTTGTATCATTCTTCCTCCCCTTTAAGTTATTTTTCCTCTATTGTTTGCTCATTGTAGTTGATTGAGGAAGAAATTGCAAGAGTTGCTTAAAAAGGGTAAGCAGTGCCACAGATCTCAACTCCCTTAGGTAAACTTTTAAATGAAATATCTCATAACCAAATATATGGCTACATGACTAAGTATATAAAAACTAAAAATAATTTAAGTTAGCCATTATAAAAGCTGTGATTATGATGGCTCACCTTAAAAGCAGATGCCTACATGTTTTTTTCATATTATACTGCAATACTTATTACTGCTATTCTTTGGCCAGACATCAAATGCTGTAATGTCTTTCTCCACTGTATGTATTCATCTGTCCATAGTACACCTTAATCTAATTACTGAATATATTTACATCAACACTATAAAACCTGAGGACACGCTCTCATGGAAACCAACTTTATTGTTGGGAGTGTTTTGCCTAAGGCCTCAGTTACCATTTTTGCAGTTTGTGGTTGCTAAGTGATTTTATTTAATATTAAATATTGCATTTATATAATTAAACCATTAGCATTTTCAACACTATCAACATATTTCACGGCTGAAAATATAAAAAAAAATATTACTTGTCTTTACTTATTTGGTGAAGGAGAGACAGCAAACTAAAGGAAATGATCGCATTTTACAGCCCTATAAATATTTGCAATAGGTTGGGAATTTGGAGATATATGAGTAATGTTGAAAATGTGCTAACATGATGTACACTGATGATGTATAATAAAGGATGTTAGAAAACAATTCTTACCGTGGCATCGTCTGAACCTGAAGCAAATGCGTCTCCGCTAGGGTAATACCTGGGAAGGCACACGCAGAGTAATATGTCAAAAACAGATGTGGCAGAATATAGATGAGCTCATAGTTCTGAACGCTCAATGCATTCACAGAACCAGTGTTCCAGGCTGAGCCAAGCTAAGGAACACTTACCAAATCCATGGCTCTAAACATTTTTGCAGTTAGAACTAAGCAGTTACGAAAAAACAAAAAATGGATATTGCTATATTGTTTCAGAGAAGTCACTTAAAAAGAAGTTTGTGATGTGTTTTAATGGACCAATGCTCATACAGATGGAAAGTGACTTAAGTGTCAAATACTTCATCTGAAGCAGAAACATCTAAGAAGGCTTATGTGGCTACTTTTGATATAGAAGATGGTGTATTATATGACAACCGTAACACATATGATCCACCACATTGAGTCACCAGATGGGTGGACTAGCTTGGTGTGATGTATCTTAAATTATTGGATTATCCAGAAAAGTCAATTATTATTGCCAGTTTATTTCTTTAACATTGGTTACAATAGCTGTAGATGTTTCCCTTTTTTGGGTGGAAGGATTGCTAATGCAAGTCACTGCACACAGTCCTCGTTTTGCCCTGACCTATCTTATAGCAATGCACAAATACATCATTCCTCCATTTTAAGTCTGACCTCATGGTACCGTCCCACAATTAGGGCTTTTAGGGCATAAAATGAATGCTGTCATATGCTTCTTTCCATTTAAATAGCCACACTGCTGTGTGCTATTATGGATGTGCCCTGTAAAAGACACAAGGGCTAATCACTCAACTTACATGGGGCTAGCTGGGGAGCTCAGAGATCTTCCTTAAAACCAGCCCGTTTATACCACAGAGGTCTATGCAGATCTCTGTAGTAGACTTTAGACACTACACAATGTA
Organism: Spea multiplicata; assembly: GCA_009364415.1. Taxonomy (NCBI): domain Eukaryota; kingdom Metazoa; phylum Chordata; class Amphibia; order Anura; family Pelobatidae; genus Spea; species Spea multiplicata. The sequence goes on from VKOC01000003.1 coordinate 28,277,716, forward strand.
GAGCTCAGGCATATCATATCCCAGTGCTCTGTGCCAGCAAGCAGCCATAAATACATCAACAACTGTATGTAGGGTCATTTCTGCAAGAATATTGGGTATCACACCTTAGACCCAAGCTGCCTTACATATTATATGGGGCTCCACCATAAGATAATATAAAGGACCACTTGTATATGTGAATAAGGAATGCAAAATATATCTTCCCATCTGTCAATCATTACATATATGTTGTACATGTATTGCTGCACGTTAATGCTTCTGTGCTGCCAGTGCTTAGACGTTAGATGCAGTCTTCCATAGATAGCACTCACCTGACACTGTTTATGTCAGACTCGTGAGTCTCGAAGGACTGAATACATTGCCCGGTTCTCATGTCCCAGACCATTGCCTTTTTGTCACAGCCCTAGATAAAAAAAGACACTTGTGCAAATATACAGCTGAAATAATCAGAGGGATATAGGGATTATGTGCAGCATTTTCAATCTAACCGGAGACTCTTTAAAATGTGAGGTCATTCACTGAATAGAAATAGGTAAAAGAGCTGCCCATCTGCTAAAGATGAAATGCATTGATGTGTGTATACACCATACAGGGCCTCATATTCTATACGGGGTACACACCTGTGTTTACTGGTTTGAAGCATAATAGATGAAAGGTTCGGTGTTTGATATATCTACCTGTTACTATTAGAGAAAAGAATGGGGGCTTAGAATCTGCCTTGTATTACATTATGTTTTATTGATAGAGCTCCGGCAGATTCCACGGTGCTATAACATCAAGGGGACATTGAAAATAAACAGTAACAGTAAACTGACAAGATACAATTAACATAAATGAACACACGTTAAGACATACTGGTGCAGAAGGAGAACAGGGCCCTATACCGTCTAACACTATATTTCCTCCTTACAGAGGAGATGCCTACAAGACCTAGCAGGCCTCTCTGACAGCAAAGGGTTAAGCAGCACAGCGTGACCCTCGTGTTTTTTTGTAAATCAGAAGTGCTGAGTCCTCGGTTTCCTTGAGAAACTCCTATGTCATGTGATTGAAATGTTTCCAGCACTTACCCCAGACACAAAGGTATTTCCGGTTTCAGAAGGTGCCAGATCCAGACAAAGAACATCAGCTCCATGTCCGTGAAAACTCTGGAGCAGCTGTCCACTCTCCACATCCCACAGAGCACATGTCCCATCTCCACTAGCTGTCAGAATCTACGCACGCACACAAGAAACAACGCAAAATGTCACCGCCAGATTACATTTCACTCGACAAATCCTAAGGTTTAAAGAACAAAACATATTGAAGGCATTTGCAGAAACAAGGCACGGGCAAAAAAAGATTACGTGATACAAAACGTTATTTCTTGGATCAATGTCATTTTCTTTCTTCAGAGGACAAATCATCGGAGGAATCACTAGGCTGCCCCCTTGTGGTATAGTCAATGTGGGGCAGCAACTCCATAGTGTGGGGTGTCACTTTTATAAAAATTAAACTTTTTGGACTTAACTACCATACATTTAATAAATCCATATAATAGTATATGAGGGGGGGCTAAATATACCGGTAATATGTTTACTGTAGCACTGTAGTTACACCTCGTCTGGTGGTGCTGGGTGGGTGTGTTGTGTGAAAATGTCTGTGGGCATGTTTCTGTGACACAGTCATGTATTTCTGGTAATAGGTGTCATTTGGAATTCTTTCATTCTTACATCATTTATTTTCATGGTTTCGAGGCAACCGTAATTATTATTGTAGGTTGTTCCTTCATCTCCCTAACCGTCATGCTAAATGCCTTTGGAGGAGCTACCAAAATGTGGTTAAACATTATTATCAGTAGATCCACAATTAAGGTAAATAAAAGTAGAGATGTCATTATAATATAAAGTGTTGCGGGGTTAATACATAGGATGTATAGTTATGTATTTTATGTACCATAGCAAAGAATTGGTAAAATGTATGCTGGTGTCATCCAAGCCTGATTGTCTGCCTTAGATGCCGGCATCCCAAGATGAAGGAGGAATTCCCAGGAGTGGCTTCCACTAAGGAAACAATAGGATGTTCTCCTTTCACCGTAAACAGGTTATTGTAGGTGTCGTGTATGGAATAACCGATTGAAGGCAGGGGTTGTACCGCCATAAGAACAGAATAAGCAGATGCTTAGGGCTCCTGCTATGGTCTAAGGAGCTCCTTAGAAGATGGAGAGAGACATACGCAAATGCCACACACATTTATCCACAATTAGATGGGACTACAATCATTTTGTTTCATTTTGGTCCTCAAAAAAACTAAAAACAGAAAAAAGGGGAATTTATTTAAAGACACTTTTTTAAAAAGTCATGAACAAAAAACAATTTGTCTAATTCCCTTAATAGAATAACGATTGATGTGGATATGATGCCTAGCTGCAATGTCACAAAGCAGGCAGCGTTAAATTATCCCCTGGTCAGTTGCGACGTTGGATCTCTTTACCTGCATGTCTGAATTAGTAAAGCTACAAGCAGACAGGTAGTTAGTGTGCATTGCTACAGACTTCTTCTTTGATGCCATGTTTTCATTCTTATCGAAGGTCAGCGGGTACACTGAACACTTATTGTCAAGACCACTGTGCAAGAGAAAAAGATTGAGTATTGAACAGAAAGCCTGGAGATTTATACACACAAAAAAAGATAAAAAATCATAATTTGTATGAAGCAGACTGGATTTAAATGACTCTAGCAGACCTATTACATGAAGAGGATAGAAAAGTAAAATGGGAAATGAATTACTTACCCACATGCAATCGCGCAGCCGGACGGGGCATAGGCACACGCCATGACCCAGGTACAAGGCATAGTAACCGCATGCTCCTGGAATAAAGTATATACATATATTTTTCAATGTAAAGCCCATTCTTAATGTTACATCTCCCTAAAGGAGAGGCTATCACCAAGCTGAAACTTCACGAGTATTATGGTTGGAAAGAATAAATAGGTATAGCTCAGAGGAGAGAAGCGTGAAAGGGGATGTTGTAGAAACAGTAAATTATATATTAATGGAATATTCAATAAAGTACACAAAGGAAGTATATTCCCAAGGAGGAGTAATTTCAGGGCAAGAGGTCACAATCTAAAGCTAGGAGAAATGCCAGTTAAAAGTGTTTTACTTGCTAATGAAAATTGTAGATAAGTGGAACGCCTTTCCAGCAGAAGTGGTAGAGGTTAATACTATGTGGGGAATGCATGGGAGAGGCATAAGGCCTCTGATAACCGGGTAAACTGGTAATACTGTGTGGATGTGGTAATATTTTTGTATGGTTACAGAGTGCAGAAGAACGTTCTTACTCAGTTATTTAATAAAACACACTAAAATCAGCATGCTGCCGAAAGCTTGGTTATGGAGCTCTCTAATCACGGTGTCCTCCTCTGTATTCATGACTAGCAGCTACATATGTATACAACCTTAGCTCCTCAGCAGCAAAGTTATTAGAGATCAGGTACCTCAATTTTCATAGCTAGTTCATTTTAAAAATATATTTATATTTTTATTGACACAATTCTCTGTTGTTTGTCAACAAGCAGTGGTGACCTACCTTGTTGGTGGTGAATGCATCCCACACAATTACTTTTCCATCCTGTAGGGTGAAACACAAAGCACTAGGTATGATGTACAATAAGCGATGGACATCGGTACAAGGCGGCATGCACTTTACAGCCAGGAAGACATCAGTTATTAATATATGGAATGTAACCAGGTTATTTCATACATTCTCAAAAACAGCGGCTGAGTGAATGTATACCTTTACTAAGGCTGTAGCTTTTTGGTAAAGGTTTGGATCATCTCACAATTTTGTTATACCGTGGTCTTCACCCCCAGTATTCCTGATGTGTATGGATTCATGGTTCTTGTAACTAGAAAGTACCTTTCAGTGTGGATTTCAATTTCATCACTCAGTAAAAAAATGACTGATGCAGCAATTAGCCTACTAATGACACTTTCTTGACCAAGCCATCACAAGGCCATAAGTAACCTTGTCTGCCCTGAGTGTGTGTCAGCGTATAGTGTTAGAGTGTTAGGGGTAAGCCTAGGTTGGTGTCCCCTGGGAGAGGGTGAAAGAGAGAGAGAGGGATAGGAGGAGAAGTAGAGAGAGTGTGTGTATAGACTGTATCTATTAGTGTGAGAATGTCTGTTAGTTCATGGTGTTAGCGTGAGTAGGTCAAGTAAGGTCACTAGTCTGTAGGGGGGGTATATTTCATTGCCCCCTTCCAGCTGTATAGGACACTGCAGAGGCAGAGGCACCTGAGTACTCCTCCCCTTGAGCTTTCATATGAGGAGTGAAGCATGTAAGTTAGTTAAAAAGCAACTGGTTAAATGCATATATGGCTTAGATAATATTTATTCGGATTTCATTTTTATCTAGGGTAATTTGTACCTGCAGAATATGAATACAATATTTACCACATGCATATAAAGAAAAATGAATAGCAGAAAAGGTAAGTGAAAATGTTGACGTGCCACAAAGTCTCAACTTGTCCATTTTGCTTGCAATCTGGACTACATATACACGAGAGCCCATGCATTCACTGTGATACACTCACTTTACTTTACCACTTAACGCAGGGATCTCCAAACTCGGCCCTCCAGCTGCTGCAGGACTACATCTCCCATACTCCTCAGCCAGCCCCTTAGCTGAAGGAGCATTATGGGAGATGTAGTCCTGCAGCAGCTGGAGGGCCGAGTTTGGGGATCCCTGACTTAACGCTATTACTTCTCTGATATGCTCATCCATTATGAAAAACCTATTCGAATACATAAGACAATTGTGAATATTTTAAACGCCCTCCAAGACGTGTTTCGTAATTAGACAACCTGTAGTTTCTGACTGATGACACACACATACATAAAACTATAGAAACTCTTTGTACAGATCTTATATTCTGACAGTTCTTTATTTGTTTCTACATTCTCAGTCACACCCTTGTTAAGAAAGAGGGCCAATGTTTCATTACCTGGGATGAGCTCACGATCCTTCTTTTATCTTTACACCAGTCCATGCAGAGCACCTTATTGCCATGACCCTTCAGCGTCCGCCTTGTCTTCATGACAAATTGTCCAAGAGACTCCACACGCTCTGCCACTTGGTGTACTACAGGAGACACAGAAAGAACATGATCAACAATGTCTTAGAGGCCCACTTTCATAAATGTAGTGACAATTCAAGGAATAATCGATTCCTACAGAAACATTAACAGAAACAGTAAGACCTAGAAGCATGTTGGGATGGAAATGTATTACCGGTAATATAGCGTGTTCTATAGATCAGTACTCTCCAATTACATTAGAGTGGAGGGATAGATTTTGTCTGAGCTAGGGTGTCGAAGCTATGAATACTAGGAAACATGCACACACCCTTACACCCTTACACACACTAATATACACTCATATTCATATATACTCACTCTATCATACCTTCATACTTCTACATCCTTAGCTTGCACAAAGCCTTTCCTTTGTGGCTGCTTACTGCTTACCCTGCTGCTTACCACGTGTCAAAGTGAGTACATAGCGGCCTGCCAGTTGGACTTCCCTGCTCTAGATAGGGGAGATATCCCTGCATCAATCATCTCAAGAAGATTGGGTTTTCATCATGTTTCTGATGCCAATGTAGACAATTAATCGAGTACTTATAAACACATAATAAAACAAGTAGAGTTGTTTTAAAAGTTAACTTTGAATTATGTGAAGAAAGAAAAAGCTAAAGCTTTAGTCACAAACTCAACTTTATTTCCAGTACAGAACATGGACCTTTGTATAAGAAAAAGGAAAACTGAGTTTTACCCAGCAGAGATACTGGGTATTGATGTACAATCTATTAAATACACAATGTAGAAACGTACGTGGCAGATGGTAGCAAAACTTCCCTGTCCTGAAAGCACCCTCTTCACCTCTTAAATGGGTTAAAACTTGATGGAGAAGCGTAATCATTCATAAAAACAAAGATCAATCATTCCTACTGGTACACACAGGTTTGGGGTTTCTGCATACATATGCACTTATATGCATGTATATGTATATAGAATTTATATCCATGTCCTAACCCATTTAGGAACTTTTTTCGCTAATCTTTAGCTAAGATAATGACTTGTGTCTTACTCAATGTCCCTATTTACCCTTGTGTTGGTATCCTTATCATGTTGGCAGCAGCTGCAGTCTTTCATGAAATATGCTGTTTACACTGACGTAAAATGCTTCACAAAGATCTAGTTTTCACTTCAAAGCATCGCTCGCACTATGTGATAATTCCCTACGGAAGTATAGTGGTGTGGAAATACAGCATGTGATTTATATCTCTTACCAAATGCAGGACTATTTGAAAAAAGCTTGTGAACATGGGGGACTGTAGCAGTGCAACCCATGTGAGATGGAATGTCCCCTTCTAGGATTATGGAGAACTGGAGAAAAGGCTTGTTACACGGTTATAAAGTTTACTTCTTTGCCGCACTTGGGAACAGAAAAATATGTAAAAACTCTTACCACATTTCAGGATGACCCTCAAAAGTATGTATCCTGCTTTTGATACACTGTACATGTGTAGACTATTTTGGACGGCTAACTAAAGTCACCCTACAGTTGGTTTCGCAATGTAACAATAAATACCAAATCCTTCTAGCCATATACATTGCTGAAGCCCCTTTTCCTCAGTAGGCATAGGAACCAAAGGATTTTCAATTCATATTCAGTTTCCCTTCTCCTGCTAGCATCCAAACTGCTGGAAAGGATAACTTATAATCAGTTAACTAATTTCCTCTCTTCAAACTCTTTGTTTGACCGACTACATTCTGGTTTCCATCCACAGCTTTCAACATGGCACTCACTAAAATTACTAATGATCTCCTTGCAGCTAAAACCCAAGGCCACTTCTCACAACTGTTTGCACTCCCTATTTAATTCCGTGTACCAGACCCTGGCTATTATATTGGACTTGCTGAATTTTGTGTACCAGACCCTGGCTATTATGTTGGACCCTGCTGACCTCCGTGTACCTGACCCCGGCTGTCCTTACTGACCCTGACATTCGCTGCACTCCTGACTCTGGCTATCTTGTGCTGTCCTCGCTACATTGTGCCTCTTTGGGTGTGTGATCTCCTGCATCCCGGACTCCACAGAAAAACGCCTGGCACCGCCTGACATGGTGTTACACATGACTCTGCTCTCTCTCCTTCATCCCTCAGATCCAGTCTCTCACCAAATCCTGTTGCCCTCACCTGAAAAAAACATCTCCCAAATCAGCCCATTCCTCACACAAGAACCAACCAAAATATTAATCCACACCCTGTCTGATATCCTGTCTGGACTATTGCAACTCCCTACAAACTGGTCTCCCCTCTCCCCCCCTTCACCGCTACAATCCATCCTTATCACTGCAGACCAATGTTTTCTGTCCTCTACTGCGCTGGGTCAGTCACTCCATTGGCTCCTCATACCCTTCATACCATTTCAAGCTCCTGACCTACAGAGCCCTTAACAACTCCGCACCCCTCGATATCTCAAATATAACTCTAACCTCCCTCTTTGTTCATCTCACTACCCGAGTCTCTCTTCTACTGTCATTACCTTTTCTCATTCCCATATTCAGGATCTCACCCATGCTATATCCCTTCTGTAGAATTCCCTTCCGGTCAGACTTTCTCCCTTGTAGGCAACTTTCAAAAGCTCTCTGAAGCTGGGTTACCCTTTTCTCCCCAGATTGCTCTTCTACAATTTCTCCAGGAGGACAGTTCAACTTTCCTGAAAATGGGTGAAAAAATATGGGGTCTGTGACTCGTATGTGAGCAATACCAGGCTTGGTGCCTCAATCTTAGGGTGACCACATCCACCATGTTTTCTAGGACACATATAATTTCTACATATAGCTGACCAGCTCAGATAAAAAGCTTCCCTGTATTAGGAGGATGTATAACTGACTAATTGGTTTTCTTCCATAAGTCTATACATCCCACAGGGCAGCATTTTATCTGGGCCGGTCACCTTTCTTCCTAACACTCTCAACCATCATCCTAATCAAGCCATCTGAATGATCAACAACTTCAACAGATCTTCAGGACCCTTTCAACTCATCCTCAGTCATATTGTTTCACTTCCCCCTCACCCACTGACTAGATTGTAAACTCCGAAGAGCAGGGCCGTCTTCTCATTTTATATCAGTTTGTTATTGTTTGTGATTTTAAATTATCCCACATGATGCAACTGGAGGTGTGTAAAATGAAAGAATGATATATGAATGACTGTAAATTGGATAGATGTAAAATGAGGACTGCCTGTACCTTGCTCACCAAAACATTCTCTTTTTGGCTGTGTTAATTCTTTTAACATTGTAGCCGAGCAGCTGCACAGCTTTATGAAAGCCAGATTATAGATTGGCAAACCCAATCTCCTGGGAGGATGATGGGAAGATGAGGACTAAAATGGTTGTTTGTGGCGTGGATAAGGAAATTAGTTTATTTGTGAAAGAAAGCATAACACACACATGCTAAGATGGGCATGTCTAAAAGCAATGCGGCTCTAAATCCCAAGGCATTCTAGGACTTCTAGGCAGAGACATGCAGATAAGGACGCAGAATAGTTATTTTTAGACTTGGCCACAGTGGTATAAGTGCATTTTATTTTGCCAGTGTTAAATATTCACAGCTGTGGCACTCACAGGGTTAAGCTTTAGCTCCCCTGCCCTAACGGTGATAATGAAGGAAAATGTGATGGAAATATATTAAAAAGCAATTAAGTGGATTATGAGATTTATTACTCTTTGTATAACTTATCAAGCTATGAAAAGACCTTTTACAACTGACTTACATTATTATAATTATTATTATTACTATTTTTACTAGAAAGTGATCATTTGAGTAGCTCAAATAGGATTGGATCCTTGTTCAGCTTTTCTTGATGTTTTTAACCCTTTAACATCTTCATGGAATACGCTGATTTGGTATAAAATAATTATCATTAAATGAAACAAAAACAACCTGACAAGTGAAACTTGCTCTGCTAAAAACAAAAGAATAATATATTTAACTGCCATGAAAGCTTAGAATCAAGTCGCTAATGAATGTTCATATTATTCCCAGGAAGGTATGGCATAGATGGGTATCTTTGGATCGTAAACTGCCACCAGATCTTGCAGGGTTAGGAGACATCACAGGAACAGGAGGCTATGACATTATGGGCTATTTTTATCCGGAGGTGAGATGCCTTATAAGCCGAGATGGTTAAGGCTTTGCTTGATAAGGAGAGCTTTCTGGGTTGCGGTAGAGCACGGTATGTTTGTTTACACGTCACCGGCGGAGCTGTCATCTCTCCCCAGATGTCATGATAAAAACAGAGACAGGCAGTCGCCTAATGAACATACTTACATTCCACATCATGCAATTTGGCTCTCTCTTCTTCCAGCTTTCCTTTAAGGCTCTCTGCTTCATTCTTCAGAGAAGCCAAGGTCTCGTTCTCCTGCAAGCCTTCAGTTGCCATCTTGATACAAAAAGAGAGGGCGAGAGTGAGGATGCAGGGAAGGGAGGTGGGAGTGGAGAAGGGTATGATGGGGATGGCTCAACAATCAAGGATGCTGCTGCTGCTGCTGCAGACGCTGCTTGGCTCAGACACAAGCAGAAAGCTTTTTTTTTTTTTTTTTAAACAACTATAGCTTTATTTGGTTAAAAAAGCAAAAGGTTCTATCAGAAGAATATTAAACTGACAAGCTTTATTTGCCTTAGTATATTATGTGTATTCCAAACAGGAAAATAATAGGCGTAATTTAGTAATAATTGTCTTCATTAATCAAACATTAAACACTTACGTAAACAGAACAAAATCTTGCGTAGTATAAACTTGATAAAAAAAAAACAAACATTTTTTTTATATCTAGCGCTGTGCCCGGAATCATGTTTTGTATATGATTTATATAGTATACAAATGCAAAAGATAAACTCATCACTGACCACCATATGACATGAAAAGGATTTCCCAAATAACCTCCAAATGATTTAACTAAATGCTGTAAAATATAGTTAATACGTAAAATATAGTAAATAATTGTTTTATTTATAGAATATTAGAATAACATCTTTGAGAACCAGAGTTTGCAACCATGGTTTGGTACTTTTTCTTAATTATATCTGGTGTTCAGAGGAATTAGGTTGTTTAGAAATATGACATATTAAGCTGTCCCAGTGCAGCAGTGGTATGAGGCGGAGGAAAATATGAGGGGGTTACCCCCTTTACCAAACTTCTTGAATTGCAGAAAAAAATTGTAACAAGGTGGTATCTGATGCCAGCCCAGTTGGAAGCAATGTTCCCTGGTGCGTCCCCTCAATGTTGGAGACAATATGACCAAAGAGGTGACATGATCCATACATGTTGGTCCTGCCGGGTGCTACCTCCAGTTTGGACATGTACCCTTATCTCCCCAGATTCACCTTTCCTGAAGAATGGTGAAAAAAAATGGGGTCCATGACTCGTGTGTGAGCAATATCAGGCTTGGTGATTCGATGTTAGGATGACCACATCGGCCATGTTTTCCAGGACACATATAATTTCTACATATTGCTGACCAGCTCAGATAAAACGATGCCCTGTAGTATGGAGGGTGCATAATTGACTAACTGGCTTTCTTTCATAAATCTATATATCCTACAGGGCAGTATTTTATCTGGGATGGTCAGGAATATGTGAAAATTACACGTGTCCTGGAAAACATGGCTGTTTTGGTCACTCTGCTTGATGGGCAGCCAGCTTTGAAGGGGATGGGGGTCCCTGACGCCTAAATGCATAGATAGATAGATACCGGGGGGGGGGATTGCTTGGCGGAAGCATGTTTCATGCCTACAGTTCTTAATCAGGCAATGCTAGAATTACAAGATTGCAGTTCAATTTGATTGGGTATGATGAAGTTTCCCATCTTATACCTGGGGCCGGCTCAAAACATTGGTGCTGTCTGGGTGGAAGAATGAAATGCTGCCCCTCCTAAAGCCACGCCCACCAAAACCATCCCCGCACTAATACACAGAAACTCATATTAATACACTCATCCAGAGACACTATCATGTCCGCTCACTAACACACCCACTCACACCTACACAACCAGCCACAACAACACTAACACACCCAGCCAGACACTTACATGCACACATACGCTAACATACCCACACATAAGAAGACACAGACTAACATACCCACACACAGAAGCTCATGCTAACACATAGCCACTCAGACACTCACACAATCACAAACAGGCTCATTAACACACATTGACACTAAGACAACTGGACACATAAAACCAGACACTAACACACAGACACTTACACTAACAAACAGACAAACATCCCCAGACACACAGTAACTACACTTCAATAAGATGCAGTACCTTTAAGACATGGCGTGTTGGGCTATGACACCATATCACAGGGCTCCACAGGAAGGATAACACTCAATGGGGGTGCTTGAGCCAGACTCAAGGGAAATACACTGCTGATTCTATCACAAGCTGCACATATACAATTGTTTGAGAAGGTATTGTCTCCTGTTTGGCATTATTCCATGTTTTTCAAATTAATTTTGGTAAAATGACCAACGTTTGGTGTTTGTTTAATTTGTTTCATGTGCTGGGTAATCAACAGCAATTTGTGTTGTTGAAGACTTTGGTATACTATCAAGCGTGATCTAGGCCAGCCCTGCCCAATATAAACCTTAAATTGGCTCTTGCCATGATCTTGAAGTTGAAAGTACACAAGTCTTGTGACATGCTCTAAATGCGTTCCAGCACACCTCCGGAAAACAGTTGTTTACAAAAAAAGTTAGAAGCCAGTGGCTACATGGTTCCTGGGATTTGTCAAGCCCTGTTCTAAGTGATGGGTTACTTTTTCACACAGGAGCATTGGGTGTTGCATTAAATTATATAATAAGTAAATGACATTGGTAATTCCCATTTATCTAAAATTAGATTCTGGCAGAAGAAAATCACAACTGCATGTATGTGTTGCCATGAAAATACAGGGCTGTGGTCATGTTGGTAACCCCAAAATATGGCTGACACACACAGAAAAATAATCTCTGCATCTACATTAAACTCTATTTACTGCATGGTGTTAATTAACTTGACTCCGAAGTTACGCTCATGATCTTTGAAGGCGCTGTGAAATGAAATATGCTGTTTACATGTGCCGCTTCAACACAGATATAGAGAATATAGAGAATATATCATGTTTAACTTCAAAATATTACAATACCATTTCCACGCATAGTGAACAGAAGGGCACTGGCTCAGCTTTGATGTAAATAGTCCTTAAAGGTCTTTCCCTGTGGCATCTGCTACAGGCGCCAAACAGGACAGCGAGGAACGTTTGATCACACATCTTGGATGATTAAATTCAGCTGGAAGAGAGAAAGCGAGAATTAGACCAGTACCATTGTCATCTATTCCTATAGCGGCTGAGGGCTGTAATGCTGATGGGACTCCATAAGCTGCTTGTATATAATCCCTACTGCTTTGGTTCAAGAGACTATATAAAGCTTTACTTGTAAATCATAAAGGTATTGAAGAATTTATTGCGCATAGAGATGTTTTCTTTGTGTAGCGGAAAAAAAAAATTATCATTACAACGTACAAATTTAACACATAATTGCTTTAGTTTCATTTTTAAATAATATTCTGTAACTTGATGTCTTGTGATGATGAAGAACATTCTATGCTTCTTCTTATCAGCATAAACTTTATGAAGTTTGCTGTACACCTACATTTTCTCAATAAAGATAAGATTCAAAGCTTCGGACAGTATCGCTTCCTTCTTTTACATCGGAGAGGGTACAGAGCCAGAAATCTCACCGATATACAACCCAGAGCTTGTCATAAGCAGTTTTGATCACACAAGGCTTTGGCTATGCTGGAGGCGGCATCTTAGTAAAGAACAGTTTTTGATGTTCATTCATTTTTTCCACGTACAGATTTAGTAAAACTTCTTTAAAGCAGATCTATCAGTTTCCCCAAATCCATATGGAAACCCACCTAACGCATCTACCATCTTAACTCGCTGTTCTCGTGATTTGGATTATTATTCCACTCCATTATATTATACCTCACCTATTGTATAGTGGCTGGTTGTTGAATGGTTCCGGCAGCCTTTATTAGGGTGGGAGAGGTGGAGGGCGATAACGTCAGGCCGGGAAATTAATCAGATACTGCTGGCTTTGCCACAGGCTGACACTGATCGCAGCCTCCAACTTTTAAACATAATCGTTTTACGATGCTAGGAACATTTGGTTCTCATATATGCAAGTTATTAGAAGTTCTGCTGAATTAATTTGGTTATACAAAAAGCTGTTAACAGCAAACGTTCCCATTGAATACATGTACAAGCTAGGAAGGCTTTCAAACAGTACTTTAAATGAAAGTAAAATCATACACAAAAATTACCAAATGCAAGTTGTGGAATAGAATACACTCCTTGTGATGTTTTGGTGCATGACAATGTTGTGCGTTTGATATTAGAAAATGCCTGTGGTTAAGTGAACTATGTACAGTTGTTCTCCATCTGATATGGACGTCAGCCTTCCTCCCATTCCAGTATCTCTGTTGCTTCTGTTATCTCATGGTCATGGTCCCGTTTAAATCTAACATTTGGAAAAGCTGTGCTTCCATGAAGTGCTCTCAATGGACAGTATGATTGAAAAGTATTTTAAAATGGAAATTGGTATGTAATATTAAAGGGACTCCGAACATGTTAATAAAGCATTAGACAATAATTCAGTAAGGACGTTCAGTAATATGTTTTTTTCTTTTCTTTTTTTTTTTCTTTTTCATGTCACATGTAAATTAATCAGCAGAACGGCTCCATTATGGAGAGCAGAAGACCAGGTTGATTTCAGCTACATCACCTTGTGTAGTCAGGAACAAAGGCATTTTAAAAACCAAGTTTATCAAATAATTTTTGATGAATTCACATGCACAAGGTTTCTCTATTTCTTTGTATAGCGAAGATCAAAATGTATTTAATAAACAAAACTATGGATAACTGCAGCAAATATATCCACTTGATGTAAATGTGTCCCGCACACTCATTACTCACATTTATTTAAACATACAGTATATCTATAAAGGCACACAAGTAAAACGTACATTTCTTGCACTGGATAGCATGACCAGCATAGGATCAAACCATGTATAGTAATAAAGGTATGTATTCATACTTACATCAGAGTGTGGAACGATGGCTCGAGGACAGCTCTCTGTAAATAGAACGTCAATAACAGCCTTTATGCTGGTAATCTACTTAGAGAGGTATTAAACTTCCAGTGTCTTTAAGAGACCACTCCTTTATCACAATGTCAAGTAATGAATGCTTATTCCTTAAGAACCATTTAACATTTATGGAGGAGCAGTGTTATGGCGGGGAGCAGTGTTATGGCGGGGAGCAGTGTTATGGCGGGCCTTATATGTTAGAACCAGGATTTTAAATGTAATTCTAAAGGTAATTGGGAGCCAGTGGAGGGTTTCACAGAGTGGGGAAGCAATTCATTGTTATCATGTATATGAAGCCAAAGGTTAGCATACGCTCCATAAGGCAGAGCTTAAAAGTGCATGTCATTTTTGATAATACGGCTTCTTTAACACCATACACAAATGACCAAATAGTGGATACGATATCTGCATTTTGCATGGATTTGTAGTCTCAGGATTCAATCAAGTAACACCGATTTCTCAGTATTTAAACACTGGCTTTTGTCCCGCTAGCTACGAAATTGTGTGATTTATCGGTTTGTTTGTTTTTTTGGACTTAGTAATATGTGCCTTGTTTGTTTTCACATTTTTGGAAAAAAAAAACCAACACTTTTCTATCTCTATTTCCATGTATATTCAATAAAATGCTTACTGTACACTACATCAACTCTACCACTTGATTAACAGAGACTTAGACATGTAAGATGAGATGTTTTCTGTGTTCATTCACCTGAAAACATAAATCCAGACACCAGGATTGGTATTGCTGTCGCTGAATTCTGAAAGCTTGAAGAAAGAAATAAATGCAAGTAAAAAAATCTTAATCGAATTGTTTGGACACCCAGAGTACAAAGTGAGAAATGAATAAAATAAATATAACTGGCTCGGCCTACTAAATTTGCAGATCTCTCTCTCTCTCTAATGTTATATACTCTGAGCCAAACCCAGTGAAATTAATTGTATAATCAATGATTAACCATGAGTGCCAAATAGTACATATTTTTGTTTATAAAATTCAAGTTGGGGTCTAATAAGAGTTTAAACCACTGTACAGCGCTACTGAATTTGATGGCGCTATATAAAACAATGAATAATAATAATAAACCAGACCTGTCATTTTTAACATATATTCATTTTTGCAATTTAAAAATAGTAAGTAAATCAGTGTAATGATGTTTAAATGTGATACAAAAACAATATATACACATTGATAATTAGTACTATGTGTATGCTAATGGAAGCAGCCATCTTAACTTCTTGTTCAGAGGATTTGGATGATTATTCTAGCAGCCATTGCAAGGGTGGGGGAGGGAAGGGCTGAGATAACAGGAAGTTCCATTGATCCGTCAAAAAATATAAAACAGACCCACACTCAATTCATTTAGTTATGTCAATAGCTGTAATGGTGGAAGTTCCCTTTTTTACCTACTTTCAGTTTATCATGAAACCCAAGAAGTCTGGAGTTTTTTGTTCTTTTCACATAATCTGTATTCCAGTATTGTAAGAAAAGGGAATAAATACTAGTGACGCTTTATAATCCCTTGTAAAATGAATTGATATGCTTAACTATCTGTTATCAACATCTACATCCATCCTAAATGTACACTAATTTCACATTTTATATGCGGTGTATATATATATATATATATATATATATATACACACACATATATATATATATATTTAATACAAATATATATATATCTTAATAAACATTCTGAAGTATTATGTATATAAAACCAGTTAATGGTGAATAATTTCAGTAAACTTATTGTTTTGGCTTTTATTTCTAATAAAACATCTTAACAAATGACAGTTATCAAAATCTTGATTAAAACCACATTATATCTATATAGAAATCATAGGCTATAAAAATTGTTCCTGACATGACATTCCACATCAAATATTCTTCTTTTTTCCCCAGAATACTAACAAATGCATTGCTTTTAGTAATTCCCGGCAATAAATATAGAAATGTTCATTTCTGTGTATTTATAGAAATGTAGCAGTCACTTAAACAGACACGCTGATATTGATTTAATTCATCCTAGCAAAGAATCACAACAACAAATTAAAATAAGTATAAAAAAGTAACAAGGTTAAATTAAATGATGCTGGGTATTTTTGGAACAAGATCTGACCAGCTGCTTATTAACTTAACTCTGATAAAGCTTAAAACTTCCAGTGTTATAAACATGTACATTGCGCTGTAGTTGAGAGACCTGTGTCTGGAATATTCTTGCATCATATGGGTCATCTCTAAACTGGCAGTCCATCTCAATAAATACATTGTCTATTGGCGTTCCTATAAGGGAAGCAGCATTGGAGTGGTTGAATGGCAACCCGGGGGTCACCTGTCCTTCAGGTGAAAGAATTATGAAAACTCCTAGTCGGTGACTTGATTTTAGCAGGATAACGGTGGGGTTCGTAGCCCTTTTCTCAAAGAGTGTATATCATATATATATATATATATATATATAAAACAATTAGAACAAACAGAATACATTACTGTTCATTTCTCTATAAATGTTATTGCTTAGGTTCAATATAATGCTAGGAACATTTTGTTCTCATATATTCGTGAGCTTTGATGTTCTTTTAATAGATGGATGTAGCTATACAGGGTTTATTAGGGCAGTACACCCCAATGGTATAAAAAAGGGTTACTGTTCACTGGGAAATCTCCGGTTTCACTCATCACAGGGGTTGTTTCGCTGTGAAATTGTCTCTTTGACACTTTGCATTGGTTCCTTTCTCAGAGAAACTGAGAAAATGTTTCTTTGTGTCACATTCAAAATTTACTGAGATCCAAAATTAGCAATGAATTCACCAAGGGATCTCAATCCTTTAAGAGTCCTTCACGTTGCTTTGTCATTAGATCACGTGGAGTCTTTTTTTAATCCTAGATTCTCGTAAGGAAGCCAAGTTTCAGGCTGCTGGGAATTTGGATCATTTCCAGCGCATGTGGAGATGGGCTGAATGGGAATGTCACTTGGAAGAGGTATTTGCTGTCCAGCATTAACTGTGAACCATCGTCTCGATTGCTGAGCATTGACTGAAAGAGCATTAAAAAGATATGATTTCTATTAACGCTTTGTGTATACAACAATAAGAATCGCCATTTATTTAAGTTTTAACACCTGTTCCATTTGTCTTAACAATGAATTAGTTCTGCATTAGCAAAGCTGTGGTCTGTTGCAGAGAAAAGAGAATGGATAACTATTTTGCATGTTGTGATGCACCAACAATTTTAGTAACGCCTGCTACACCTGCACTTTGCGAGATGAAAAAAATAAATACATAAGTAGTACAGTATACTTGTTAACTATTTAAAAAGAAAATATAGTTTATTAAAACAAATGAAAAATATATAACAGTGCAAAACTCCTGGGGGCCAATACTAATAATATTAGATATGAAGAAAAATAATATTAACTGTACAAATTACCTGAACCTTGCGCACAAAAGATGGTGTTACTCGCTTCTCAAAGTCATCAATAGGAGTGTAAGAGTTCAGAATCTTCACAATCTGCACATGAATCATAAATAAAGCAGGTAGTCACAAAGTGAACTATTACATACTGGCGTAAAATGGATCTACTCAGCGGTTGTTGGTGAAATGAAAATCAAACTGAATGACTTCATAAGCAGTGATAAAAAATATTACCTGCATAGGTGAGAGGGTAGTACAGCGTTCACATATCTCCTTGGCATCTTCATCTTTGATCTTCTTCACCTGCAGCAGCCATGCGGCCTGGGAGAGAGGTTCAAGGGTCTCCTTCGCTGTACTTCCTTGCAGATTCTTGCCTTGCAGCCATTCTTCCAAGTAGCTGATATTACATCTAAACATAGGGTGCAGACATGACTTATGGAAACATGTTAAAATAGAGCAGTCACCTAAATATACTTTATATTAATCACCACAGGATAAATAAGCCGCTATATGTGATGTTAACACATTTTAAATGGTTCAGCAGCTTATACTATGTTTTAATAGATTTAATAGATAGTTTGAGCAGGACCCTCCACACCTGTTGTCTCTGTAAGTCAAATTGTTATACTCCTTGTTATGTCCTCTCTACCCATTGTACAGCGCTACGGAATTTATATAAACAATAAATAATAATAATAGCGAACATGCCTGCCAGAAAGCTCATGAAGTTACTAGTACTCATCTCATAGCACTGTATTGCTCTGCACACTACATTTCTCAATGGTCTTCCTTGTTTATATTTTTAAAATAATCCTAACTTGTTTTTTATTATTTATAAATTAGAACAGGGCCCACGAGACAAGTATTTCAAGGGATGTGAAACAATATTAGCGCATATACCAGTATACCGCGTTTGATGGCAAGAACTTAAAATGTACTGGTCATAGTTAAAATTTACTAAATTGTACTCGATAAATGTAAAGGTGTTTTTAGATCAAGTCGTAATGGCCTTAATACAGGGTACAAAAATAGATATTCCCTCATTAGTGTGATCATACACTGAATTAACAGTACGAAGGAGCTCTCACCATATGGATCTAAGTGAGTGAGGATGAACCCTGCATATTGTGAACCAAGTTGCCTATTAACATGGATCACCTGAAGCACACTAAGAGTTCACTAAAACACTATACGACACACAGGATTCTCTTTGTTTACAACCAAATCCTGCCTAATAAACATCGCATAAAATGTGTGTAAATCAAAGCATTTTGATTGTCAAACCAGACAATTAAATCATGAATATATGATATGGACTATTAAATCTGAACTTTTTGGGGATGATTAGATCCTAAAACCCCATCACTAATAATAGCTGTACCTTATCTGCATTCCTTTCCTGCAAGAACACATGTCTTTGCGTAAGAAAAGGCTATTCAGCGTGACACTTGAGATCAGATAGAATAGCTGCTTGACGGCCTGCTTCAGCAGTTCAGTGTCCATGCCATGCTGACACATCGTGGTATAAAAGTAACTGAGTTGCTGAAGGATTGAAGTCATTGTATACGTGTCTGTATCATCTATACTGGAGGAACGTTTACGAAACCCAGTAGGTTTGGCAACTGAAATTCCATGGAGGCTCTCGTGTTCCAGCATCCCGGGCACTAAAACAAAGCACATTTTAAAGTAAAAAATCAAACACTGTTGTTTGTTCTTTGAGACAAATGTGTACGTGATGCCATAAAGTCAATTTATTAGCTTAATTATACATTAAACCTAAAACAATTGTGCCTGCCTTCTCCTGGATTTGGTATTTCTTGATCAGTAAACATACAAGGTC
The DNA here is from genome assembly GCA_009364415.1 of Spea multiplicata. Taxonomy (NCBI): domain Eukaryota; kingdom Metazoa; phylum Chordata; class Amphibia; order Anura; family Pelobatidae; genus Spea; species Spea multiplicata. The sequence goes on from VKOC01000003.1 coordinate 28,297,225, forward strand.
TCTCAATATATCATATTTACTAAGAAATGATGCAAATATATACATTCTACTGTGATGGAAATGTTACTAATTCTTCCTTCATTCCTAAATAAGGTAATAAAAGTTCTCTTACCGATCATTGGCTGAATGTTGTTTTCCATAACAGTGATAAACTGATGGTATATCCTAATGGCCAAGTCACTTATAATCTGTCTATACTCAGACAGGTCAAAATTCTTCAAACAGTTTTTATTTTGTAGTGGCAGGTTATACTTCGCGAACTCCTAGAAGTGACAGATGTGACAAAGTAGTTAGTGGCTGTTAGTAAATACAGCTCTCACATATATATTCATTTTAGAACAAATTGCTCTTTTATTGTAGAATTATTAGACTATTAAATGAATGAAAAAATGGACGGCTGATTTTTTTTGTAATCCTTAAGCGCTTCAGAAGGCCCCATGGGGCAGAGACAGGTGTATATCTAACGGAAAACGTAAACGTTTCTGGTTGAGAGGAGACAAGTGCGTTGTTCCGGAGAGTGCCCTACTCATTCATCAAAACATAAAGGAGTGATTCTAGTGCTAAGTTTGAAAAGTGGTGACACCACCATGGCAATTACCATGATCATTCCATCAGTTGAACTCTCTTTTTATACATAACCTGCAATGCATTGTAACATTATATTCGCACAGAAGGCAGGGTGGACATACCTCTTCACCGCTGTATTGTTTTAAACAGTTGAGAAAATGATGAACATTTGACAGCCAGAATGATAGCATTTCAAAGTCCTCTGCGTGATCCTAGATAAGAACAAAACAATCTACTAAGAAATGCACTACTATTCCAAATTAGAAGTAACCAGTATGAATTCTAATATAACCCAATTGGTAATTATACTTCATCACAACAAAAAGGTATTGTTTTTTATTTTCTCTCAAATTTGAATAAACTACATTCATGTTTACAGTTATGGATCTCACCTTAATGACTTGCTTAATGCCGTTGATGGTTGCATTCATCAGAGACTTGATTCTGTCCGCTTCATTAATGTAATCAGTATATCTCACACACATGAACATGATGTGAGCTGGGAGACCGGGGATCATATTGACTACAACGCCACGTGGTTTGAGATCTGTCTCAATTAGAAAAGGAGATCTATATTTATGTATATTAAAACACTGGCTGACATCAGCATTACAATACATATAATGCATGTCTGTAGTATTATAGTCAGTATGATTGGGTTAGTGGAAGTCTTACAGGAAATCCAACTTTTTTCAAGAAGTTTATTTGGAATGTCAAAATACCTAGAATCACGTTCTAATACCTACAGGTGCCGGTTAAGCTCTGGGACTTGGGGATACCCATTTTATTAAGGCGCCTATGTTACAAAAAGACATTATGTCACATGCCCCCAGGGGCTGTATGGCATGCTCAGATCAGGGGAATCTCCTTATACACAACGACACAAATCCACAGTTATTATGGTTACCACATGCCCGAACTTTCCTGTTGCCTCACCACTATTGGTGTTGTCCTTTTCTATACCGGATTTATGGCTGGCCAACTGGATTGGACAGCGCCTAGGAGAGTATTAGCATCTTTTTAAAAGACAGCTTTAATATTTAGAATCCTGAACCTTATACTTACATCAAAATATCGCACTATATTTAGCCGACTATATCTCTGGGGAGGATCATATTACCCGTCTTTGCTTACACAGAGAGGGGCATCTCAACCTGTTGTTGCTGTCCTCTCTGACTGACTGCAGAATGGGGTTCATGGAGGCACGTGGAAAAGACATAGGTAGAACTTTTTCACTCCCACAATGGCATCACTCTTTTGGGAGCCAAGTCACATTGTCTACGCCATACGGAATAATTGCACAAGGTGCTGTATAGATGGTACCTTGTCCCAGCCAGGCTGGCCAAAATTTTCCCAAGTACAGAATCATGTAAATGCTGGAGAGGGTGTGAGGCCAGCGTGATCTGGGCTTTATCGTATTATAACAATGGGTTAGGATTGGAGCTGGAACAATCTCACTGAATCACACTTTTATGAATGCCCCCTACCCAGGCATTCGATCAAACACTAGAAAACTAATAATGCATACATTTCCAGCAGTTCGGACCTGTACAGCCAGCAAGTGGAAGAATCCATCCCATCCCTCAGTGGAACATGTAATGGAGATCTTAGGCACTAACAGGTTATATGAAGAGATGTCTTATTGTTTGAGGGATAGGTATGATCTGTTTGTATGTCCACCTGGACAAAACCCTCTCAATCTGTTGAAATCAGGTGTAGATGCTGGGCAAAACCATTAAATATATAATGTCTGAGAGGTGGCATATTTACTAGGGTTGGTTATGTAATATCAATATAATTTCCCAAGTAGGTTATATAACTTCCTAATAGGAGTTTCCTATTATTTTGATGTGGAGGCATGTTCATTTAATCTGGTTTTTAGCTTCCTCATTTATTTTCTTGAACAAACGTTTGTCTTCCTTTTGTTTGCAATTTCTCTTTTTCTTGGACTTTTCCTTTTTGTTTTCTTCTCAAAATATTAGACCGTGCATCTGCTAGTTCAGGATATAGGAGAATTTAATCTTAGTACCATGTTGTGGTTCTTCTGTCTTTGTGTGCACTGTGCTGGTCTGACACCTTGTTATTTGATGATACTTTACGATGATGTAATAATATTTGGTTTAAAAGAATACTTCTCTGAGGATGGAACAGCTTGTTCAATCTGTTATATTAACTGGAAAGTAGTTAAGGCCACAAAATCATACTTGCGGTTTACAAATTCATAATCTTAACTCATATGAATAAAAGGTGTGCGATTTCACATACTGTGATTTACTCTACAGACACACATCTAATCTTAACGAAAGACAAATAATATTCTTACAAACTTACCTAAGATGAGAGTGCTAATGAGTTTTGGCTCATCTTCTGGTATGAATTCCAGCATCCCCAGGTATTCCTTAGAAACCGTTGAGATGCCCACTTGATTATCTGTGTAAAAATAGGTTGCCTTTTTAGATTTGTATTTATATAAGAGATGCGTGTAGGAACATGTGCCGTTCAGCTTAAGATGCACGACTGCCATGATTATTCTCACATTGTGAGTATTAATTTTAAGTATGTGTTGCTTTAAATACATCAAATAACAATAACCATCTGCATGCTATATACCTGTTTCAATAGACTTAGTAAGAGCTTTGATTTGATCTTGGAGTTTCTTGATAACTCTGTCCTTTTTATCTGCCTGTTCCTCATAATCCTATTAAAATAAATAAACAAACCATAAGATTCAATAATGTGTTACTAAATACTTCTAAACATGAAGTCAAACATATGTTTTATAGATTCAGTAAACGTTAACAAGTACTCAGTTTGTATTTCTGTTACATCATAACTAAAATAAGATTTTCTCCTGTACACAAATGTCCCCTTATATGTCCATGGAAAATGTAGCCATTTTCATTTTTTTTTTGTTACTTTAAATAAATGTTGACCTGCTTTATTTGTCGAATGTCTCCTTCCTCCTCAGCTTCTTCCTGCACCTGCCTGATGGAATTCTGGAATCTAAATAAAGGAGTCATATACATTCAGAACTTTCATTTTATATTTTAAGCATTAATCCTTACATGATGATTATAGGAAAAAGGAATTATGACAACAAAGATTTCTAACATATCATGCCCTCGTCTTATGTCACATAATTGTTCCAGATGATTATTCCAAATGTAGCATTTTGCACTACCACCATTTAACATTTATTAATCAGCTACTGTATAATTGTTCTTATGTCATATCCGCTTTGGGGAAGTCCAAATGTAATCATGTATTCTTTTGTTATATAATAACAGGAGATTCTTGTGAGACTTGATTGATTTCTGAGAACCGCCATCTGAAGGCATTCAAGAGAGGAAGTGTCTGAGTATTTATATTTTAAAAGGAATTTTTGTCGTTTGTACTACTGACTCAACAGAAACAAAGACAACAACAAAATCTCCCTTAGGGTGGTTTCTTCCTACCAAAAATACCTCTGATTGTTAGCTATAGCTGTATTACAGAAATTAAGTTACGATACAGGAGGAGTGGAGCAGACACTCATATCACCACTAAAGTAGAAACACAACAAGAATGGTACCGGAAGGACCTTAAATGTTTATTTGTTACAACCACACAGTGGATGGCTGCCTGGATAGACAGACACCTGATGGATGCCCAGTAACATCCCTTGAGTAAAATAATATCCCACATGCGCCCTTACATAGACTACTGAACTATTGGTTGGGGACAAAGAAGGGTTTAATTTTAAAGTATATTTCTAGTGAGAGGGTAAGAGGTGTGTGTGGGCACCTATTTTTACATTCTGTACATTTTTTTACATTTTTAATTTTAATATTTTTTCATTTAATTAAAAAAAATGACTTTTTGACTGGAGATGCCTTTTCATATCTCAGGGACCTTTCTTGGAACTGAATGGCAGCCCTATGATACCCAATTATTTATGAACTTTAATTTCATTTTTATTTATTTTTATATATTTTTATTTATTTTTTAAAAATATTTGTGAAGACAGAGAAACACAGTTTGGTCCCTACTTCATTGCCTGCCATTAGTTAGCAGACTAGACACTCTGGGGACCTTTTTATTTTCAATGTTGTTTCAAGAGAAAGCCCAAATGTCTGCTGACAGAGGAGACCCCCCCAGGCTGTTAAATGTGACCCTGATCTTGCCCTGAACTTTAGGACATACTAGTACATTCTTATTCATCTAGGGCTTGTTTTATAGGACGTAATAGTACATCCTAAGGTCGCCAACATATGAGAGCGAGCAATTAATGTTCAGTCTATGCAAAACATCATCTTTAATATATGATATATTTGAATACATTTTTTTTTAAAAATAAGCACACAATAAATAGCATATACAAATAGCATATACATTCACATTCCACGGTGCTGCTGAAATGAACAACAAGTACATACAATAATCCAAGTAATCAACGCATACTCAGCCAATACAATTTAAAAGCTGCTATCCGAAGTATAAATGTTGGGGACCCCCTCACATTATATGGTGCTTAGCTTGCTACTATATCAAAGTACCCACATTTTCACAACTCCTATTTAATTTGACATGGCTATATTGCTTACTTTGGAGCTGAATCAAGGGACTGCAGTGCCTTATAACCCACCGAGACTCACCTGCAATTTAAAGCCCACTATGGATGCCATTAATGATTTGTTGGCCCTGTCTTACTTACTGTGGAGTTACTACTTCAGGAGCTCGTTGTTCGTGGTTAGTTACTTTCGCCTCTTTTCCTGTAATAGTAAGTGTATACAGACAAAGTAAAATGCACTTGCTTATTAAAGTAACCATTCTAACAGAAACAGCCTTATACTCATAACTGCAAACATTACAGATTAAAATGCAATCACTGACCTCTACTTCTGTAAAATAATTTTACTTACTCTGCACTTGTCTACAGTTCTTCAGTTCAGATTTCTGACAGATCATATTGGCTCTCTTTTGATTTATGTGCCAAACTGTGTGTGTTTTAGACAAGGCACATGTGATGGAGCTTTAATGTGGCCTGGGATCTATGGTGCACGGCATGTTACATATATGTACTTTTAAGTCAACTTAATATTGCATGAAGACACATTACATTATTTCTATATTGTTAGTTGCGCTATAAACTTCTCTGTATCCTCAATATGTTTGCTGCACAATGAATAATGCATCGCCCACCTGTGCTGTGTTCTCCACCTTGAGGCGTATCTTGTACTTACACATGAAGCAGTTAATATTTAGCAATTACCCATTGTTCCTTAAAAAGTGTTGCCATCTAGGTGAGTTTAGTTCTAAAAGGAAGACTTGCTGAGAAAGAGCTTCCATCAACCTGTAATTTCAAGGGCCTTAACTCTTTTAGATTTTCTCTGAAATATTTGTTGATGGTTAATTGGTGGTATAACAGCTTTGAATAAGCATATTTGCTTAAATAACTGTACATATTTTATCCAGAATTCACACAAGCCTTACTCCTACTATTCAGAAAAATACAACTTAAATAATCTTAAAAACTTATTGCAGCCCTAATATTACCTGGCAGTTTCATGGACTGTTCATAGAGGCAGCCTTGGAGGTCCATATTTTGTTTTTCAAGGTCTGAAATCTTAGCCTTGAGAGTAGCCACAACCTAAAATTAACAAAAACCTAATGTAACCTACACTGAGTAAATACAGTGTTGACCTACATGGGTGAATAGATTTCTACAGATGAACATATGGGACGGTTACTGAATTAATAATTTAGATAGCAAACCCCTCAATAATTGAATAGTCTTACATGAGTTTGGACCAGATGTTTAGGAGTTGGTGTTATGAGACCCATGAAATCCCAAATTCCAGGCGATATTACAGGATTATATGTTAGATCGTTCATTATTGCTTTAATCTTGTTGTTGCTTTTAATTAGTCAATTGTAGCAGACATTTTTAAATGCCTATCAAACTAAATATATATTAATTATAGATCTATGGTATTCCATGCAAACAAATGCATTATGTACAAGTGAGTTGCATTTTAAAAATTTAGTCCTGTTTTATTAGAATCCTTACACCAACAAAGCATATTCCTAAACAACTACTAAAAATGTTACAGTATAAAGTTACAATAACACTCATAACAGTGGAACAGAACCTCAAATACCTTATTCTCAGTCGTCAGCCTTATGATCTCCTGTCTGAGGCTATCATTCGTTTCTTTTTCTTCATTGCATGATTTCTGCAGTTTTTTCACATCATCAGCGAGGTGGTTCACATTAAAGTTTAACAATTCAATATCTTTTTCATAGCTCTCTTTTTGAGTTTGAAAATGGCTTTCCAAAATTCTGCAAAACACAAAAAAGATCATACCAAAATATAAATAAAATACACTGGGGGTCTGATTGGAGGTGTGCAGCAGTAAGCATGGCTTTTAATGATTCTGAGACTAGGACATCAATTTTATCTAAAAATTACAGTAATGTTCAATGATCCAGTACATAATAAGGTAATCAAACCATTATATTATTACATTTAGCTATTCTGAAAAGTAATAGCAATGATTAAGGTTGCAATGTGTACCCTCATTCAGATGTATGATCAAGGCAGATAGAATAATCCTGTGCCCATTGTCTCTTGTACTTACACAGTTAATGTATTTATACATACTATAAGGCGGTCTTGATAAAAAAAAAAGTCTATCCTAGTTTAGTGGTCTAGCAGCAACAGGAGATATTTCCAATTATCAACGTAAAGCTTATGATTTGCCATTCTGTAAACATGGATCAAATGGATCTTAGACTGTAATAATATGGACAATAATGTACACTTGGGTGCTTAGCTAAGAAAGACACCTCATTTTCTCCTTTTGCTTACATTTTTCCAAGAGATCCTTTAACAGAACACATTTCACGTTCCAATAATGGAAGTACGCCTGTCTGACCAAACCTGTTTAAGCTATTGAGTAATAATCAGTTGGTGAAATGAAAAAATTGTACCTGGTGGCTTTTTTCAAGCCTTCGTATGCAAACCAAAGTTCTCCATCTTCATTTATATTTCCCAGATCCTCTTGGGCGAGGCTAGGAAGGGAAAAATATAAAACGCATACCGTACATACGTTTTTTTGCAAAACTTATATTGTCTTTAGGTGAAGGTTTAGAAGAACTTACAATTAATTTGTCAGGTTTTAATTTTTCACAAGCAAGTGTATAAAAAGTACCCTTTAATGTAGTTTTCCTTTTAGTTTTATTTGCTTTTTCAGGGTTTAGTGAAGCAAACTATGCTATGTTTTATTGACAAACATCAATCATTTAGATTACCAGCAGGCAGCCGCTCTGGTGTCCAGGTGTTTACCAGGTGTTCTCTTGCAATCCTAATGCATTCTACCATAATGGCACCTTATACAAATAAGGGTATGGGGTCCATGCAGTGTTTCCCATGGTGGGGCTGATATTTTTTATTATTTAGAACAGCCATATCACAGGAGAAATGTTTAAATTACCTGTAACATGACTGATCCTGTAAATACTACTGTATCCCAGTGAGTATATTTCCACTATAGATCACTCTGCTGTAAAAGTTTGGGAATTAGATCACCTTGATCAAATTGATTCTAATACAAAAAATAAAGACGTTCTGCGTTGCAAGTTTTGTTTATAAACATAACTCCTTCAGAAACTAAAGGACAAAGTTAAAATCAACATAAAAAACCACTAGAGTCAAAAATCGCTGTTTGAAAACTCACCAAGGAGGACAGGAGTTCTGCAAACAGCTAGTGAAACAGAACTGGACAACCCCTGTCTATTAAGAGGAACCTAAAGAGATTCAGACCTCGAAAGGGTTCATCTAAAATGCTTCACAGAAACAGAGTTCATATAAATCTATAAAGGAATTTATAGTAAGGTTCCTATACCTGTTTTTAACATCTTCTATTTCTAGGCTGTCCAGGAGCTGTTTAGCCATTTCATTCATCTTTTCTGAAACAAAATAAAACACATTGAATAAGCACATGGAGCAAAAGGCTGTAAGCGGCTCCTTCCATTAATCATTCTCTTCTAAGCCTTGTTTTCCAGAACCAATAAATATGAGAATTTTGTGTAATTTTGGGATTCTGAATATGCGGCATTTCCTGTGAGAAGGAAAACTGATGTTGTAGTAGCCCAAGAGCAAAATATTGTGTTGAAGTTTATACTTTTTATTGGACCAGCATAGAAAAATATGTAAAGTCACAAGAATTCTACATGAGGAAAAGACTTTTGAGGTTCCGAAGTTTTTTTATATACATTTTTTCTATTTTGGATAAATAACAGGTATTAACTGCACTTAGCTTTTATCATGTGGCCAACTGAATTTGGTTTTATTTAAATTTACATTTTCGTACAATATAATTGATAAGGAAAAGAACATCTATATAGATATATTACGTATTAACTGTTCTGTACTCAATTTGGAAAACCCTATTTCAATCCATAGTTCTTACCTCTCATTTCTTGCTTTTGAAACTGCATCTGGTTATCGGACTCTCTCTTTTGGGCTTCAAGAACTTCAATTTCCTTTTGTAATTCGGGTATTTTCTGTTAAGAATTAACAAAAAAGAGTCACCTGTGGTTTATTTATTATTATTATCTTTGAAAAATGTATGGAGCACAATAACTAGTCTATCTTGTTACATACTGCACAGAGCATCCTCCGACCGGAGTCCATGACACTGTACAATCAGGACGCATGGCAAAAAGAGAGCACATAATCAGTTTCAGATGAATTACAGTCATATGTCCAATCGTGAGGCTCAATTAAACAACAAAAAATAATCTATGTGCAAATATTTCTTGTACACATGTATCTATTATACCCCCTTAAGGACAATGGGCTGTCCCTAAACCTATTGAAAGCAATGCTTTTTGAGCCTGTACATGTACGGGCTTTGTCATTAAGGGGATACAGGGTGTGCAGGGGAGGGGGTGACAACTCACTGCACCGGTGATTTCACGTTCTTCGGACACCCTTATGTCCTATTCCCCCTTGGCTTAGTATTTCTTCAAGGGTCCTCTTGAAATCACTATGACCAAATCTTACGTGTGTGCGTAAAAATATTTTAATAAATGCATCCTTTCTTCACATGGTTCATCTTGTCTACTTCTTTCTACTATCACCTGACTGCAGTAACAATCTCCAGATGAATATACTCTGAATTATATATAATATTTTACCACTGCTGCAAAAGTATATTTTGTAAAATAACCCAAAATATGTCTCATTTGAGGATAACCCTAATACAGCCCTATGTCATGTGCAAATTCATAAAAATCATATTAGATGCCATTATTCTCACCACTCTTTTGACATAAAAGGGGCTACCCCTACCATTATTTTATTACAAGTATCACATAAAAATAAATACTTTAAAACAATGTGAGATATTCTTGTCCCAGTCCTAACCAGTAAGAAGGACTCTCTTTACTGGGCCTATGCTTGGCCCTTCCAGCAAATGATGCTCAAAGAGGTTGGTGCCCTTGTAATCAATGGTTAAGCCTTAAATGCTTGAACTTTCCACAACTCACCTGCAAATGTTCACATTAATGAGTATACACCCCTAAAATGATTTAGGTGTGTTACGGGGCCAGGCGTATAGCGATACTCACATTATGGGATCCTGGTGCCATCTTATCTGTAAATACAATATACACCAAAAAAAATCAAACATTAAAAATCACAGCTTACCTCTGCAACGTTTGTAAGGTGACTTATCTCCTGTTTTAGGCCATCACTGAGGAGTTGCTGTTCCTCCACCTGCCGCAGAAGCTGCTTGTTCCTGCTTTTCAGGGACTTGATCTCTACTTTCAGTATTTCAATCTGTTTCTCATAATCTTCTTTCTGGATCTCAAAATGTTTTTCAAGTTTTCTGGCCAGAGGAATAAAAAAGCAGAGTGATTTATCCACTTCTGAAACATCTTAGATGGAAAATACTTAAGGAATTATGCAGCTAATTTATTTAATGCACGTAAATAATGGATTGGAGATGATGAACAAATATCAACATAGTCCATACGTGAAAACTGTTGGTATTTTAAGTTTCACTCAGGATATAGTGAGATGCTTCATTAACGCAACTCTTCTACAGAGATCTTTATTTTTATTGTATCATTGGCATTGTGTTTAAACAGCAGACCTAAAAACACAGAATAGTCAAAAGGAGTAATCCACTGGTTGCTGCATATTACATCACTTCTACTACAAGGTATCAAAGCTGCTCCTTATATGCAACTCCCAATGCACTATTGACTGATTATACAGTAAGCCACGAGTTGACAAAATTAGAAAGCATGCTAGAAAATCTCATCAAATGGATACACTTCCCATTTACTCACAGATATTCTCTTATCTTCTAATTTGTCAGTTAAAGGGGCAGTGATACCATTTTTTCCTCAAACATCGGTGAACGTATTTCTGTCACTGATGCCGTTCTTTCAGGTGATCACTTTACCAGTAGCTACCGCTGCCTCCTGGTCTGCTACCCAATGCATTCTCCCCTATCGATCTGCGCTATTAGCAATCTAGCCCTTTAAACAGTCCCATCAATCGTAAAATAAAAACAGGAACAATCATGCAAACAAGAAAATATATGACTGTTCTTTTAAATACATAGATATTCTAAAGCTCATTCAGTGTTGAATGCACCAATAGAGGTACCTGCTTTACCAAATTTTCATGTTTGATACACAGTTCCTTGATACACAATTACACTGTAAACAAGAGATTTTAGGTAAAAATGCCCAATGTCAAAGGAGAGAATTTTACAAGCCACTGTACTCCCTCTCTAATCGATAGAGCTTAATATGTTGCCTATATCAATATGGTTACACATACATTCTTTGCTTTTCTTCTTTCTCCACATCAGCAAACAGTTGGTTTGTGAGGTCATTCATTTTCTCTGGGAAAAAATACAAATACAAGGCTTTTTTGCTTGTGGCTTTAAAGGGACAGCAAAAATTTCATAAAATGTGTTCAGTGGTTTCATAAAAAGTTGTCACTCTTTGTTTAAAGATACACTGATTGTGCCTGTATAGAATAACTTACAGCTACACTGTATTGATCATGTTCTTCCCAGAAAAGACAGGACTTCTAATCAGCTACAAATTAATGTAAAATCTTACATGTGATACATTGTTGGCCTTATTCAGTATTCTTCAAGAAGGGGTGCATACGAGCATCTCTTGTATTTAAAGTTTAGTCCTTTAGACTAAATTAAACATGTGTATTATGAACACAATGACTAACCTTTCATTTCTTGTGTCTTGTCTTCTAGTTTCATCTCCAGTTGCTGTTTCATTTCGAGGAGTTCAGTATTTTGCTTTTGAAGTTTTGCTAGTTTCTGAAATGTATAAAATGTGTTATTAAACATATACATTTACCAAATAATAATATCAATAATACCAAATCTACCTAGTATTACATTTTTCTTGTTTTTTTAAGGGGGGGATACCAAGGTTGAACTTCATTGACTTATTGTAATATCACACTTTAAATCAGGGGATAGAAACCAACACATTGAGTAAATAAGTACTCAAGTGTGAAATAGTGAGTGTGTCAGAATTGGGGGATTTGAAGAGATATAGTGGGTTCATTCACTAAAGTGGGAGACTGCAAACTCAACTGACATATTTAGTGAAATATGCATATGAAACTGAATATAAGCAGTGAGTGGCTTAATTCTGTTCAAACTCAACAGCAAAGCCGTAAAACTCTCATAATAATTCAACACTGGTAGCACATGGTAAAGCTTTGTGTCTCCGTGGAGGAACCCACATGGGGTTATGTTGCATCAGCGCTTCCAGTGAGGAGACATCAGAGAGCTGAATCATAGCTGGCGGATAAGAAATAGTTATGTGAGAAGGACAGTAGTGTGGAGTTCATATACAGTATTTCAGGAAGGTCATTCTAGTAAAGCAAAACATATTACGATTTAATGAATTAAATGTGACGAGCAACAGAGAAGCACTTCCTTTATGTCAGGGGTTTATACACGATATCTAATCAGTGAGATTCCTAATATGGAAAATAAGCCAACATTTTTCCATGATAATATTGTTAAAGCTCTCAGGAAGCGGCAGCACTGACACAAGGATATGAGATCTGCTGGGAGATTAGTCACCTGTTCAGAGTCGTCCTTATATTTCTTCACTTTTTCCTCCTGGGATTTCCCATGCACAGTTTTCTTTTCCAGTTCGGATTCAAGTCTGTGAAGTTTATCTAAATTCTGTGCATGAGTAGATGCCAAACTGGTCAATCGTTCAACTAATCCATGGTTTTCTTTGTTCTAGAAAAGAAAATATAACATTTAAACAACTCAAGCAGTAGTGTCTAGATGACACTGATGAACATAAGTAACATATTTTCTTTTTTCTTGTATAAGGCACAAGACATACGGGTGGACGGTGAAACAAAGAAGAAGATATATAGAGTGTGTGTAGGGTGTGGATGATCTCTTTCGATTTATATTAGCATCAGTTTGGGTTTCCAAGGTCGGTCAACCTCCTGTCACTTCTACATGCTCAGGGAGTGTTGGTTTTACATTAACATCAAGCGAGAAAATGGCTACCGGTAACCCCAATCTTTTGAATTAAGTTTTTGGTCACTTGAGCAGGCTCTCAGTCCAACTATACTATGTGAGTGTACATAAATAAAGTGTAACTATTTTTATTTTCATGTACTATATGTATCCACTATATATATCTTCTTCTTTGTTTCAGTGCTCCGCCGTATTCGTTCCGAGTATAGGGTAAGAACCCCTGGAAGAAATCTTATCAAGAGTGTTGTTTTTTTGATCCTCTACATACAATGTTTACCTGATCCTCAAGCTTCTTTTGTAGACGCTGCACTCTGTAAGACAGCTGTATGTTTAGTACAAAGCGCCGCATATTCTGAAACCTGCGTCTTGCCAGCCAAGCACGTGCGTACTTCTGCAATACTAAAGCCTTGTGTTCTTCCCGCAGCTAAAAAAACAGCAAACATTTGGTAAATCCAAAGACTAAACCCACTAAACGAAATATTTTATTTCTGTTGGGCTTCAGAAATTAAAAAAGGACAGAACTGTAAAACGTATTTGCACGTATTTGCAAAAAGTAGTGATGGTTCTGAAATGAGTTTACAAATGAATTGACGGTACTTCTTACCTTTCGATATCTCTGTCTTGCCAAATAGCCACGTGTGAAAGCCTGTATAGTCACAGTGGCGATTAAGATTAGTTGATAAATCCGGCGGACTAGAAAGCCTCTACAATGTTTCTGGATAATTATTGCGGCCCATGTCTGCTTCAGAGATGTGGCAGTTATTGCTTGCCTTAAATAAAAAAAAAAAGAATCTTCATGGACAAGGATTCAAAAGGAACACAATGTGTTACACTGGCTAGTCTGGGGATTTACGTATACTTAAATCAATATTACTACAGACCAGGGAATGCAATTTAAAGCATAGAACTCAGATGGCACAATGTCAATACCTTACAGATCGCTGTCCCCTGAAGTACTGTTGTATTACAATGGCAGAGTTTCTGGCGCGGAGAAACTTCTTCCTCTGAACCCAGCCACGCATATTCTTCTGGATCATGATGCAGGCATTTCTCAGCTTATCAGATCTGAGTTTTTCTAAGTAGGCCACCTGACCAGCTCTAAAGAAAATTTTTGTTCTTCCAAACTGATACTGGTTAGAATCCTGCAGAAGTTACATATCAAAAATTAGAGTGGTACAGCAACATCATTTCCATTATAATTTCTATGTTTATACAGAGGTTTTAGTGCTCAAATATATTTTGGATTGTTCATTTTTCATTTATTAACATCATTCATCCTGTAAACACATTACTTTTCATAAATAAACCTTTCACCATTGTGCAACAAATTATGAGTGAATATGATTTTTACTGCTCCCCCCCCTCCAAACATCAATACCTAAGTGTTAAAAGGGTTTATTAACCCCTTAAGTACTAGGGCTATATTACACTACAGGACCAGATTTCTTGTTTTTGCTATGTCTTTCTTCAACCTTTATTTCCCTCTTTCTCATTTAGTGAACCCACCCAAATTATTATTATTGTTATTTGGGGGGGCAAGAATGGCTTTTTTTAACCATATTCATATATGTAAGGCCTTTTTTTATTTTTACAAATTCATTTTTTCACGATTTTACAGCTACAAAAATTACAACACAGCTAGTATAAATGGGGAAAAATACTAAAAATATACTTGTTAGCCTGCCCTGGTGAAACCACCCTATATTCATATATAATTTTCATTTCTTTTGAGTCTCTTTTAGTTTTTTCATAACCATATTTAATTCCACACTAACTATACAATATTAACTTAACATAAATAAAAGCTAACAAGCACCACCTTTGTCATTTAACGTTAGAAGCAATCACATAGACAGAAGAAAATCTATTGTAGGCTGACAACTCCGGTCATGGAAGGTGGGACTGTTTAAACCCATGACATGCCAGGTATGTCATTGGTCCTGCAGGGACATGTTTTCATGATGTACCTGGCACGTCAGAGATCATGGAGGGGTTAAACCTTGGCAAATTGACCAATAGGTTCTTCTCATACCTCATATAAAATATAATATAAATGTTTTGCTAGTATAATACAACTTTCCATTGGTAGTGCATCAGCCAACATTATCTGGGCAACTATATGTGCTAAAGCTGCTCATCTTAAAACATGTCTTAATTTACTTTTTTATAGACCATATTACACGTTAGATTTGTTTATTTAGCTCAAGCAGATTCCATAGCATTATCCCAATCAAGGGAGAGTTAAAATTAAAACTGACAACATACAAAATTGACAATAACATTAACACGTTAAGACCCTGATACCCCATAGAGGACGCTACGTAAACAACCCAAATACATATTCTCACACCCATTAAATTCCATCCCTTTGTGAATTAATGTCTATCAACATAGTCTATAAATAAGCAGGTTTTCTGGGTTATTTAATTGGACATTTATAATCTTCCGTAAAAGAAATGCTTTAGGATGAGAGGTTTCCAGTAAAATATATCACAGTTCATAAAGTCCTTTGCTGGGATGCAAAGTGTCATGAATAATGTAACGACCCAATCTGGACCTGAGATACACAGGGGCCACCTAGTGGTAACA
>VKOC01000003.1:28317483-28386813 GCA_009364415.1 Spea multiplicata
CACCGTCAATGTTTGCCTCAGTATGTAATGATAGTTATGCTGCACCACCATTAATGTTTGCCTCAGTATACATTGATAGCAGTTATGCTGTACCATCGTCAATCTTTGGCTCAGTATATAATGATAGCTGTTATTCTGTAACACTGTCAATGTCTGCCTCAGTATATAGTGATAACAGTTATGCTGTACCCCTGTCAATGTTTGCCTAACGATAGAAGCTATGCAGTTTCAAAGTGTGTGTATGCGTGTGGGGCGGTGCCACATACAGGATCCGCCCCAGGTGCCAAATACTCTAGGTACGCCCCTGATCTTATATTATAACAAATGCATACTTGCTAATACCCAGAAAAATAAAAAAAAGTTTACTTGAAATGTAAAATGATATCCTGAAGAACCACCCTTTGAAGCACACTCTAAATATCGGGCAATTTCCCACTAATAGCACCAGATTTGCCCATTATGAATGAAATATGTAAATACATTACTTGACTTCTCTGGAAAGTGGTTATTTATATTTAAAAAAGTATGTAAAATAGGAAACCTCCCTACATATAGTTAGTTTGATAGGAAAAAATATCACTATTTAAAAAAATATGAGGTCAATAGGTGAACAATCCCACTTCCTTTTCATGGGAATTTCCATGAAGAAACTATAAGTTTCTGTGTTTTGGAAAATACTAGTCAAAAACCAAAATACAAGGTTGCTGTAGTACATTAACTTGATTCTATGTATATCTCAATTTGGCACAGATTCCTCATAAATTTAAGCCAAGGTAATGTTTTTGTTTTTCTAAACTTGCAATAAATAAATGCATTTGAGATACATAAGTATTGTGTAACTTGGTTTCTGCCTAATTATTTTTATAATACTTCTGCTAAATATCTTCACACCTAGGGCACCCCCCAAAAAATGAGCCACCCCTGCTCATAGACAGGCCTTGACTGCCACTTCAGACCTCCGCTTTAGCATTCCTTGTTGTCCCTAGGGTTCCATGCTGAGCACCTACAAATTAAATCATATCGCGTCGCTCAGCATCAATCACTGGCACACAGTGTTAAGGAGCACTGAAGCAGAGGTCTGAACAAACAGATCTCACGTTCCCTTAATTTTGGGCAGACTAGAGAAAGCTCTGTTATCTCTGAGACATGTCCTGGGATATTGAAGTACCAGGATCAGCTTCCCGTGACAGTTAACATGCACTATGGAGAGTGTGCCAGCTCAGTACCGTTTTCCATAGTGGGCTGGGTGATCAGACATCTTCAGGGCCAGACTGGGTGTGACCAGCTGTGGTCTTGTACCACAGCATCTAATTTGCTGCTGTAACGGCAAATAAGGTGACTATGGAACACTGTAGACTAGCAGCCCACCAGACATTTTACTGGTGTGTTAGATGGCCAGCCTAGGCCTGGACATCTCCCTTGTAGTCAGTCTGTTGAGAAGCAGCGCCCCATGGGAGCGAGATAGTCTAACAGGGCAATCATTTAGGTAAACAGAGGCTGCCGTACCACCACAGACCTGTTGCCATTGCCAGAATATACCTCTGTCCATGGGCCACTGGCCTTAAAGTACCATCATTTATTACATTAATTTATAGTGTGCTATCAGCTTCAGTAGCTCTAATATAATAGGGGGTATACAATTTAACAATAAGATTAATTTACAGAAAGAGGGTCGTGCTCTTGTGCACTTAGAATGACAACACAAAGAAGGCTGTAGTAGTGATCTCCTGGTAGTATTGTATTTCTCAATATTCACGTGCGAATGGGTAAGTAAATAGTAGTTCTGCTCACGTATATCACAGACACAGACATTTCAGCATGCATCCACTGTGGACAGTGTTGCAATTAACACACATTACCTCATTTCCACATGGCGCGTGTTGAAACAATATGTCCTGTACAGTTGTGTGTTGGATCCCATGATAGTAGCACAGGGGCTAGAAATTTCCCATTAGTCCACTTTAAAAAGTCTTGTATGTAGAAAAGTCTCAAATATAAAAGTTCACTACCTCACATTTGCTTCTACAGCGGTGGTTCGATTTGTTTATTTCTTCAAAAAGTCACAATATTTAAAAATATCAAGAAGAACATTAACATTGTATTCTATCAAGTGAATCATAAATATTACAATCCTCTAGACTGTAAGCTGGTTTCAGCAGGGCCCTCCTCACCTGTTGTCTCTGTAAGTCAAATTGTTATATTACATACTACTTATATCCTGTCTACCCATTGTACAGCCTCTACGATTTGATGGGCGCTATATAACAATAAATATTAATATATACCGGTTATATATATATACAGGATAAGGATATATATTCACAAGGGCAGTCTTCCAACCTGTCTTGAAATTACAGGATCTGTCTCTATCGCTCATGTTTATTTCCCAGCAATCTGCGCTGCGCTATTAATTAAACTATCACCTTCTAAGAATCTTTTCTCTCTAGGGTCATAAGATGTTGTTTTAAACTTCCTTACAGCGCTGCAATTACAGATGCAAATTATACCCTGCGCACACAAGCTACTGGTGAGCACCTAACAAACAGGCCAACAGTTAATCTAAATTAAAACACAGGCCCCATTGTCAAAGCACGAGCATCCACAAGAGAGGGAACTCTTCTACTCTGGAGGCTACCCTTTCATAAGGATAGGTTCTGTAGGATTCGTCCCCAAACAGTCTTCTACTGGGTCTCCAGAATACAATGTAATATCCACATATCTGTGTATAGATATAGATGCAAACATTTTGGAATTTTGGGACACCATTTTTTAGCTAACATGGGTTGTCGGATTTTTCACATCTGAATGCTGTCAGCAGCTTAAGGTCTAGCTGTCATTTCATTGACAAACATGTGGTTTGATTGATGATTGGCTCAAATAGTTTGAGTTTTATCTCCCATAAACTACACTAGGTTAACATAATACTGGTACAGAAAGAGGCTCATCCTCTTAGAATGACAACATACGGAAGGCTGTAGTAGTGATCTCCTGGTAGTATTGTATTTCTCAATATTCACGTGCGAATGGGTAAGTAAATAGTAGTTCTGCTCACGTATATCACAGACACAGACATTTCAGCATGCATCCACTGTGGACAGTGTTGCAATTAACACACATTACCTCATTTCCACATGGCGTGTGTTGAAACAATATGTCCTGTACAGTTGTGTGTTGGATCCCACGATAGTAGGACTAGTAACCAGCTGATTATTTATGAAAGAGTGTAACTGAGCACGGGGCTAGACATTTCCCATTAGTCCACTTTAAAAAGTCTTCTATGTAGAAAAGTCTCAAATTCAAAAGTTCACTACCTGTCTCCTGTACCTGATGTTTGCTAGGCACTTTAAAGAGCCATTTTACGAGAGTGCCCATGTCAAAGCGAGTGAGTCAAGTTATTATCTGATGGCACGTCTGCTGTCAGTGTTGGTTAATCAGTATTAATAGTGCTTTGATATCTACTGAAATATTTAACAATTTCAGAGAGCTACAAAATGTTCAGCTTTCTGAACTACGGAACAAGTTTACTAATTCTGCGTAACGGGAACCAAAAGCTTGAAGAATATAAAATTGTAGCATTTAAATAATATGACAGACACCACATTTTAGTTTGCACTTCAGGGATATTAAAAAAATTCTCGTGATTTGGAATAAAGAGGGAATGGTTTATGGTAGGAAAGAGGAGAACGGATGGATATTGGATATTTATTTCCCATAATGCAGAAAAGAACATAGATTCAACTTTTATTACGTGTGAAGTGGGACAGGTCAACACTTTTTTATGGAATGTTGCAAGATGTTCTGAACATGTGGTTATGAATAATCCAAGTAGCAAAAAAATATGTTGGGTAATTTAGATTTAACACATGACAAAACATCCTAACATATACTGTTAGATGCAAACCAATAATCAGCTTACCCAAAGAGGTGGGTACTATATATTTAATTCTAGTAAACGTATACATAGCAACGTATTTGTGGTTTATATGTAGTCATATGTTTTGGGGTTTTTTCAGTTTACTAGATATATAGGAAGGTCTGTGAAGAGGAACTGGAGCAGAGGGCAGGGTTGGTCTAAAAGTTTCCAGCAGGCCATTTGTGACCCCATTAGCTTGGTGCCCCACTCACATAGGTCATTCATGTGCGGAGGATGGGGTGAACATAATGGGGTTCCAATATTCAATATTGTGCGTTTAAGCACATCAAAGTCGTACTAATTGGGCTACAATGTATCATACCAGGATATCTCCATAATTACAAAACATTATTTTTACAAAACATTATTATTATCATTTTAATAAAACACGCATACAATTCCTACTGACAATAAAGGTTCCTGACCTGTCACCTTTACCAAAATTAGCATTTTGGTTTGCTGCTAAATAAATGTTAGATGTTATAGGTCTAAAAGACCATGTAAATTCCAGAACAACAACACTGGAACTCTTTTTGAGAAGCCTCACAACCCAGAGCTCTCAGGGAGCATATATAATGTTAAGGCTCACACCTATTCTAAAAAAATAGTCCCCTATCTTGCCTGTATGTGATAGCCTTAATAAAAGACTTTGGTCATCAAATTCACTCTCTTCCCTTATGCCCATCTCTTGTGTCACCAGGCTTTTTTCCTATTTCCAGTTTTTCTTTATAAATTCCTTACTCTATTACTGTTTGCCAGGATACCCCCATCTCCATTCATACTTCCATACAAAGGAAATACACATGGGGAATTCTGCAGAATACCAACATGCAATTGCAAGGGGGAATACCAAGAAAAGGTAATTGGAACATTCAGCCATCATATACATAATGTGCATGCGATGGCTGGAGTATCCCTTAAAGAACACTGGATGAACGTAAACCGGAAACACAATTTAATAAGTGAGAGTTCTTTTTGAAAGATGTGTGAACTGCTACTCATACCCACTACATGCGTAAAATAGTTAATAGAAAATCAAGCATGACTATGGGCTAATAAACATTAAGATAGTGATGAAAGGCGTGACATGTAATTAAAAGGCATGCATGTGTCATTTGTTTTGAGCCACGTGTCTCGCGTGCTTATTTTAACATGTACCTTTTTATGAAAACACAGGATGCTGAATCATCAAACTTATTTGAGCTCTTTGGTATGTTAACCAACATAGCAGATTTGTCATTTGATTCAGATTCTTCTTTGCCTTCAGTGGCACTGCTTACTCTTGTGTCAAGTAGTCTCGTAAACATTCAATAAGGAAGCTTTTTATATGGTTATAGAATTATTCGTGAGAAGGATTTGGACATTCAACAGTTGAATTTTTACCGTCCCAGGCGGCATTGGTACTCTGTGGTAATAGCATGATCATTTCAAGATAAAGAGTCACAGTGTTTCCTATCATTAGTTTTAGGATTAATTATAATAATCCTTTGCACATCTATTGATTTAACAAAGAGCAGCACCTCCATACCTATAGGGAATGTAAATGTTCAGAATATTTGTTTCTCTGTAACTCTGTCCTTACTACGTGACTCGTCACTTCTAAACTAGCTTTAGATTTGTGTCTTACTGATATGTTCATAAGCATTTTCTATCTTGTTGTCTACTGCCGAGTTCTGTATCTGCCTGGACCTAGTCTGGTACCAGCCAGATGGGCTGCAGCTAAAAGGACCAATAGACTGATCACCCTTGTAACCAACCTAGTCACACAACGGAGGTCTGTGCCTAGATGCTACAATAATCTTACCTGGAGCCAGAGGCCCTTCTGAAGCTGACTGCCAGGATATGGCATTGTATACTGGAACACAGTAAAGAACACAGCAGTTGATGGTAAGTGTTAAAGGGCAGCAGGGGCAGTGCCCTGTGTCAGGCCTGGAGACGTTCACAATTAAAACACTTCACTACTGAGACCATCACAGTCTTGTATAAGAACAGGTAGGTGTTATATATACAGTACAGTATATACAGTATCTCACAAAAGTTTGGACACCCCTCACATTTTTGTAAATATTTTATTATATCTTTTCAGGTGACAACACTCTGCTACAATGTAAAGTAGTGTACAGCCTGTATAACAGTGTAAATTTGCTGTTCCCTTAAAAATAACTCAATGCACAGCCATTATTGTCTAAACCTTGGCAACAAAAGTGAGTACACCCCTAAGTGGAAATGTCCAAATTGGGCCCAAAGTGTCAATATTTTGTGAGGCCACGATTATTTTCCAGCACTGCCTTAACCCTCTTGGGCATGGAGTTCACCGGAGCTTCACAGGTTGCCACTGGAGTCCTCTTCCACTCGTCCATGACAACATCACGAAGCTGGTGGACGTTAGAGATCTTGCGCTCCCCTACACTCACTACTCACTACTTTACATTGTAGCAGAGTGTCATTTCTTCAGTGTTGTGACATGAAAAGATATAATAAAATATTTACAAAAATGTGAGGGGTGTACTCTATATATATGCTTACCTAAATTGACTATAAAGTACATAGGTTGAACTGTAGATTTTAATTGTCCTTTCAAAATGCAACACACCAAAATATTTACTCTGTATGACTAATAACTTATTTCAATAGAAAATAGATTGAATGTGGCATTGGCATGGGCAGATGTGCAGCGGATTACATGTAATGCCAGGCAGGTGATTTAATCCTTTGGCTCTGGGATGAGTCGGCAACCAGCCAAACCAGGCATAATATCCAACGTAGTAGTGCTGGAAGGACTTGTTTTCTTGAACAATTAGAACATTTTTCAAGAGGTCTCATGATGTGATCATACTCCACTTATATTATTCCCAGGGCCTACTGTTTGTTTTTCTCAGGAGGAATATTTTCTCAGTCATGTTCTTAGACACAGGAGCTGCTAGACTTGTTTTTTCCTGTTATAAGACAGCAAAAAAAAAAACAAATTAGATGTTTCAAAAAATATTCTTAACTGTCTTATAAAACAGTTCATCTACTTGTAATATGCAGCAACTGTTCCCACCGTAACCTAAAATGCTTTTATAGAATATACAATAACTTGGCTGGAACCCGTGCATGAAGTGGATGAGGCTTGGGCAAACTGAGCAGAATTATAGACATGCCTTAAAAAGGGGATGTCACATAGCAGACTATACATATCATATTTGGATGTCTCCCTTTTATAGGACACTTGGAGAGGAGATAGGCATCATGTATTTGTGTGGCAATGTAACAAGCTGCTACACTTTCACCTAGTCTGGCTTCTTTCCCCTTAAGTATGTTGGAGGCAATCTCTTTACAAAAGAATGACCTTCTTAACTGCGTAGAGACTCAGCCCAGGTGCCTGGAGGCTTTGGCCCTCCCAGGGCACTGGGAATCAGCAGTGTACTCCATAGCTTACCAGGGAATCAACAAACCTTACAAGGCTCACACCGTATATTATATTAGTATATATCACATTTTTACAGCTACACAACTAATTGTATGTTTTGGTTTTTACTGTATTCTACTTTATATGTATTTGTGATAATAGCTCTAAAGAAAAATTGCATGTTTGTAAATAGCAATAGCAAATCATTAAACAATGGCAGTGGTAGAATGTGCTAAAACAAAAATCTTTACAGGGGATCATGGGGAATGGAAGACAATTTGTATGAAGTGTGATCATGTGCTTGTTGGATGCTAGAGATGGAACTGAATTCAACTGAATAACTTAGAAACAGGACAGTGCCCCTTTAAGAACATGGCATTCTAGAGTGCCCAATCAAGGTAAATATGGACCTGGTTTTGCTGTCAATCAATTCCTTTTTGGAATGTTCAGGGGTTCATTATATGAAATCTTTTAGCTTTAGCCACCAGGCGAGATAGCTAAACTTACAAGCCCACTAATTTATTAATTGTCTTAAATTTTGGTCATCTGCAGTGGGGGACAACAAAGGGGCACTAGATGCCCTTGAAATGTTCTGGCATAAATTTCGCTCATCAATCAGAAAAAAACAGTGGCATTTTAAATAATTTGATTGTCTATACTACCGAGCAGGACTAGTTCCGCATCGCAGTGCTGGATTCCCTCACAAAGCTAGCCAGGGCAAGAATAATAAATAAAATATACAATTGGGTCTGTCTGTGTACTGTACACATAAGGCCACTACAGCATCAACCATTATGATCAACAAGCTCCATATCATTCTGATGATGCCACATCCCGCTGGAAATGAGTGGGGGATATTGGCACCACCCATGCTGCAATGCCCCAGCCTTCGGGCAGGGCTAGTATTTTGCCCCCTCTAGAAAAATGTATGTGCACACCTATGCCTAAGTCTGATATGCCTAAGAACCTTTACCGTTACCTGTTGGGCTACTATCAACAAAAGGAATACACCATTGTAATACTTATTGATGTGATAATGAAATTAAAAATATACTGAGCTGTGAGGTTTATGAATGGAACAAAGTTAATTTATTTTCAATTCCTGAAGGGGCCCCAGCAATGCTTCTTACTACATTGGAGCTGGGATTTAATCATTTTAATGATTGGGTTATATTTTATTAATACATTTTATTAGACGTCTGGCAGTATTAGTGAATGACACATGACTCATATGTGACTCATCATTCTCTGGAGCGGAAGAACTGCAGTGCCATATGCTGAGCTTGTTTTATGAAAACGTGTGTTCTATTTACTCTTAAGCTTAATGGGAACGCGTCTTTACAGCTACTGGGACCCTGAGCAAATCGTGGACTGAATCCTACAAATCCTATTGCAGTTCTTCATGTCGTCTTTAAGGAGTTTTATTCTCACAATTTCTCGTATCTTGAGAGGTCCCAGGAGAAAAGATAATTATGACTTAAGGCAGAACAAATGGCCCAAGCCTCCGTCATTGAGGGTTAAATGCACTGGACATGGCAGATTTTTATTCTGTGTAAGCATCATTCTGTAACCAGGTTGACCTGATTAAAATCATTATATGGATTTACTCTTCGGTGGTAATTTTCTTATCAAAGAATGTTTCTTTTTCATACATTTCTTTTTTATACTTTTCATCAGGTAAGATTATATTGTAAGAGCGGTGGTCAAATCACTTGCCTTGTGAGATTTCCCATGCAATTAATTTTAGGGCCTATACATAAACCTTGCAACAAACAGTACTGTATAAATACATATAATGCACATACAACTTATATACGGTATATAGTGAGACTGTGAACCCCAGGGAGTTTGTGAGTACACACACTCATAAATAAAACAGCAAGTAATCAGTGGGGATTCAGACCATCAATATTTAGCTTTGAGTTAACATTTTCATATAATAGCAACATTTATTTTGTGTTAACCTTTGCTTTTGTTAAACTCAAATGCAAATATTTACATAGAAGTATGAAACCATCCACCATATATTTACTGGCAGTGTCTTTACCTCATACAGCAATGTCCTTTGAAAACATATGTATGCGTGGAGCAGTTTGCAGATGTTTTCTCTACATTTGCATTCTAATTAGCTTTAACCAGATCTGGGATATTAAGGGATATTGAGGGATATTGAGGGATATTGAGGGATATTGAGGGATGTTGCCTAAACTGAACTATGCACCTGGGGCAATATAGCAAGAATCCAGTTTTCAGGCTTGCCTACAACTCATCGTTGCAGCTGAAAACCGCTACAGATCGGGTATTTTAGAAAGCTTGTGCATGAGATGCACAAAAGCTAGAGGTTTATCTAGAGCACCAGTGACGCATCTAAAATCTAGTTACATTGTGTATCAAAGGTTTTCTACAGGATATGACCCTGATATAGGTACCAGTGAAGGAAAAATAGACTTATGTAACAAAACAGAATCAATAAGAGGCCCAGATGTATTCCTTGTCAATAGCAGACCAGCTGGTAACAGGACAGTTTTAATGTCAAATATCCTAATGCAATAATTCAATAGCGATATCAATGAGTTTATGGCACAGAATGTAAGGGCATAGATAAAGCAGAGAGAATGCTATATATTTTATCAGGTAATCCTGGACTCTGAAACGCATGGACCAACCCATTTACAGGCTTTTCCTTAATCCCAGCACATTTGTCAGGTTTTGTTGACCTTGGTCAACGAATGGTTCAAATCCTTCTAAGACTGAAAGGGATTATAATTTCAGATCATGATTTCCACTGAACAGGAACCTTGTTATGGCTAAACATAAACTTTAGTCAACTTATATACCACACTTACCTTCTTTTCAGTGCTACCTTTGCAGTGGCAAGGGCATTCTGACCATTCTTTTTCAAGAACTCAAAAGAGCACAAAGGAAATTGTTGAGTTGATCAAGGACAGCAGGACTAACCTGGAATCAAAAAAGGATTGCTATGATTAATAAAAATGGTAAAGCTGCTAGAACGAAAAGCTACTGAATTCACAGTGTTTTCATTGAAATCCTCAAATAATAATAATAACTGCTACACAAGTATTAAGATGTTTGTCAAATATGTATAGGGGATCTGCTGTGACCTCATTTAGAGATTCAACTGTTTGGAGATGCATGGTGTCAGTCAACCTTGATAAACAATTGTTTATGGATTCCCATAAATTTAACAATACACACACTATATTTTTCAAATAAATAAACTAAAATATAACTAGGTATGGAACATACAAACGTACGGATCTGTCATATAGCTATAGCTATTTCCTCACATGAAATAATTTTTGGACAGCTTTCAAAGTGACCACTGGGCCTGTGAGACATTAAAAAAACCTTTTATGGGGTACCATGAGTTAAAAGTGCCTGCTCTACATGATATACACAGACATGTATATTCTGGTTTCACAGACGCAAACTTGACTCTCTGCTAGGACAGATAACAAGAACAGGATATCATGTCTTTCTATGAAGTGCTGGCTTATTCTCAGAAATCAGCTTCTATCTACAGTTGCCACAAAACCTCTTTACACCTCTTAAAAGGGACCTGCAATGTGTTTCTCCCTCTTCCTGTTGAAAACAGGCACATAATGTAGATGCATTAAGCCTTTCCACACAGCAAACCACACCAAACAAGAAAAAGATTATTTTGAGGTGACATACCTGGGCCATACCATAAACGTAAAGACCACTTTGTGTTTCCTTTCTTGCTATTTGTGTAAAGGACAAGCGCTTCACATGTTCACTTTAGTTTAAAGACATGGTAGTGCAAGTTCAAAAAAGGGAGGATTTGAGTTCAAAAGAGACACTGTCCCTTCCACAGAGGGACGCTTGGGAGGTATGGTCCACACTCAAAATGAGTAAAGAAAAAGAGAAACTCTAGAACATGGACAGTTCAGTATTCATATATTGCTTATAAAACATGCAGACATCCTTTAGTGTCCCTTTTCTTTGGGTTTTAGTTCATAAGGCCAGCTATGCATAGCAAGCATAGATGCCCTCCAACACTGAATGGATTCATTTATACGAGGGTGGCCAATGGCTTAACAACCACTCGAAAACTACAAATCAGGTTACCAGGGTTAGCAGGTGGCTGAAGCTTTAGGAAGTTTTTGTAGGTCGAAGTAAGTTGAATAATTCAACACTGATAACGCACTCAGCATTGTTACATTTAAAGGGAACGCAGGGGCGCAAACAGCCCCCCATTTTAATAGGAAAAAGATACAATATGGATACATTGCAACTAACCAAAACAC
The DNA here is from genome assembly GCA_009364415.1 of Spea multiplicata. Classification (NCBI taxonomy): domain Eukaryota; kingdom Metazoa; phylum Chordata; class Amphibia; order Anura; family Pelobatidae; genus Spea; species Spea multiplicata. Next base: position 28,329,077 of record VKOC01000003.1, read on the forward strand.
TTTCACACAGCGACCCCAACGTCTGCCAGTCTCCTTTGTGATTGTAGTTAACCTATTCAATGTTGAAATGCAACGACTTCATGTGTTGTTAACATTTTTGGATGCTGAAGTGAAATGTCTGTTAACCCCTTCAGTGCTGAAGTGTGAAACTTCTCTGTGTGTATTTAACATTTAAATGCCTGGTTTTCTGTTTTGAATTTGGTGAACCTACTGCAGGTTGTGAAATCATAGTTGTTCACGTGTCAGGCAATGTCTGATGACCCGTGACTTTAGAGTTTAGTCTGGACATGTATACACTGTGAATTGACAGAAAATCTGCAGACTCATAAGTATGTTCAAGTGGAAGAACCATCTTGAATAAACATTATGTGACACAAGTCTCTCTGGTGAGTGAGATGAGGTATCTCTGTGCCTCAGTGTCCGACTTGATTCACTTGTAGTTTGCATGGCAGAGAAACCTATATTCAGTAGGATCACTGCCTGTGCGTACCCATTTCCGAATAGCTGCAAAAGGAAATGAGCAATTATCTCTGCTTACATCACCATGATATATTTAAAGACATATTTTTATAATATCATATCTGATGGATACTTGGTTATGTGTGGACATGCAGATAGCTGTTTAAACTTTTAACTGCAGCTTTGCGAGAACTAGATCTGCATGGTGATCCCCTTAGCTTTGTCAGGGGTCCACTATTATAATATGGCCCCTAGCCCTGCCTACCTATGCCTAGTTGGCCTAGTCCAGAATAAGTTACTGTCATCAGCATGTACAATGCTTAGATGCAATAATTATACAGTTTAACAAATTGTTAGGGTGCTTAAATGGCCAGAATGACCAACAACAATTTGTTTTACGAGAGAATTTAAATTATATGATTAAAATGTAAACATTATGAGCAAGTAAAAAACAAACAAAAAAACACGTGCATGCTCTGTGGATTAGTGCAATTAGTTATTCTTTCCCCGTATATGCACCCTGTCAACAAGTTGTGTGACGAATATAGAATTTTATTATGGGCTATTTAAGGGCTGATATATACCAAAAAGAAGATACAATTACTGCTGTATTAGGACTCATATTTGTTTAAATGAAGGAGGATTGTTATTTAGCTGATCGCATGGTAAAGAGTCATTACAGCTATTTTAACTTTCCATAAAAACAGCTGAGGATGCATTCACCTTGTGACTATGACTTATAATCATAAAAGATCCTCCTCCTTCTTTGCATAAGTTTGCTTTATATTAATTCTTGCTGTTTTTGGTTTAGAGAAAGTTAACTACGTGGCAGGAAAGCCAGGGGGAATGCATTTGCTTATTCCTTTCTCCCTCTCACTATGTGCTGACTACACTACATAACGGTTCAAAGAAAGGATACAAAATGCAATTCTTCTGATAAAATTACCCAGGAGATCTGGCAGATGGAAGTTGTTATACTGAAAAAATATTTGAGAAAAAGAAAAAATAGCTGGGCTGATTAAGGAAAACAGTTGAAAATAGCTGCTTAAACAGAATAAAAAAGTCTAAAAACGTACACTGCACAAGCAGGCTGAGCGTTATAGTTTGATGGATCTCTTTATTGTGTTATTTCCATAGCAACCAGTGTGACGTTTGAGGGATTATTGCTTGCAAGGGGTTGGTCGAAGGCTAGGTTGCAACTGCAAAAACCTACTTGGGATATGTAAATCGTACAGCGGTTACTGAACAGCTCAGCTCAGAATTTTCGTATGGCAGATTTCTTTTTTTAATAAATAAAATATTTAAAAATATCAACACAATAAAGAGAAAGTTTGCAGGAGAGTTGCAGCTACCACAACTCACTTTTCATTATGAAGGCCTAGCAACAGCAAGTTGCAAAAAGGCCTGTGATGGTCCCGCATAATATAACTCAATAGGTGTGGAGACTTTCAACAAATATCAATGATGTGAGTATACACTAAACAGGCATAGCCACTGGCACAAATACAGGGGTCGCATCAGTCGCAACTGTGACAGGGCCCTTCTCTCTAGGTGGCCCATGGCTACCCCCGCGACCCATTGTTTCATCTCCTCGTAGAGGTCCAGGTCAGAAAGGCTCTTTTACATGACCCTGCGTGAACAAACAGAACACTGCAGGAGTGGTGAGAGGTAAGGGGGGGCAGTATGTATATATGTAAATATGTATGTATGTGAGCGTGAATATGCATGCATAAGTGTAAGTGAGCATGAATGTGCATGCATAAGCGTAAGGGAGCATGGAGCATTGATGTGTAATTGTGGGTGTGAGCATGGATGTGTAATTGTGGGTGTGAGCCTGGATGTGTGTGTGAGTATGGATGTGCGTGTGTGAACATCGATGTTTAAGTGCATGTGTGTGTAATTTTGTGTCTGAGCATGAATGTGTAAAGCAGGGATGTGTGGGATAGAGTGTGTGTTCGGATGAGTGATGTGAGAGGGAATGTGTGAGTATGTGTGTGTAATTTGAGTGTCTGCATATGTGTCCTAGAGTGTATGTTGGAAGTGGAGGGAAAGGGGCAAAGAAGGTACAGACAATCTGTTTGGGGGCAATGATGGCACAGGCCAGCTGTTTAGTTCAAAGTTGGCACAGATAAGCTGTTTGCGGGCACTGACAAGCTGGGGCCAAAGATGGCACAGACAAGCTGTTTAGGGTTAGGATAACACATATAAGTTGCTTAAGGGCAAAGGCAGTTACAAGCTGTTTGGGGCAAATGTGGTGCTCACAAGCTGTTTAGGACAAAGGTGGCACTGTGGCACATGTTGCTTGGTGAATTTTTGCACCAGGGCCCTGTGGTTTCTAGTTACACTCCTGGGAATAGCCAAGGTCTTCCTGCAGCAGAAGCTCACTGGAGTCTCGGAGTTGAAACCACACCTTTCCTGCAAATTCCTCTAAGAACTCTTCCATTAGTAATTAGACCTCTTGTAGGTAGGAGGCCATATCCCTGCACTCAGCAGTGAGGGCAGCAGTTGTGTAGGGGGGTGACCGGTACTGTACTGAGTTACGCAAAAGGTCACAGTGACCTTAGTAACATACACATACAATGATATGCACATTTACATAGAGCTGAACAAAATGTTGAAAAAAGCTCCTGCACAAGTTATGGTAAAAAGATTACTTTTTGAACCGCTTCTATGGTAACTGCCTGTCCAGAAGTAGTAGCATTCATGAGCTTATAGTAACTGTTGTCACTGTTGATGTTGTCACCATTCTTATCTGTTTTCTGGCTCTATGTTCACCAACTACGTGACAATAAACCCAAAGCTTCCTCTGGCACTGGCATGTAATGAGCATGTGGACAGGCAGCAGATAGGTCTTAAGTAATCACTTCTCTATTTTGTCTTGAGTAGGTCATAGCCTGATGTCCTAAGGTTATGAAAAGAAATAACAGTATCTTTTTGGGGTGATGATCTTGGCCTACTTCTGAAATTGTACTCACACATGAGAGAAGGAAAAAATTATTTGGGATGTTTGCTTATTGCAATGATGCATTGAGGAAAGAGCAATTACACGACTCTAAAATTCAAATGACCAAGCTGGATATAGGAAAAATCACTCTCTGCAGAAGCAAAAATAAATGTAAAAAACAAAGAAAAGTTAGCCCACATCAGTTGATTATGATATAATAGTCACATGAATTGTTGGACAGAAAGAGAAAATTCCTTTGGTGTTGATGTTCTTTTAAAAAAAAGACCTCACATCTGTTAACTCAAATAATAAAAGAAAGACTTTTTATGCATCCCAGTGCATTCAGGTTTTCAAGAGCACTTTAAAATAGTAAGTGTACAATTACTCACTTGTGTTTAGAATACTGTAAATAGGGTTGTTTTGATTTCATACTTTGATCTCGTAAAAACCCCAATGATGTCATATGGGAAGGAGAGAGTTTGTACATTATACATTATACAGCCTTTTAATGGCCAGCTGTTTTCAAGGCAAGGCTATTATTTTATAACACTTAGGATACATTGAGGGTTAATAATAAGTAATTGTAACGCAAAGTCCAAAGTGCTTTTATCACTTTTTATCATTTTAAAGATCATTGGAAGTAAGGAAAATGAATTAAGCTGTATTGGCCCAAGGGAAGATGAAGTCTTTAGCTGAAGTTGATACTTTGTATTGGCCAGATTAGATTAAAGGTATTTGGTGACATAATGAACTTTACAATACATTTACAGTCAAGAGAGGTGGTACAAGTTAGAGGTCTGTCACCATAAAGGAACAGAAATACATATGAAAGGTAAACAGAAAGCATCTTCATCAATTACATAGAACCAGGCCCGGACTGGGACAAAACATAGGCCCGGGCGTTCAAGACTGAGCAGACCATTTTTATTTATTTATTTATTGTTAAACCAAATTCTGACACATTTAATATACCATTTCTTGTTGTCTATTAGTTATATTACAGCATGCTTTTGTCACTGTAATCAGTTAGCATTACATGAATATATAATAAATGAATCATAACTTCATGCAATTTATAAAACTCTATATCTTTAATGAAAGATTCAAGACAGTAACTAATTTTTGAACATTTAGTTGGTACAAAAACTAGTGGCAGTGTGGCACTCCTTGCGCCTTGGCTGTCAGATCACCCTCACGACAAGTGAATGTCAGTCACATACTCACAGCACAGCAGGGAAGAAACTCAGACCACCCCAAATGATTTGCGGTGCTCAGCAAATCCTCTAGGCAGAGCAATGTGACTAAAAAAAAGTCATCATACACGGGACCCCTGACACCTGAATCCTTTTTAATAAGAAACGCATGTTAAATAAAGTTGAAAAAAAAAAACGAAAGAAAAATCCTGATGTTTTAATTTAAGCCCTGTGCGGCCGCACACCCCTAAGGCTGGCCCTGGTGGCCCGGTCGCAGTTGCTGCGGGCTTAAGGGGCAGGTGCCCCTTAAGCCCTGTGTTAATGCGGCATAAGGTAGGGGCCTGGAGCTACAGCTCCATGAGCCTGTACGTCAATCCGGCCCTGGGCCTCAAATGCCCGATGTGCCCGATGGCCAGCCCGGGCCTGCATAGAACAGCAAAGAACATCAACTGTCAATAGCTTGGCATCTTTCTAGTCAATATGTTACCTAGTCACCTGTAGCTACCATGATAAGTCTTGGATCCTTGGGGACCAGCATCTGACATAACTACTGGAGACAACTAGCTAAGTATTGGGCAAATGTGGTGAACTTTGTACTCTAAATAGAATACTATGGAAATAAATGGATAACATCCAATCTAACACATTCCACTAGCTTTAAAATAAAAAACAGATTTTCTAGTCACAAGACGCTCATGACAATAAATATTCTCAGAGAATTTTTTTTTCAGCGGAAGGCAACCTTTCAAAGAGCAGAAGAAAAGAAAGCTGTCAAGGATATATTTTTAATTCTAATTAATTTCATCCGCTTATGTACTCTTCCTTCTTGTTAATGTAGCATAACAGATCAATGCCTAAAAATCTCTGGCTGTAATACAATTTTACCATTAACCGTAATAAAATATGCAATTGCAATCATGTGAGGACTGCAAGGAGTTAAAGTGTGCTGACCTCCTTAACTTTTAAGTGCTCTGGCCTTTTAGCCAACAGAAGATTTAAATTACATTTATTACATCCACAAGTGAGGGCTATCCTATACAACACATTTGGAATGCATACAAATTGTAAATGTCGTTGTTAGAAGCCCACATCAAGGTTTGTAAAACCTTTAATTAACATTCGAAAGGGATGCGTAAAAGTCATGTGATGTCACTACAGGTTATAAAATTGCTATCTCCCGCTAAACTTTGCTCCATCCTTGTTACATTTCTGCTATGAGACCTTTATTAATTTCCAGTGTAACGCTTTACGTGCTACCCTGGTACAGCTTGCTTCTTAGGATAAACTCTTAACTTTGTAATTAATGAAACAAGTCATTGTTTTTGCAATGTACAGTATGTCGGCACCTATAACTACTTTAACGCCCTATAATACAAACTATTTCTGAGGCTCCTCGCCCCACCTTGGACTAAATCAACAATCCGAAACGTAATATGGGAACAATCATATTAACACATGCAGTCATGCAACCAGTTATGCAGTTCACAGGGAGTTAAGCTGGTAGCTTTCTGAAACACATATGTTACTTTAGTAAGTAATACTGTTACATAGCTATAGACATAATCTTGTCACCACAACAGATGAAAGCGGTGTATATATTATATTCGAAGCATCAGTAGTTCCCACCTGCAGAAGCGGGCTGGACCACGCAGAGGTGGAAAAACTGCAGGGTCATGTAACGTGATATTAAGTGACCACAGAGGCAGAAAAGACCACAGGGACGTGTAACATGATGTTTTGTGACCCTGCAGTAACGACTGCTGTTTGTGAGCAATATTAATAAAGGCTCCAGACAAGGCTGGCTGTAGAGGTGTAGTGGCATGACAGTGAGGCTGTTTTTGTTTCAGTGTGTATGAGTGTGAGTGTGCATATGTTAAATACTGGGGTGGAGGCACAAGGAGCTGTTCACCTTTACACGCCACCTTGTCCAAAGGTGCCAACCCTCCCTTACCCAGTTCTGTCCTGTAAACTCCATTTTCCGAGGCTTTCAATAGCTCTCTTCTTGTAAGCTTAAGTTTAATCTTTGGCAGATTTGCTCTTGCTAATTATATATAGGCGGAATCGGGGGGGGGCAAGAAGGCAATTGTTCCTGCCCCCAAGAAAGACGGCAGCACACTTCATGAGTAGGGATAAATAAGTTCCCATTTTCTAGGAGGAGGCAGGGTTGAGCTGGGTCATACAAAGCCATGTTGCGTGACCCATGGGAGTAGCATGGCAGCTCACAGTGTGTCTGAGAACTGCATTGAAGACAAGCTGAAGACAGGGTGAGTTGCATGCGTCTGACTGGGTATGTTAACATGTGTGTGATTGGGTAAGTTAGTGTGTGTAAGTTAGTCTAAGTGATTGTTAGTGGGAGTGTCTGGTTTCGTTAGTGTGAGTATCTGCACATGTTAGTCTCTCTGGTTGTGTTAGAGTGAGTTAGCGTCTTGTGTTAGCGTCTGGATGTGTGTGTTAATGTGAGTGTCTGGGAATGTCTAGTTGTGAAAGTGTGAGTGTCAGATGTTAGTATGTATGTTAGTGTGTATAGTGGTGCTAGTGTTAGTATTGGATGTGTATGTTAGTATGAGTGGCTGGCCTTGTGGAGTGAGTGGCTGGTTGTGTATTTGTCACTTTGTGTTAATGTTGAATGTCTAGTTGTGTTAGTGTCTGAATGTGTGTTAGTGTGAGTTTTTTAGTACATTAGTGTGGGTGCATGTGTGTTAGTGCTGAGTGTCTAGATGTGTCTGTTAATGTGAATACCCCACCTGAGGCTAGGCTCTGGTTCTGCCCCTGATTACATAATGAACTGGACACTTATGACCACTAGATTCAAATACTGTATCAATACATTCTGTATTAGGAGGCATTGTGGAAATACAGGCAAGAGATTACAAAAGGAGGCTCTTAACCTCATTGTTAATGTATTTAAACTTTTGTTTATATTATAAATTAACTCAGTTTCTGATTTCTAGAATTCAAACGTAGGTGACTATCTAGGGGCAGACATGGTATTAATTGAACATATTCGTAGGAGACTTCTTTACTTTTATCTGAAAATATTTTACAGTCACTGTTTAAGTCACACAGACATCACTGTGCAACATCAGTGGTAGCTGAGACATCAAAATCCACTAATCAGAAAGATTTCACTACCAAAATTTGTATGAAAAATTGAAGGAGTACAAATCTTTTTCCAAAACCAAGAAGGGTAAATTCAGATTGCGGTAAACTCTGAAGCTCTTTGAATGATAACCATGCAGTATATGCGAGGAGGCATAAGAAGGGTCAGTTGTTCCATTGTGTCTATGACATAACATATTGATCTTGACATTCTGTCAGAATTAGGTATATACCCCCCAATTCTGTATCATCATCATGGGCATTTGACTAGAACGTCTAGTGGAAACAAGCGGCATTTCTTGTTAAGGACAATACACAAAACTACTGTAAAAATGTCCTTTAGTTCCTTTTTCTTTATGAGAGTCATCTACTCGTCTACATAGGAAGCCTGATGGATGAAAAATAAACACTTCCCTATATAGAAATCCATGACTAGTATAGATACTCTGTATAGAGAAGTGATTTCATTGCAAGTCCTGTTCCACACTCACAGAAAGCAACAGCATAAGTTATGTAATGTAGGCCAGGAATAGATAGCAGGATTTTCATAGAGTACTATATATAGCTAGATGTATTCATTTCTAACCTCGGAACTCTCGGGGTTCACCATGAGTCTCAGGGTGAAGGGCCAGAATCTCAGGGTCACCCAGTCTGGAACTGGTGATCTGATGATACTCAGCCATCCTAATTAGTACTTTTGGTAACAGTATGTGGTGGTTGATAGTCTACTTGAAAGCAAGTGACTCAAATAATTGCATATTTGAATAATGACAAGTCCAGGTTTCCATGGCAGCCATTTGGGTAACACATTTGGTCGATACATAGAATTTTCACTATGGCCTATTAAAGGGTTAATATTTCAAGTATCGGAGAAAAACCCTGTGAAAATAGCACAGGGTTACATGTGGTTGTTGGGGAGCATAGTTAGTGTGAAAGGGTTAAGTCACAAGGGTCAAGCAAAGGACACCTAGGAATGTTATGGAATGCGCTCACGCTGCTTAGTTTTGCCCGCCTTTTTTGTGAAGATGCGCTAGTGAGCAGCTCGCGTCTCTTAGTTTGCCCGCGTTTTTTGCATCCAGTTGCTCTTGCGGACAGCTCGCGCTATAGTTTGGGCGGGATTTCGGGCTATAAAAGTGCTGTCTCTGAGGTGCTTTTTTCACTACCCCAGGCTAGAGTTAACTGACTGCATTGACCTTTGAGTCTGGTGAGTGGCAGTTTTCAGCAAAGCCACTTGGAGCAGCATGGAAGAGCTGCTGAATTGTTGGCCACCCTCCCTCCCTTATTTCTCTTTAATGTTATTGTTGTAATCCTATCTGCTTCAGATATAATACCAGTAGTTTAATACAACCTTGCTTTATTGCTGAACATTACTGAATAATCAGGATATTAATGCTGACACAAATATAAGAGTATCATGCCATACTGCATCAATGCTTAACACTCACTAGCTTACAAAATGGCCACCGTGCTCTCTGACCTGTGAGGCATTACAGAGGCGGAGCCACTAGTTAAAGTGAGAGGGACAGTGAGATGCAGTATCGTACATTCCAGGCATAACAGTTATGTTGTAAAAAAAAATAAAAAATAAGTAAATAATAATAATAATATTAAAAAAGTGAATATGTTTATATTTCATGTCGTGGCATTGCAGTGACAGGCTGGCCAGCTGTTGGGGCAGTTGGCCTTGATTAAAATTATTTTATAGCTCTGTGGTTTGGACCAAGAGTTTTGGTTTATTTGATACCATTCAAGTTTTGATGCAAAGTTGTTTTGATTGTTTATAGTTGGAAAATGTGTTATAAGCTAAATAAAAGACCACGGCCTTTGTTCATCCAAAATTATTTTCGTTGTATTTCTTATTTATTATATATTTTTGGTTACAAGCATTACACCATACAACCACATGTAGGTTAATCCATGTAGAAAGCTGCATGGTATGTTTTGTAATAATAACTCTGAGGACAAATAAACTGCTTTTATTCCTATACATAGTATCAGTCCTTCTCTCTGTATCAATCAGTATTTTAGGCCCACTATCTCTTCAAGCCCCCACTTGTGATTCTAGCCAAGCCTGGTTTCTTAACAAGCCTTCCCGATGTAATTTGAAGCATTAAACCCCTAATAACTTAATTACTTCCTATGGGAAACATGATGCCCAACAAGAAAAAAAACCCAAGTTAAAAATACAAAGCTTAATTTTTCTGGTTTAACGTAGTTTTCATTATATGTAACATGCAAATAAAAAGGAAAATGATTGTGTATCTGAGTTTCTGTTCACCAAAAGTCATGTTGGGGAAAGAAAAAAAAAAATAAAGAAGGATAAACCTATTACAAAATAACAGCTTTTATGCTCAGCCAGGAGGACGTTCCTGAGAAACTACAATATGACCACATGAAATCATGTGTGCAAAAGGGAGTTAACAAAGCCACCTAAATTAAACATTTATACATACCAGATCAAACATTGCGCCTTATTATTCTTCCAAAGTACAGAGGGCAGCTTAGTTTTAATGGAATTACAATACTGCTTATCAATGGATCAAACACTGCTTTGAAAAGATCAAAATATTGAAAACATCAACCTTTATTATTGCAGAGTCAAGATGATACCAGTCGCTTCACTTTTTACAAGAATATCACATTGTCCAGGGTACACAAACTCGAATAAAACTCATGCTAAAGTTCCGTTGTTTTTCTTAGAACCGTCGGATGTTAATTCACTAGCGTCCTAAACGAAAGAGATGCATTTTAAATGGTGTTGCAGACTGAGCATCATTTGGGTTTTAGATGGGAGTCAGGATATATATTTTATATATGTACTGTTTTATATACAGTGTAATTCTAGGTGGTGTGGTGACACTAGGCTGTATCACCCATCATGAAGAGAAGGTCACGGTAGAAGCTTTTAGCATCACGAAGCAAAGCAACATTAATAAAGCCATAGCCTTCCTTCCTCTAAATTTGCATTCCTGTGTGGGAGTCGCACATTTGCAACGTTCCACTAGTCTTCAGGGACAACTCCAAACCCCACAACGGTTCACCGCCTACCAGACTCAATTGTTAACCTGGCCTATAGCACCAGGAGACTTAGATAGCTTGCTAAGGGAGGGATCCCTAAAATACTCATTCATACAAATTACGGACACGTGGAGTTCCTTTTTTCACTGCTCTATGTAATGTAGGTCTGGTAACTATGGAAGCATCTTCCCCTAAGCAGTAATGTATTTTTTTAAGATGAAAGATTTGCACAAGTACAGTATAAAAATGCAAAATTCTCAGAACAGGAAACAAAATACGTACACTCATACAAGGGCTTTCGCATTTTAACTGTGGAACATTCCCTTTAAAGAAAATGCCACTTATGATCCAGAACTGTATAAAAATTTCCTTGACATTTACATAAGAAATAACACTTCTAATATCAAGTTTCATTTGCCTCAAAAGGTACACTCCACAGTAGAAAGGTCACAATACATGATGTACCGCACATCCTTAATACCAGGATTTACCGTATTTTAGTTTAATTTATTGTTTTTAGGGGATTGAATATACATTGTTAGACACACGTGCAGTTTTCTTCTTCTTCTAGAAGACTGGGGTGTCTTGAGCTTCACCATGTGCTATGAAGATCAGTGATGGTTGTTCCAAAGAAGTGCCACAGTCGAAACCAGAGTCCAATTCTCTCTTCTGGGGCTGCACTACCCATGGGAGAATATACAACCTCTTCCATACCTGGTAATACTTACAGATATCTAGTTTTAAGGCCAAAATGACACCACTCTCCCTTGCTTCCCCTCAGTATGACCCAACCACCTAACTTTTATCAGGAACAGAGTTCATCCAAAGATACCAGGGGTGTAAATACTAGACTTGTGCATTCATATTCGGGTGAACATGAAAACAAACACGAAGAGTGCGTTTTCGTCCCGAAGAAATGAAGAAGCGAAGATAGCTGTGGTAAAATGAAGGCAAAGATGCACAAAACAAAGAATCTTAGTGTTCATCTTAGTGTTGCAGTCTTAAACCATACCTGCCAACATCTGAAATGGCCACCCTGTTTCCAAACCGTTCAATGTAAGCTCATAGCAAATTGCCAAGAATGGACACGTATTATGGGGGCATTAATTACACTTTTCAGTAAATGTTGTCAAGTATTTATGTAACTGGGTGAGGCATTATAAAAGCACTACCGCCAAAAATAACACCAACAGTGTCATTATTGTTCCAGAGAGAGCTGAATGGATAGATCCATAGACTTCCACACCCTTAACAGTCTTATGAAACTGTTCCTTATTAATATCAACTTTTTTCCAAACAGATGCAACAAAGGATAACCCAAAAGAATAAATGTTTGGAAGCTAAATGTGTGTAATGTCTCTAAAACTTAACATTTAATCAAAAATACCAAAATGACGACATAAATAAAATAAAAATGGAATATAACCTGAAAATACTAAGTAAAAATCCCTAACACTATATGTAAAGACTCACTACCCAAGGTTCCATATAATGAGAAACCAAGGGAGAGAGTCACTAATACTGAACTCCAAAGTGCCCTATCTAATATTCTGTATATACATCTAAACAAAATAACGTGAATCTAACAGGCAGAAATTTTAAAATAAAATATTGAGACCGTTAAAAGGATGTTGATATAACGAAAACACCCTTTTTAGGAATCATCCTAATTTTTCTTCGGATAATGTCTTCACTCATTTACATGATTTGGACTTTACTAGTAGTGACTGTCTGACTTGCATGTGTATAAGGAAGAACATATGTATATCCTGAAATCTATTTGCAATTCTAATTTAAGATGCTATATTGGGCATATCCGTTTTCTTGCTAGATGAATGCCTACAACAGCAGTGATCCGATATCACTTTTTAATTGGGAACATCAGCAATAAAATCCTTGTTGCTCCAACTATGCATTTTTTAAACATTACCACAAAGATGGAAGCATAACTTTGACCAAAATGTCTTGTTTTTTTCCATGGGACTTCCCATTTAAGACATCTCACCACTCCAGCTATGAAGTCTGCAACTTACTCTTGCAAGAAAGGATCATCAGAGTTGAGTGTTCACAATGTTCTGTGACATGTGTGAGTTAAAATCTCAATTCAACGTCACCTGCATATTCCTGCTTTACTGAATAAATCCCATTATAGAACGTCAATAAAGCAAATGAACAAAAATGTGATTTAATTGTGACCAGGTGGCTGCTTCAAACATGTACATGTATAGAAGATATGTACAGATGAGCAGCATGAAAAATCTCTGCTGTCCTCTAGAGTTTTTTTTTCAAAAGTGAAACAAGATAAAGGAGCAATCCTGCCACCCACTGTGGCTGTGAAACATATATGAATAAAGTATATTTCTATACCAGTTTGTAGTGTACTACAGTGCGCAATGCCAGTCAGCAGCTGCAAGAGCCAATAAGTTTTTGGCATGCATAAAACAGGGTATTGATTCACTGGAGGAGGATATCATCTTGCCTCTTTACAGGTCAGCCTCCTTCCTACAGACTATGGACCCTGGCCTTGGAAGGGGTTCTGTTTTGGGGGAGGTGGGTACAGGGAGGCCCATTAGGACTAATTCTTCCCCCTAATGCGGAGTGCCACGCTTGCCCAAGTACCACAGACTCTAAAGACTGTGAAGCTCTGACACAGATTTGGGGTTCCTGCATTTTGGGAGGGGGTTTATGTGGGGTGTTACTCTCCGTCGGGTCAGGACTTGCTCTATGGCCAGTATTTCCAGAGCCAACCGCATACTGTTTAACACAGAAATGGTGGTCGGCATTAATGTTTAACTAAAAGGGACCTTTGTGTGAAAATGGACATGACGGTATCACTTTTCCCCTTTTCATGCATTGTGTGTGTGGGTGGGGAATTATCAAAAGCCATGCTGACTGTTTGCTCATTGAGAGCAGAAACTACACCTTCTGTAGGCATTGGGGAGAATTGTATGATTCATTTCTTGAATGCTTAGCAGTACTTTCCTGTTATTTTAGCCAGGGTAAAAACAGTACGCGCAGCTCTTTAAACACCTCCAGTGTGGGTCTGAAGGGAAGTGAAAGGTTAAGGCCTGTTAGTAACACTATTTGCTAAACCTTATGTTTTTTTAGACCATTTAACACTTGAATGGTTTCAACAAAATGAATTACTTGTCAGATCTCTAAGTGCACAAACCCGGATATAACAGACAATGTTTTTGGGGGCAGGGGGTTACTAATAAAATGCCTAGTTAGCATGTGTAAAACTTGTACTTTGGAATTTTTTTTGCAAAGTTTGCCTACTCAGAACATGATTAAACCACAAAAAATGCTGAGGTGAAACAGTTCTGCTAAGTGTTATGAATGCTATGCTTTATTATGAGTTTTTATGATCATCTTGTTATGTCAATATTTACTAGGCTAGCCAGAGGTAACAATTTAGAAACACTTTATTTACTATTAGAGACTAAATATCAATCTCCATCTTTTTTTGATGCACTGGACAAAAATTGAATAATAATTTATTTGCAGGAAAATATGTGATGCTCTTGTTTTATACTCATTCTCTATTAGAGATGGGACTTTGTATCCTTCCAATATCCCAATATTTCTCTTTAGGGGCTTCTGTTTTGATTGAGATATTAAAAATTATGCAAAATATTTAAAGATAAAATTAAGAATTTTGTATTGAATAAACTATTATGTATGCAACATATTTACATATCTATCTATATCCCAGGCACAAATTAGAGGATGAGAGGTCATTTTAGCAAGAACTACTTTATTAATAATTGGTGGGACAATCTTCTAGCATAAGCAGTAAAGATTAATAAAATGAAGTAATTTTCAAATGCATGGGATGCATGGGATAGTGAAAAGACTAATAAGAATAATGGCAAGGGTCAAACAACTTATGAGGTCTTATAGCAGGTAGTAAATGGGTAGACTAGATACAATGGTGCTACCTTAAAATACATCACTGTGATATGTCGTGTACAATGACTGATTACAACATGTTTTTAAAGATGTATTTTTAGTTAAACTATGGTGACCTCATTAGATACAACAAGTTACACTTCCAATAAACATGAAACATATTTTTTAATGTATGTCTACAATGTACATGTGAGTCATTTTCAAAATATGTTATATATATATATATATATAATTTTCAACACATGCAATGGCAGCTCTACTGCTTATCACCATACTCCGGGTTTGTGTAACAATTCGACGAGAGACGGATCCCGTTTGCAGAATGGTAGGATATCAGGACGGGTAGTGGCAGGAGGAATAGTGGGACAACAGCAGGAAAGTTCCAATAGCATAAACAGGTCACAGTCCAAGGTCAAGGCAGGCAGCAAACAGGCAAAGTCCAAAAAGCAATCCAAAGTCAATCCAGGCGGCGATCAAAGAGTAGTCAGGAACAAAGCAGGAGTCAGGAAACCAGTAAATCAGAATATAACACACTGAGACAGTGATAACGTTTGTACCACACAAGGGCTCAGATTAGAGTGAGCAGTGGGTTTAAATTTGGTGCCAAACAGCTGCAGGCAATAATCAGCCAATCAGATAAAAAACGGGAGGACCTGCCCCCTAGCGTGACGTACGCAGTTGCTGGGTAAGGATTCCTGGCCGCCATGACAGTGTGCACGTGTGCGCACCTCCATAGCACCGAGGACGGCAGTAGAACCCTTCCAGGACCCCACGGCAGGAGAGACATACGCCAGGACGGCCGAGGTCGGCGAAGAAGGTGTTCCCTGGCGGCGAGCATGGCTGGAGGACCTGACAGCGGGCACCCTTGAGGATGCCCCCACCCGAGGGAGCGGGACGTGAGACGGCCGGGCGGCAGCAGCGGAGCTCCCTGGACAGACCCACCGGCGAAAAGTAACATCGCTTCTCCGGGTCAACACCCGAATCCTCAGGGTCGCGGGATCTTGACATGCCCTGCTCATTTGCCCTTTAAATGGGGGTGTTTCATGCTGACATCAGCGGGAATGCTCCCTGACGTCAGCAGGAACTCCCACCAACGTCAGCAGGAACTCTCACCGTCAAAGGACCGCCCACTGATGTCACAGGACCGTCCACCGACATCACTGGACCGCCCATCAACGTCACGGGACTGCCCATTGATGCCAGTGGGCAATACTGGCCACATCCCGCAAGGGAAGACTCATTGTAGCCATTGTACAGCACTACGGAATAATAATAATAATAATTGTAGCCGGAGTGAAGAAGTTCCCAGGTATGCTTATCACATACCTCTATAATGTAAATGCACCAGTTATTAATATTATATTAATTTATTATCTACCCATCCTGTCCAGTAAGTAAGAGGTGCACTAGGGAGCCTGATTAGCCAAGGCAATCCGGCCCTTGTATGTGTCACACCTTGTATGCAGCACAGTGCCCAATGGCCCCATGTTCTGGGGACCTCGAGTTGAATCACATTGCTGGCAGCAATGTGATTCACCACAAAGCCCCCTAAAACTGTATCTAACTGTATCTATAGGGGAGGGGCAAGCAGAGAGGCTGCCTCCCCTGGGCCAGTCTTTAGAGCCGCGCCAAGGCAGTTTTAAGATTGCAATCTCCCCAACCAGCCCTGCTCAGCAGGCACCCGATGAGCAGGGCTGGTTGAGGAGATCACTATTTCTCCGGCCCAACATTAACCTCTAACAACATTAACCTCTAATATGATGTCATATTCCGGCGCTCAACTATGAAATGCCGCACCGTGACAGACTTAATTAAAGCATCGTTTGTTTTTAAAAACTTTATTTAACATGAATGATGTTAATCAAAGTTTATAAAAAAAATAAGTCCGCAGGCGGCCGCCGCCCTAACTTGTGGGCACTACAGCCCACAAACTAGAGTACAGGAATTTTGGGGAAATTTACACAAAAAGAAATCAAGAACTGCATGTTTATACCTGCCTACAAACCAAACATAAGATAATCAATTCACTGTGGCTAAAAACCCACCATTCTACTGTGAGCATGGCAATTTGGTTCTTTAATAATATGTTAATTTGTAAAAGTTTAAAACTTTGCATAAATATTTTTATTGAATCTTTACCAAAAGAGCTGACACTTGTGTGAGTAATTAGTGACACTTTAGTTACAAGAAGAATTGACTGGAATTTCCCATTTGATCTACATCAGACAAAGAATGAAACCTGCAATTTGCATGATAGTATGTGGGTGCTCTGGAAGTACCTAGTCAGTGACATTTTCAGAGAAATGAACATGCTTACATCCCACATGATGAAAAAAGAGACCATTAGTTTGTTTATAATTAGGTAGAAAGATACTGACAGGCCCAGTCTGGCTGTCATTAGTGCACCCTACTCCAAGTGTGTGCGTGACTTAGTTCTGGTGGTTATAGGGTTAAAATTCACCATCTCTCTGACCTAGACTGGAAATAGTGATAACCCCCACACTTATTTATAATGATATATCTGATATCATAACACTGCCACCACCAAGACAATTCAGAAATGGGGTGCCTTGGACCCCCAAGCAAATCAGACTGAAACCCCACAAAATATGCTTTAATGCAATGTCGATGTGATTTCAAATGACCAATAAATCAGTCTAATAAGGTAATGCAAGTCTTTACCAGACAAAGGTAGTACTTATGATAAATAATAAATATATGATAAACAGATTATTTACACCAAATAGATTAAAATTAAAAAGGGAAAACTACTCACTTGGTGGGTAAAGTAACAGAGTTTCTATCCTTAGGGCTCCGGCAAAGTATCATAAGTATCAGAAATGTATGGAAATTCTGCAAAAAAATAGGTATTTCCAAAATCAGAGCACTTGAATTATTACATTTTAGGGGTATTTTTGCGACCTTGATTAGTTTAGTGATGATTTATTTAGAAAAATCCATGAAAAGTGTTTTTTATAAATTTTGGACTACACATATAAAAATGGAATCTAAAGAAAGCCTCATCTGCTCTTTAAAAAGCAATCTATAGTTTGTGTGAGTATGCTATTCATAAAAAAGGGGAGTGGTGGCTGAATCAACATATGGTAAAAGTAGCAAAAAACCTCCAGGCAAACAGTGTTTTATAGGTTGGAAAGAGGCCCAGTCAGTCTCATATGGGCTGCTGATAACAAGCGGATCTGCTGACTACAGCCATTAGTCAACTTGTCATTAGGTCACTTAAGGTGTTTGGCGATAGCCATTGCAAGTATTATCACCAGGGAAATAACATGTATTTGTGTGTACATTGTTGCAGCATAGCAGTTATGTACTGTCTATTGAAGGGAAGCTGCAACATTTCATATGTATCTTATTAAGGTTAGAGTTATGCGGTACCATTGTCAATGTCTGATTCCGTGTATAGTGATGGGAATTATGCTCTACAGTAGAGCATAACTCCCATCACTATGTACTGAGCCAGACATTACATTAATTTATATAGCGCCAGCAGATTCGGTAGAGCTGTTACAAGTAGTCAATAAATTTAAAATATCACGTACTAACAAACCAACACAATGGCTAGCTCAGTGTATAGTTATAGGAGTTATTCTGAACCACCGTCAATGCCTGGCTCTGTATATTTTTATAGTAGTTAAGCTGTACCATTTCTGTTCGGTGAATGTTTAATTTATTTATAAATTAATAATCATTTTTTTCTTCAGATTACTAATTTTCTCCATCTGACATACAAATTACAAGTTTGTACAATAAACATTCTTGCCAATATTATGTTTTTTGTAGGTGTCTTTTCATTTTCACTTGGGAGTGGGGGAGGGGTGCCACATACAGGATTCACGCCAGGTGCCAAATACCCTAGGTACTCCCCTGTTTATTTTAACTATAGCTGATGGCAGAGTTCACTGCGGATACTTTTACTACAAAGTAGAGTAATTTCACAAACTTTAGAAATTAGAGATATTCCATAAACAATTATGTTTAATTTGTGAACTAAATCTAGGAAATAGTTAAATGCTTATCTACTCAATGTTTGGTCATTAGATGAAAACAGATTATTTTTATCTCAGATGCATGCCTTGTGGTGGCACTCCACAGCTAGGGTCTCTAGCACAATTTACTTTTTGGTCTAGTTGATAATCCACCTCTGCTAATGCAGCCCTAGTGGTGAAAGTGGGCCAGGCCTGGAGTTTCATGGTGTTCATGTGCACCCTCTGCAGCTCTTGTTCTTGGTAGTTTGCTGTGAGCAAGGTGTTCAATCTAACCCTGTCCATAGCTGGTTGGCCTATAGTACTGAAAGCAAAGAGCTATTTATTCTCCTTTACGCTGGACTATAATTGAAGGACCCCATTTCCCCTCTTAAAGATTAATCTTACTTATGATACAAGATGACTAGTGACATTCTATAGTAACTGATCTTTCTCCAAATAATATAATATATATATTCATTATGTTAAGACCTTTGTTGTATATGCCAACCACCATAATCAAAAATACACCCCAAGGCTCTGCCACAGCAGGGACTGTCTTATTGTGTTGTGGGAAGGGAGCTGCTGGATTGTATTCTGTGTTAGGGTCTGTATTTCATGTGCAGGGGAGAGGGTCACGGGTGCTGGATAATGTTGTGTAGGGTAGGGGGTGGAGAATGAAAAAATATTGAAGAAACAGTGAGAATAAATAGAGAGAAAGACAAAAAGAAGAAGAAAGAGAAAGAGCAAAGAAAGAGAAAGAGCAAAGAAAGAGACAGAGGAAAAGGGAAAAAGATAGAAAAGTGGGAGAGAGAGTGGAAAGGGAGTGAGGTTGAAAGTAGAAAGACATAGTTAGAGAGAGGAAAGACAAAAAGATGGAGAGGGGGAGAGAGAGAAGAGGTAGTAGGGAGAAAGACACATACGCTAGTAATCGATATATAAAATGATTCCATAAAATATACTTAATTACAGAGCGCTGCATTAAGATGAAACATCATTATAATGCCCCATTAGCTATACATTACGCGGCGCCACCTTGGAGGTTTTAAAAGGAAAGGTTTGTTGGTGTCCTAGGATGCAAGAAACCCCTGAAAGATATTTTTTCCAAAAAGGATTCTCTTCTTGGCATATAGTTAATTCAATGAGAAGAGATGTTTAATATTACAGCAAATCACATGTAAATACATTAACCCAGTTACTCTATGTGTATATTGATCAATCTCTTTCCAAACTATCAGGTTCCTCATAACAGCAATATACAAAACTATCACTAGATGTCACTGTTCGATCAACAAATACCATCTTCATAGCTGGCGGCTAGGTTCAATATTTTTGCCTCCTGTCATTTATCAATTGATAAAAAAATATTAAAAAGCTGAAATATTTATACCTAACCTAACCTATATATTTTGAGGCTATATCATAAACATGTTTTAACTTCAAACTAGTTAAAAAGAAATAGTCCAGTTTCTTTGAAAGCAAATACACAAATAAACTGGGTAATTACATGCGATGCCTGCAAAACACCAGCGGCAGCATACTGTACGTAAATTGCTGTTTTGCTTTTCTCAGGCATTTCTGTTACTGCTAATGCTAAAAGCCTTGCAAAATATGCTGAGTAAGCGGCTAACAAAACACAGAGACCCCCTCTCACTGACCATATTGTCTGTCATTATAGATACTGATAACAAAAGTTATGGTGGGTAAAGGTGATGGAAAACCCTCCCACTTAAAATTAAGGGGGTAGTAGAAGTATTATTAAACACTCATCTACAGACACCAGACAAGCCAGAAGGCTTGTTTTTCCCTCAGAAATCTCATGGTGCTGCCACAATCACAAGGGATTCTGGGTAGGCGCATGCAAATAAGGTCAACAATGATCACCTTTTGCCTCTATATCCACTTTATACATGGATCCCTATCGATACTGCAGATAGAGGGCAATGTATCATTTAGCTAATTTATTTAAAATTCTGGTTGAATCTTACATGTAAAACCTGCTAAACCCATTTGAATCACTTGCATCCGATGGTAGGAGTAACTATATCCAAACTGCACTCATGAGAGAACCATGTCAAAGCAATTCATTTAAAATGTTTGGGGAAAAGACACAGTACAGTAAGTGAAAAACCACATGGTGAGGGGATTATTACAACATTTGTTTATAGATTCTGTACAGCCATTATGGTCAAGGGAGAGTACAAGTTTAACGATAACATTAAAATTAACAATACATAATATTAAGCAGTTGCTTAGGGTTGCAGTGTAGGTGCCGCAAGCATAAACATAGCATAAAGTAAGGGAGCATGTATTACTGTAAGTATGAGCGTGTTAGCGTGAGCTTTTAAGTTGTGTGTATCTATGCCAGTGTTTATGATAGTGGGAGAGAAGGACAAGGGCCCACCTGGCTTTGCCTGCCTCTCCCTGGTCCAGAAGGTGCCAGCACCATTGGTACTGATCAACATTTTGCCAGTATTATGCACAAACCTTATTTAATGGGCCATGAGCATACGTTGCTTGCTTTGACCCCAGTCTCCCACATTACCGAGTTCACGGGTGAGAACACCGCCTGTGGTTGTGAACTACTGGCATTAGGGCCGAACTGAAAATTAAAATCGGCTTTTTTAATTGTGTTGTACTGAGCGTATCCAGAATACACGATAAGGTACAGGTTCTACCATATTATTATCTTTTATTTATATAGCACCAACAATCTTACAGTACGTACAGTATGTTTTATGCCCTCAATTCTAGTTTTGCCACACCTTTTTAAAGTACGTACTGTAAGATTGCTGGTGAAATTTAAATAAAAAAAGATAATAATAATAATAATATGGTAGAACCATATTTCTTGACTCGCACCTAACATATTGCTTCTAATTGCCCCTTAGGAAAAAAGTAGGTATTACTGAAATGTTCTATATCACTTCTTTTAGATTATCATGTCAGTGTTTCTGTGCATAAAATGTATTGTATCATTCTGTTCTGTGCTTGTGTTAACATTAAAATCAATGGTCAGATTTACTATTTATGTGTATGTGGTGGGTTACTGTATTTTTTGGCCACAATGGATGTTTAATGCAGGTGCTGTTGTGCATGAACAGCTGAAACTGAAAACATCCGAAAGAATGACACATACAGGCAAATATAGAAACAATCATACCATCGGATGCAAGAGATTCAAATGTGTTTAGCTTAGTAAAGTTATAATGCTGGTTTTAAGTATGTAAGATAATTACTGTATAGCCAGTGGTGTTACTAAAGCCCATTGCAGATTTCATAGTAGTGGAGTCCACTTCGAGAGTGGTCGCTGTGTACACTGCACATATACACACACACACATATATTTGCAAAGCATTTATAAATTAACAAAATTCAGATTTCTTTATTCCCAGATTGTACCCTATCTCAGATGCAGGGGATACCAGGGACTCTTGTAGGTACAGACAAGCTAAGAAAAAACACACACTAGACTGGATATACAGAATAAAGACTGTATTAGAATGTGAAGGCTGGACCGGTAAATACAACAGGACTGGTATGCATGAACAGGATAATGCAAGCCTTAGGGGTGTGCGACCTCGTATGCATGAGAGGGTCACTTTAAGGTATTGGAGTGTTTTTAAATGGGCTTGAAAACAAAAGGTAAGCCTGATTATAAAAGTAACTCTTGGTACAAACACATTATCTTACTAAATCAAACGAAACTGTTAGGCATTAGGATATTTATATGTATCCAGATAACTGGTCTTGCATATTCAATGTATTGCATAGAATCAAAAACTCACTTTGGTGTTCAATCTTTAACATATGTTATGGGTTCGAGATAATGCAAGTCACTGCATTTCTGTTAAACATTACTGATCAGTGTTTATTATATCTCAGAATTTTACCCTTGTTGTTCAATTGTGCAATAGCACCTGATAAATGTTTTCCATGACATATATATACTATATTTGAGCTCATAAAATCTCCTATACCATCCATAATATGAAACATAAAATACTAAATAAAAAAAAATAGATTAATCAGATGGTCCTGTAATAAGTGACACATGCCAGCTCTTTTAGTATCCACAAAAATTACCCAAGCCTCTGTGTGGTTCTGCCACCTCTGCAAGCAAGACCAATAGTATGCATGAATTAATTCACATACAGGCATAATAATTACCAACTCACTCAAACCCAACCTAAAACCCTAGACACACTTTCTGATCAATTATTCAAGGTCACTTGATTAGCAGCGCCAGCCTGCATCTTAATTCCTATGCAAGCAGTAAGGGTGTACTTAGTTTTCCACATGGCTTTTCCATTTTGGCTTTATTTTTGTTGAATAAATCATGACAATATGTCATGCGTTATTGTTACATATACCTACATTTTACACCTGCTAAGGAATAGCTGATTGTTATTATGTCCTGATATGTATCTATGTTGCTTGCTGTTTCCACAAACTTAAGCCCAGAAAACCAAAGAGTGAACTGAATTTGAAAATAAACATATTTTCATAGAATAATGCTAATTCTGTTGAGTTCCAATAAACTTAAAGTTAAATGACATTATCCTTCCCTCCAGCTGCCTTGTATCATATATAGAATTACATTTGTTTTAATGAAGCATGAAGAAATTGCCAACAGAAGCAAGCTGTTTTGTCTGTAAGGAAAAGCACAAGACTAGAGCATAAAGGAAGTGGTTACAAAAACCGCCTCAGACGCAAGTCAAGATAATACCCCACAGACTGAAAAATAAGTTACTAGAAAAATAGTGCCATTTATTCACAAGTAACAAGTTAATTGTATTTTGTTGTTTTGCAATCAATAAATGCATTCATTGTAATCTTTGATGCCCAAACTGTATTTACCTTTAAATTTAAAGTGATGTTATGAATTGTCAAATTGGGAGTTTATAACAAATAAAATATATATGTTTTTCACAGCCTTTTGTTTTTGGAGACTAGAAACATGTGAATTTATACGTGATCTAACTACCTACAAGCAATAAGATAGCTTAATGATAAAAAGATTAAGTAGACATTCCAACCATCATATCCACTTTGATGCATATGATAGTTGACTCATTCCCTTGAATGTCCTTGTGATTCCTGCTGCAAATGCATAAGGGGATTCAGAAATATCCTCCGATATGCATTTGCCCCCTTTCCCACCCCTCAGCAATTTACCATGAAGGAGTTGTGTTCGTCCAAACATATCTCTTTCTATGTTATATACTCACCACAAGTCCCCAAGTCACTGTCCAATATACCATGGGAACAGCCACCTTAACTAACTGTTCTCAGCCCCATTGTTAAGTTGCTGATTCATGGTGCTGAAGCCATTTTATTTGTCATAGAGACTTCAGAACAGGAAATGGTTTAAACATTCTCTTTGTGCAGCTACAGATTTGACCCAGAGTCTCAAGGTGAAGCCCTACTTCCCTGGGTCTCCGGGACAGTTTCTTCTTTCTCTAGGCAGGAGAACAGTGTGTGGCCACGCCCACTCCTCACCCACATTCTACTCCACACCTAGTTTCCTCCACTTAAAGCTAGCCCCATCCAGAAGAGGTGTGCTAAAAACTCTTACTCCCTCATTCATGACACTTAATCTCAAAGAGGTGGAAGCAGGAGGACAGTGTAATAAGCAAAACAAGCAACATTTTGTTAAACGTCTTCCATGTTAAATGAAGCACAAATGTTTATGTTTTATGCAGTATCATACTTCATTAAAACAGAATATGTAGATAACAGCATGGTTTGAACCTGGGCAACTCATAGGAAACATGTAAACAGTTATCCAGGAAGTGTGTTTTGTTTTATTGTAGTCACACTGGCAGCTGCCAAGCTAAGGAATTGTTGAGACCTATACCAACCTTTGAGCATGTTCCGTATTCAACTATGCTCATCAACAAAAACTTTGTTTTCTAGAGACTTTAGCTTAGTGTCTGCAAGGATGGAATCTGGGGAATTATTTCCTTTCCTCTCACCAACCCGTACAAATGCTGTTAGTACCAATCACGAGCAGTCAGCAACTTAACAACAGGAGAAATATAACCTGGTGGGGAGGGATATAGATGCAGATCTTAAAAAAAGGGACTTCACATCGCTTTCCCTGTGGTGCTCTTTCAGCCCAAACACAGCTCAAACATGACCTCCTTCTAGCGCACTGAAACTGCCTCCCATGATATAACATATCATATTCATATCCAGGCGTTCTGCCTGTTGTGGTCCAAGCAACTAGCTAAGTCTGTGGTTCTGACCCAGGACTCTTTTCTAAATCTGTCCTCAAATCATGCACCCCACACAACAGTGTCCCAGTTTGGCCCCCTCATGTTCAGGGGTATGATAGAAATTCTGTGGCTTTCGTACCTTGTTAGATTTGCATGGGACTACCAAGGTGTGCCATGACCAATACATTGAGGTAAAGTACATGACAATGTCACTTGTCATTGTCTTCCTAGAAAAAAGTAGCATATTGCTTCATACTTATCACTCGCTCATTATTCACTAACTCAATAGCGATATAATATAACACATATAATTTCTTTCAAACATTTTTTCAGACAAACAAAAAATGTACCGTACCATACTAAGGATTAAATTATCTTAACAGATGATAACATTCATTTTTTTAGAGAGAGAGCCAGATAGAGTGATTCATAGATTAGAATGCCAGCAGGAAGTAACTTGTTTGCAAGCCATTGTGTGGAATTAAATAAGGCCAAGGCTGGATCTATAATAAATGGAACCCATGAAAGAAGCATTTTTGCCACCCCCTCGACCCATCAAAATGTTAAAATCCTTTCATGTGTACACAAACCAAACACATAGTTGAATTGAGAATCTGTATTGTCTATGGTAGTGAAATATGTGCATCAATCTGGCGTAAAGAGGTTTACGTTGTTTCACTGTGTAAAAGTATTACACACAGTGATAACAGTATTATCACAATTTAACCCCTGCACGTAAATATCAAATTGCAGTCCCAATAATCCTCCTAAAATGAAGGTCCAACAACCGTTATACCACATTTCTAATTAGATTAAGAGATGAGCATTACACCAAACTACCCCCCCTGCACACACATATTCACAATCTGTTTTAGTGTTACTTATACAATTGTATTAAAGTGTTCCCGGGTGTTGCTTAAGAAGTCTGGTCAGCTTAGGGAATGGATAGCCTCAAAAGCTTCTTCTTCTCGCAGAGGGCCGACATTTTGGTCTTGTCCATTCCCTTTTCACTCTCCACCTATGTTCAGTCCTCTTCCCTCCAATTTCCACCGAATAAAGGTCATCTAGTGCCCTCATACTTGGCCAGCCCATTCCTTCATTAGGTTGCCCAGCATGAAGGACACCCCTGGGTAGATTACTCTGGGTAATCTTGCAGGGGCCATGGAGTTTTATGTTTTGTTGCAGGGTATCTTAGAATATCATGTGTCATATAACAACTAAGCATTTGTTGTATCCTACATTTGTAATATTCCAGCTAGGAAAATTACAGAGTTACTTGTAAGGGTAAACTCCGGCAATATAACACTCTCCGATATTACACAGATAATAATCATAATTACCACTTGAAAGATTACATAATGACTAAGCTGCAAGGCAAAGATCAAAAGCTTTGTAGCCGCTGAATAGAGGTTTCAAGCATATGAACTGTATACGCATGAATTAATCAGAACAAACTATCAAACAGATATGAAGATTTGCCACCCCTAATTCATTTATTTCAGCTCCCTCTAAATCCACACAATTAAAAATATCTCGATATCTCCTCAATGCATACTTAAAGCAGACCCGTCACCTAAAAAACTTGGCATTAATCAGTAAAACATACAGACTGTGTGTTGTTGTTTTTTTTAAATATCATATATCATTTCTTTCAGTATTTCTTTTGTACTGCATACCTCCTAACTGTCTTGTTTTTTGCTGAACAGTCATGATTTTACTAAAAGCAATTATCACCGTGTATTTGAGGTTGTCTTTGTATCCAGACCTTTACTCCAAATGTTGTCGCATTCTGTGTCTGCTGGGGCTCTGTTTCTTTTCCTACATATACTGTACATCCACATTCTGCCTGGAAAGCCTCTAGCGTTCCTAACCCTGAGCAGCATAAAGAAATTTGCAAGCAGGTGTGTTTCCCTCTGTCAATCAGATGCATGGTAAAGGGTAAGATGTAAACAGGCGAGGTATGCTGCTAAAATAAATCATGGGTAAATATCAAATAAATTCCAGAGTGAGGGTCATCCAAAGCTAACAAGGGCAGCAGGATCAGAGGCATAGCATGCTGTGCATATGGTGCCACCTATACAGTAGCGATCTGTAGAAGACCTTCGCGTCTTCTCAATGAAGCATCAGACATCAACCCATTAAGGGCTGTCATCAAACTTCTTACTTTCCATTCCTTAAAATTCAAAAGGTTTTTGAAATGCCCCTAGGCCTGCTTGAAATACAGCATGTTATGAAATTCTAGACTAGAAGATTTCTTCATAGTTATCATGATAGAGAGTTTCTATGAAATAGTATAAGTAGTTCCAAGAACTGTATAATGGAAAGAATCCATAAAGAGCTGATGTAAACAACTGCCACTTTACCTTTTTTGCTCCGGACCCAAGCGAAGATAACCAAGTGAACAGGAGTTTATTCTTGTGTAGCCATACATATGGGGCAGATCCTTCTAAGTCCAACACAAATTACTGATATACATTTTAGATACAGGCATTTTTGGGTTCTTTTTAAAGGGCGACTTTAACTTGCCCCAGTTGTTACATCCTTTCCTGTTAATCCACGTACCTTTTTCTGGATATCGATGTCCTTCAGCATAACCTTGGAGAAATCATCCGCCATACTTTGATGCAAGAATTTTCTATCTGTATTTTCTATTCTCATCTCACATGACACATGACTGGTAATCATGAGGCGGCCCTGACACTTAGTTCGGTGGCTGCCTCATAAAGTAGTAGTGGCCGACTGATATATATGCGTGGCCACACACTACGTTTTTATGCCCAGCTTTTTTTGCTGGAGTGGAAGATCAGGTGAGTATGGGGGGACGATGGCCAGCGGGGCACGGGGCATTTGCCCTATGTGCCAGATGGCCAGTCCGGACCTGCCTAGTGCCTACCGCTTACTAAAAGCGCAGCTCATGCGGCTGCAGCTGCAACAGTCCAGCCAGGTGATAGAGGAATGTAGTGTGTATCCAACCAGCAATCTTTTATTTCCACTCCTGCCTTACTATGTAAATTTTAAAATAAAATGAAATTCTGGCTTCTAAAAGCCAATAGCTTAATATTTACATTATACGAAAAAAATGTCCTGTTAAGACAAATCAACTCACCTATCTGCCACAAAAAAATGATTCACTGATATTTTTAGTGGAAAAATGTGTTATTCAGTAATGCATTTTCCTGTTTAAACCTCTACTCAATATTTCCTGGAATCCATTTCCCAATTACTTACGTCTTTGAGGCAAAAGGAAAGAAATCTATCAACCGAGTTGAAAAAAAAATGGACTGTCAGCAGGGAAGTCAATTAGCCCTGCAAACTGCACAGAAGTTTACCTTGTCTGGAAAATGCATTGGCAAATATTAACCTGTACATGCATGGAAAGAGCTTTGTCAAATGTGATTCAGCAGGAACTGGCTCAGCTTGAATACGGCCTTCTGGGCTTCTTTTTACTAGCCATCCAAAATGACTTTCTATGAATTGCATGAATTACTAGCTAGATATTGGTTCCAGCAAGCTCAATAAATCAAGAGAGATACGATTACAATATGTTCTAAGCACAATATAACAGAACCTCTTGTGTTGTTCACATTTACATACAAGGGAACTCTCCAGGGCTGGCCCACCAGTGATCTAGCTCTCGTACTGCGTATGGAAATGGGAATGGGCCATAACCAGTTAAAGGGGACGGGGCTAGTTGCCAATATACAGAATAAATAGGAGCACGGGAGTGTGGCCAGATGTTAGCAGAGCTAAATGCCACTTCCCGCTCTCAGAAATTAAAGGTTGTAACTGAGCCTCTGGGACTAATCTAGAGCCTTCTCAGGTATTGGCATTTAGTTACCATTAGAAAAGGCAAATTCAAAGGACCTCTGTGTGTAATAAATGCTGTATTGCAGTCACTGAAGAATTTGTAGTGTCACATAACCAAAAAATATGTCACATTGTAGGGTATATATAATAGCAGTGCCGGTGTTGGTGAATAACGACATTTCATTGGTGGCAGTAGAATTTTACCTCTGCCCCAACATTGCTCTATAGACATAACCCACTATAACATAGGGCCTATGCCTTTGTCTTAACGTTTTCTTGATGGACATAAAGATGAGTTATGAGTACATGAGATGGGTTACTTTGTCTAAAAATCTGAATCTAACCCAAAAGGAAAGGTCACCTCAATAAATTTATCACAGGTAACATCACAGAAACTATTCATTTCAGACCCTTTACCATATAAAATGATTTGTACTGCTGCCCTTCCTTTGGCCTGCCTTAGTGGGTACAAAGAAACTTGATGACAGCAAAGGATTTAACACAGCTTAACACCAATGTGAAATATCTGATTCATGTGCCATGAAATCCTTTACATGTTTATAGTCAATAGACTCTTAGTTCCCTAGTAACGTATTTAATTTCAAAGCTATCCACCTCTTAGCCTGAATATGTAAATAATCCATCTTCCCAGTGGATACAAATAAGCAAAATATGATTTCCAAGTATGTGAATTTGTTAAAAAGCTATTTACTTTCATGAAAAATGCACATAGAGTAGGATATGGTCATTGTGGCTGTGAATAAAACACGCACAACATTAGTATTTGAGGAAAGTTGCATTACGGATGCCTGTCAAAGTTATCTGTTAAGAGACAAGACTGTTATATGTATTACCAAGTTTACAGGACAAGGACTGATTAGCTATGAAACAACCACCTTATCGGAAGTCATGCTTACAGCTATCACAAGGTACAGTATTTTTGGTACTGCATTATTCTGTACTGTATTTTAGTTCATGCCTACTCGACACGCTACTTGACATGTGCACTATTTACCAGGCAGTTGTCATGTCACACTAGTCACCACTATTACCACACTATTACTCATTTACTTATGAGTTATTATCAGAATCGTGATAATTCTAGAATAATTCAATTTTAAGTCTTTGAAAACAAAAATCATTACTTCCCTTAAGTTGTTTCAAGCTTACCAGGTCAAAAAGATTTCTCTTGGTTCAATATGGGCAATCTGCACAGTTCTTTAAAAAGAAGCCGCTTGTGTCCATTGTTTGTTGTATTTTGTTGCTTGATGATGCCCAGGTTCCCTTTGCTCAATCCTTCATATATTTCCATTTTATGTTTTGCATTACTTGAGCAGCTTTTATTTTGCTAAATCCAGATGCTCATCCCCCAGGGCTCCCCAAATGTCCCCTTCACAACCTTTTTTATATTTCTTGGACCCAAATCATAACTCCTTTCTTATTCACAGCTTCTATTTCTTTGTTGCTTGTTTGTATCTTCTGGGCCTCTAGACCACATAAGTGGGAAGGGTCAGTTCTTTCTATTTTTTTATTTACAGGTGTTGGGCATCAAGCCATAAAAAGTGTATTTGGTAGGAGCAGCACGTTCCTTCCAGTTGGCTCTTATTGCTAACTAACACAAAGCAAGGTCCATAAAGACATGGTTGGAAAATATAATTGTAGGTCATTGTTTATAAGGTACGAGATTAGTGTTATGGATTAGACTGGGAAACCTCTTAGGGCTAAGTTATTTTAACATCCAAAATAACTAAATTGACAGTAGCGCACTATATAAACTTCATGTATGCCGGCATGACATTTTTGATGGCACTTTCGTGAAAGTTTTTTATGCCTATTTTAATGTGATTTGACAGAGGCATAATAATATAGAACCATGCTTGCAGCGTGACTCACTCACCCATACCTCAGGCTTGTACAAAGTGATTATCCAACATGCTGGGCATGCACTGATGATTAAATAGTGGTTGTCACTCTGCATATGTTAGCTCAGATGTATGTGAGTATCACCGGGGTCTAAGATAGCAATGCCAATCCTGAATATTTAGAATTAGATACCGCATCGGGCTTCATTAGCCTGACAATCCTTAGTGATGAAGACCAAATATACTAGTGAGAAGTGGGATTTTGATTTTGATCACATTTGATCTATACATTATCCAAATATGGATCATTATAGGTTTATTTATAGGCATTCTCGGTCTTGAGAACATTGCGTACAGAGCAGACACAAACGGTCAAAGGCTGGCAACTCTTCCAATCCAATTGGGATTTCTAGTGTGGCAATTTCTAGCTTGTGTGTCTATGTATTTATAACTTAGCGGAGCGTGACTCTGAAGAAAAAAAGTACACTGACAGCTCCAAAGCAAATTACTCATTGGATTTTTAATATCGGACCTACATTGGTGATGTTATGGATCCTACACCAAACAAAGATAATATTGTTATGGGATCCCATCAGAATCTTATTTTTGTCCCAAATCTTACATTTTACAGTTCACTACCTTAAGTAAACCTGGGTATGTTTCTTAGCGGTATAAGAAAAATATTACTTAGCAAAAGATGTTCATAATCTGTACTTCTACAAGATGTCCTTTAACTGTGGACACATGAAGAATGCGTTGTGCAGGGTGGCTTTGATTGAATTCCTGCAATGTACATTTAACATAAGTGTCTGTAGATAAAAGGGCCACTTGGACTCGACCCTAGACTGGATCTGCTGGTTTGGACGTGAGCCAGATGATGGGTCAGTGGCAGATTATCCATTAGGTGCATTAGGCATGTGCCTCAGGGGACCTGTACTCTGGGAAGGGAGAAGTACAGCAATGGATAACCACTGCATTAGCTGCACTGTGCAGGCTACAGTACCCGGGTGGTGGGTGCCTAGTGCATTACAACTGTGGTACATTCTATTTACATGTACATTCTTAGGAGCCCTCAAGAGTTCTAATCCAGCATTGGTTCAGAGTAAAGAAGAGAAGTATGGGTCAGAACCTGACCTGGCTGTAAACATGACCTTCTCTCTGACATGATCATTGTGGTGTACCTCAGGTCACTGATTAGGACTTCAAGGAAATGGATCATCCAACGGCTATTTGAGGAAGGCCTGTGAGTCTTAGCTTTGGCATGGTTTGTACTATGAATTTATTGGCTCATTCACCTGAACCTGGAAAGAAACCTGAACACATTTATGTCTTATATCAATTCACAATGTTTCATGCAAGGTTGTTTGGTTTCTCGTCAATTGGAAATACTCATTTTCGATTTGCTGATCGAACACTTGTCCTACTTTTAAAAGCTGTGATTTAGGGGACATGTTGGTAACCAAAATGATCCACTTACATATTGGTTATTTGACTTAAATAGCATCATCCTAACAATAAGAGTAGCTCTTCTGTTTTGGTTGAATTAAGCGTTTATTTCTCTAGGGCATTTGGGCGACCCAGGACCTAATCAATAGCTGCAAATTAGTTTTTACACATAAATACATTTGTAAGTTGTGATGTAGTGGTGATGACGAACATGAGATGTCATCTGAACGTTATGCTAACTGCAACATTCTATTAGTAAAGATCTAACCATATGTTATGGAACAAGGGGATATCAACTGAAGCATTTTAATTGATTTAATATAATTTTTTAAAGAAAATAACATTTACAAACCGTGAAAATATATCAAATATGCACAGCCGCCATCACCAAAACAGACAGATTGAAAGGATTCTGTCAGTTTTGGTAACATATTACTCCAAGCTGTCAGACCTTGATGATACAAATCTGTTGTTTATAGCATATAAATAAATAGTTCTAGGGCAGTAACACATTTTGTTTTCAGGGAAGTCATTTTTTGTAATAAAAACTGAGAAATCAATTAATTAAAGATATTGAATTTTTTGGAGAGCAATTAATTACAGATTAATTTACACACTCTATAGTTAATGGAAACCCATTTGTGCATGCTATTTTCCTACCCCTCCCTTAAAGTTAGGTTGTTGATTGTTGATAATTGGTTCATGCCAGCCTCATATTTGGAAAGTTTGTTCCCTTGCAAAGTTACTTCCCAAAGCAGGATTGCAAGTGCTGGCAAATGACTAGAAATGATGATTAAAGTCATTCTCCTCTACTGACAGCTTAAATCCTGATGGAACTCCCTTTTTTTCAATGATTTGCTATAGTTAAGACTCAGTACAATTAGTCAGAGCTACTGGTTAGAGCCATCCCTTGTGCCCCGTGTGTGTATGTAACATCACGTGGTCACCTTGGGTTTTGTGGCACAGATCAGAAGAGGCTGCTGGCATCAGGTAGAACAGTGCTGAACGAGCCTAATGGGCGAGAATTTCCCAGGGCCCCATTATAATTATCGACGGCCTTGATTTGCATCCATCTGTACCACTCCTCCCATATAATTTTGATAATGGACAAAAAATAGGCCTTTAAAATAAACCAAATATCTTCAGTCTGGACAACTTTAACCAGCATCACAGATGAACGCTGACGTTCTGTACGTACGAAGAGGAATATACCTATGAACAAAATGTATTCCCAGTTCAAAGAGGCAATAAAACTGCATATTTATTGTTGACGTTTTTAAAACATTTTTTACATTCAAAATAAAAGATTTGTATTTACATTTTCCGTCTCTTCTCTGACATGATGTGTTCCAGCACACATATGACCTCTTCCTTGCTATACAAATATTTCTAAATGTAAACTGGTGCAATAAAACTTGAAATAGGAACCCAAAGTTTAATGCATATTCCAGTAATCCAGTAACATCTTGTTTCTTAGATGTTAGATTTGCCTTCACCTGGACAAAGGCAGGTTACCGTTTAGCTCTTGGGCTTTTATCCAGCTACACCTCCTATAATCCTTTGTTGGCATTTAGCTGGAGACATACTGGAGATTTACTGAGGACTATTGCTACTATAAGTCAAATGCTGGTTTATATATATATATATATATATATATATATATATATAATATATATTATATATACATATATATTATATATATATATATATATACATATATAACAAAAAGATTTCTCTTTATTCTGCTTTTAAACTGACATTTGACATATAATTCATGCACCCAGCATATAAATAACACGGTATCTCATTATATTTGTAATAGCAAATAAGATTATTGACATTGTATCAAGTGGTGTATGTTGTTTTCTGTCAGTCGACAGTCGAATCTCATGATTGTTCTAATTGGGCATGTGACTTTTCTTGTGGCTTCATCTCTCTCCATGATGGAAGAACTTTTCAAACTAAATGAAACGTTTGGCCTATGCCTTTGCCATGTTATGTGATATGGAATATGTGGTTTTCTCCAAATGATATATATGGTTGATGATGGAATGTATCTTTTCCAAGCTAGGTGGGTTCACCCGTCTCCAACTACTTGCAATCGCTATCTTTATGACCAGGACAACATATTTCAAATGTTTGTAACCAAATAATACCCAACAGTGCAAGCTCTGAAAAAAAGCCTTCACTGGAAACTGGAACACCATAGATTTTAAGCAAAATATCTTGTTCTATAGTGAAGATATTCAGAGACATCTCCACCATATATATAGACTCTACCCCCTACCACCCCCTCCAGCACACACTTGTGATTATGTGATTGTATTTATGAAGATGGGACAGGGTCCAGTACCATCTGAATAGTATCTGCAATCTCCAGGTAATTAACACACCTAGATAATATGTATTAGGCCTCCATAGACTACATTAGAAGGTGCGCACCTTTGAACGCAGGGAACATGCAGACCTGTTAGGTAAATATATCTCTTGTTGCAGCAAATGGAGATCGATGTGGCCGAATGAGTAACCTGGAAGCATAGCTTGGCTACTTTGGTCAGTAGATTGTAGAGATTTGGTGATCCCCGGAGAATGTGTACGTAAACAGTGTTGTATTTACATAAATCTAAAAAAGTATCCACCTCTTAATTTCCATTTCTCCTTTGGTTAAGTGAACTAGGGTAGAGTTCCTAAATGAAGTCGTTGAGGACATTTTCCCCAGATGACATACTCCAAGGTCTCTAAAAGGGTAGCAGGATGGCATGCATGCAATGGTGAGAAGGAAGCCTTTGCTCTGTCCAATGTTAAAATAGAGAATCTAGTTGTACGTAGCATAGAGAGCCCCAGGTGTCCATAAGTGCACACTTTATATGGGTATATATGAGTGTTCTCCAGATCCATCCACACCTGCGCTGTGCATCAGCATGGAACATCTGTGCTTGTGCCAGCAGAGTTGCCTGATAGTAGAGGTGTAGGTTCGGCAGGCCTAAACCTTGTTGGACTGGTTGAAATCTTTTTAGCATCCCCGGACTTCTTTCCTATATGTGTAAAGTGAATACTATTTTTCTCCTAGGCTAGACTGCATCAGTAGCGGAACGATCTAAAAGAACATTTCAAAGGCAGCTATACGGCCCAACCAGGAAATCTGTTACCTAAACCACTTTAGCAAGTCAGATTTAACAGTCTCGTACTTAACATAATTGTACCAAATAGGAAAGTTTGTCAGTGTGACCCCGAAGTAGTCAATGTGTTTTGACTTCCATTCAAAATGATCATTTGACATTAGAGTCACAAGCAAGTCAGCTGAAACATACAGGTCTAACGCTTCTGATTTTGAATGATTAAGCATGTAGTAGCGCATGCTGCTTGGCAAGTGGATTTCATGAATTGGTGGGTGTTTTGTCATCTTTCAGGTTGCATTGTAAATTGTAGTAGGCTGCAAATTCTTCAACTATAACTTTGTTTAGTTTTTTCTTTTCAGCCATCAGCAAGAGTAAGCGATGCAATGCAGGAAGCAACCGTTCTCTGTCTAAATTTTTTGGCCAACAAAGCATCTGCCCTATTTCTTCTAGCAGGTAGAATAATTCCTTAAGATGTCTCAGGATGTACTCTGTTTTGTCTCTGCATGATTCCCAGATACCATCATTATTTTGAGAAATCTGGGGCGCACACCTTTTGGTAGGGTGAGTCTTATTCTGTAAATCAAAGCCAGTTTCTCTCACGTCTATTTTTTTCTTGCCTGGCCTTTTTGAGCCAGGATTATACGTTTTAAAGGAGATGTCTCAGATATGATGATCCTCGCCTTTACGATGCTCAGCGGTGATTGGACACTTCTGATTTTCAGGAGGTGGTTCACTGTTGCAGGCAGCAATGGTCAGACCAGAGACAACCCTACTGAGCGGTAAAATCGAATCAGTCCTTTACTCTTGCAGCACAGACTTCAATGACAGCCCCACTGCCACCTGGCAACTTATTAAAGAGTACTGCCGAGATACGATTTTGTATCCTGGTGTTCCGGTTAAACAAATTGGGAGGAGGGGGCATCCAGGTATACAGGCCTATAGGTTAACATTGACAAGAACATTTTATTTCATTTGGTTACCTGCAGAGTGTAGGTATATTTTGGACAGTTTTCTAAGGTAAAACACCACACTGAGCTGATTGTTTAAGGCAATGTTAGTGTACTGCGTGTCTACTGAAACATTTCTGCCCTAGACTTTCATTAGTCGAGCGGGTGGTAAATCCCCTGGAACAGTGCTCTACTGTGCAGAATCAATGTAATCCTTCATGCCTCGGAAGCTCACTAGGGCTGGCCATCTTTTACAGTCAAAATCTTCATACTCTTGACGCATACAACCTGGCAAGCAATTGCGCAGTGGCTGATGAGTGCTGAGTTTGTGTTTTGGGTGCATAGTATTAGGAACCCTAATTTGATCTTTGATCTGTCACTTCCACAAATCCCAGATTTTACTGAACTAAAATACAAAAGAAAACATGCTACATACATGGTGTAAAAAAAAAACCTCACCATATGTGTGTATGATGGGATCAACTACCTTAGCATCTGTTCAGAGGGTGAGATAAACAGGAGGAAGTTTACCGGACAGGAAACTAGATTTGCTATTTTTTGCCAGACTCAATTTTAACTTTAAAAATATTCCCCTGATTTTAAAGCACAACCTATAGGCTGAATTTAGCTGCACTAAATGCTGTAAAAGCCTGTTTTGTTTTTGTTTTTTTTACAGGTAGCAGCTCTACAGGCTTGCATGTGAGATATGTGGAGGAACATTAAAAATTAAATAGCTTTTCATATGGAAATCACCACACCCATGGAATCCTGACAAAGATAGGCAATTCTTTAATGCATTGCCTTTTGTAAATCTGTCAGCCTATACATAAAAATATTTAGCTTTATTGTACTGTGCGCCGAAAAGAAAACAAAAACAACTGATTAACTACACACTGCAGAAGTTTGCGGAGAATTGGACAAACGATCCAATACTTTGCTGGCCTTTATTTTTCTTTAAATAGGGGAACCAATATTACATAAATAGTATGCAAAATTCAGAGGCAAAACAAGTTTCCAGAGAATTGAGCTACTACATGCTATACTCTTCTTCATGCAGACAAACAAAAAATAAAACAAAAATTGGTAAAAACATACAGTAAAATCCAAGAAAAAAAAAATCTTACATACACAAATCTAACAGTAATATTGTACCATAATTACTTCCATGCACACTTAGCATTACAAAATTAAGAAAAAAAAGGGCTCTAGGAATATTTCAGATTAAAGCCGTTCCTATTTATTTTGTAGAGATTGGTCAAGCACTTCGAAAATATAAATTCCTATACACAGTGAGTAATTTCCTTGAAATGAAAACGTTTTGGGCAGGGATGAAGTTGGAGGAAAGATGAGGCATAGAAGCCAATATGCAGGTTGAATACTTGACAATGTAGCCCATAAACCATACGTTTTCTGAAAGCAGGCTTTAAAACAATGATTTTAAATACAGAACTGGGTGATATAATAAATAAAAATACTGCATATGAAACACTTCACTACATAGAACGCAGTCTAGAACATTTATAAATATTTTACAAAGTTCTCATGAGTAGCTACTGACAATAATGCTGGCTTAATAGGAGGTGTGTGATGGATAGCACTACATGTGGCTGAATGGATGGTCACATACTGCTGTTACCTTGAGGTAGATAACACATGCATACCAAGATCTGAATTCTTTAGTTGCTGCTGGTATCATGTGTTCAAAGAAATGGATATGAATAACTGAACAATGCTCCATGTTTAGGGAATTTCAAAGAAAGTGGAGAGGAGGAGTCCAACAACTGGACAATTCCATGCATTTATAATATAGCTCACTGTGTAAATATCAAGGCAAGTTAAAAAAAAGAAAGTTGAAAAACAGATCAATTGATGTTTATACTTCATTTAGTGCATGTTCCTGTCTCTGCATTGCATTTTATTGTGTGCAAATGCCATACCAGTTTAAAATTAATGTATAGAAAGTAATTCTTGTAAAAACTTCTATATAGCTCAGAATATAAGACAATATTTTTTTTTATATTTTTTTTCTCAACAAAATGTTTTTTTTTCCTTTTTTTTAGACTGCAGCACCAAGAGGTCTACCATCTTCTGTGGAGGAGAATGGCCTGGTTTGTGGGATCCTGCCAATTCCCATTGTAACCTTATTCCTGCATTCCACACAAAGACGGGGGGCTCCCGAGTGCACATTGCACCGATGCTTACAGGGATTTTTACCCTCAAAAACAAAATTTTATGCCAAAAGTGCCAATTTGAGGACGCTTTTTGCATAAAAAGTGTGTTTCAGAATTCTAAAAAAAATATGATAAACGTAAATGGTAAAATATTTTTTAAAAAAATCATATGGTTGGACACACAAAAAAATAAAAAAAAAAACAAACAAGAAATGAAAAAAAGAAAAGAAGAAGGAATGAAAAAAAGAAAAAGCAAGTGTTTTAGTTTAATGTTTCAGAATGCTGCTATAAGTTTGTGGGGATTTTAGGAGATGATTTTAGGGCAGAAGGTGCCAACGTGGCTTGTATCGATTTAAGAGGCGAGCCAACAGGATTGTGAAACTGAGGAATGCCTATGCATTCAAGCTGCTTACTAAGTAGGATATCTCCACTAAAGCTAAATAACCCTTCATCTCTTTCTTTGCCACCAACGTCTGGCTCTACTGCTGGTTCTGGTTCCAATACTTCTGTCTCTTCTCGTTTACTAAAAAAATTATCTAAGTAACTTGTGTATGGGTTTTCCTTTTCGACATGATCATCTTTCCTTACTTCGCAACAAAACTGATCAATAAGGAAGCTGTCTTCACCGTTTACAAGTTGGCTGTCCCAGGAATTTTGGTTAAGGGCACCCAACTGTGCCAAATTGGCCATTCCTTTCTCCTGTTTTTCCCGACTTACAGACTTTGAAACCAAGTTCTTCAATTCGAGTTGAGGAACAGAGCTATTTAAATCATTAAGTTTGTCAACGCTGCAAGAATCATGTTGCATACTAAGCTGAATAGTGCTCGCTATGAATGAATCAAAGTCAAACTCGCTACGCTTTTCCCTTTCTTTCTCAACCAGCTGCTGTGAAGCATCTTCAAGTGCTATCTGAGCCTTCACCAAGCCATTTCTTTCACATTTAGATTTGCCCTTCTTATCTACCTTCTCCTTATTTTGCTCCTTCCAGTTAGAAAGATCTATAATAAGTTTTGGTTCATAATAATGATTAACTTCACTCTCCCTCCAAACTAAATTTTCTAGGTAAGAGGATGACCTCATTTTGTAATTACACGTATGGCTACATTCCAGATCACAATATTTGTTTTCATGATGGTCTGAATATTGCCAACAAGGTTCAGTAGAAAAGTAGGGATCAAATGCAGGGTCATCCAGATATTTTTCACAATCCCCATCCAGATATTTGCGAGGGTCTACTTGAACTTCTTCCTCATCACTACCATCAGACAGAGCTCTGGGATCACGCTGAACTTCATCAGCTTCAAAATTATTATGTATAGGCAAATCATGGTCTGAATACTGGCATTCATGATATCTGTAAGGGAGAATATACAAAATATTAAACATAAGCTATTTATTCCATATTCCGATTTTGAATTGGGTTTTCATCACACTATAGATTAAAGCAAACACAAAGGAAACCCATTAAATAAGCTTTAGGCAATAAACAGATGATGTTAACACTTTAGAGGGTTAAGATAAATTTAAGAGCGATTAGGTGCACTGCAGTTTCAGTAAGAAATGAAAACATTTTATACCTTTCCCAGTTATAGATGTGGCTGTCATCCATCAACAATATATCATCTACCTCATCTTCAATATGAAATGGATGGCTGGAAATTGGCTCATCAGTTGGGAAGGAATATATGCTCATGTATGGGTGGGACAAGGCTTCTTCTGCTGTTAGTCTGTCCATAGGACTAAACGTCAAAATTTGTTCCAGGAAATCCAATGCTAATGGTAAAAAAAAAAAGGAAATGAGTAACAGCCTGATATGGTACAACAGGGTAAGCGAATAAGCACAAAACATGGGTTTTCATTGTTTTAACGTTTACCTTCAGGGCTGATGCCTGGAAGTAATTTTGTTAGAGGGTTATGTGGCTCGGACATATCATTTTTTATGTAAACTGGGATTACACTGAGGAGCTCTTGTCTGTCTTCTTCGTGCACAACTGGAATGGATTCCAGAATCAGCTGCATCTGTTCAAGTTCATGTGCACCTTAAAGAAACAAAAGAAATCTAGCTTTAGACTTGCATTCTCTATTGCTGGCTTTCTTGACAGTACATCATGCCCAACGATATTTGATTACATAGCAAAAAAGTCAATTGGATACATGAAAAAGTTACACATAGTACATTAATGAGTAAAACAAAAGAGGTGATAATTTCATTCATGCACACAACTCCTGGGGTACTGGAGAACCATCAGTGCTCCTATTAACAGCCCTTCCTAACTTGGTAGTTGCCATGTGTAAGTGAATAATAGTATAGTCAAAAAGGATCAAAGGAATTGAGGATTAAAGGTTATTCTCCACCTACTATGATAAAATTTTAGAAAAAGAACTTTTTTTGCAATTGTGTGTCACAAACATGACCTATACATATGTAAACCATTTAGTTGAGAGTATTAAGTTCAGATGATGAAATTATCAGACACAGCAAAGTGAGCCAGTCACTATTAGAGTCCATTTGACCATAACAAAGCACTGTTGTAACTATGTACCTGCAAAAAGGGTCTTCCCAGTCAACATTTCCGCAAAAATGCACCCAGCAGCCCACATGTCAATTGCTTTAGTGTAATTGTTTGGAGAAAGTAAGAGACGAGGTGATCTGTACCATTTTGTGACAAGTCCTTCAGATAGATGTCCCTAAAACAAAACACCCCAAACAATTAGTTTACAACACAATGAAATGCTTTAGCGATTATTATACCCAATAATGCCCAATCTCTACATCATGACAGCATGCAGCATTTATTTTTTTCCTTTGTTTACTTAATGTATATGCACTTCGATTTGTGAAATACACTATGGATTTCTGTTTTAAGTATACAGAACAGCAGAGTTGTGCTAAAGTTATGGGATTTTTTAACATGTCACTTCAAAGAGTGTTTGTAGCGGCATATCTGTAATCACAACGTGATACATTACTAACCTTATGAGAATAGTGAGGATCCATGATACGCGCAAGGCCAAAATCTCCAACCCTCACCACCAGATCTTCGGTGTTTATGAAAAGATTTGCTGGCTTCAGATCTCTATGCAGCACATTAGCCGAATGGATATATTTAAGCCCACGTAGTATCTGATACATGAAGAGCCTTGCATGCTCTTCTCGTAAGGGGCCTTGCTCTAGCAGCTTGGACAGATCAGTCTCCATGTACTCTTGAACGATGTAAACGCAGTTCAGCTCAGTTAAGGAGCTCACGTCATCAGTTAATTGACATCCATTTGGACCGAGAATTTCAAAAACTTTGACAATGTTTTCGTGATCAAGTCTCCGGATAATTTTGATCTCACGCAGCGCATGTTTGACGCTCTGAGGATCTGTTAGAACAATTTTTTTCACAGCCACTCGCTTATCACAGTCATTATCAACAGCAGAAAAAACCAAGCCATTTCCACCATAGCCGAGAGGTTTTAAGTCCATATATCGGGATCCTAAATCAAATCCGTGAATGTTCATGAGGCTTTCAAATTTTTCTGCCATTTTGGCGACTTCACTTCCTCTCAAACGTTTAGCTCTAACTAAATGTCTGAGAGAAAAAACCCCCACTGCTGGTATAAGATTTCATAAATTGAAACCCCCCCCGGAAAAAAAAAAAAAATTAGGAAAAACCCCACTATTTAGGACCGTTTCTTCCTATATTCATTGCATATCAGCCTGCCAGGCCTGGTGTATTCCACACAGAACAACCCAAACGCTACACAATTTTGAGCGTAGACAAACGAAACGATTCATAGTTCACAAGAGATGCAGCATTACCGCAGATATAAACAAAAACACTCTTAGGAAGTGAAAAAGGAATGAAATGACAAAACATGCACACGGCTCTTATTGTGCAAAACAAGTTAACATTTAACAAAAACGTGAATAAATACGCGCGAAAAAGGCTTTTATCAACATCCTCCTCACAGTGCAGATACATTCAGTGTTGAACTGGTCCTGAGCAGCGTCATCATATGGTGCCGATAAGCACTATAAATTATTTTGTTTTGTTGTTTCTATACAGTGCATTGAAAGAGGAAAACCGTGGCAGATCTTGAATTAAGAAGTCTTCTGTTAATGATCAGGTGGCTCCAGCTCACCACAATCACAATCAAAGCTTCCATCCATTTTATTCCCAGAAATCCTAAAACAAAATAAACAATACTGTCATCATTCATATAGTGCCAGCAATATAACATACTCAGAATGTATGGGACAGCGTATTCTACGCTCTCAAACTTACAGTCTAGAGGATTTAACAAATGATTGTGTCACAAACATGAGACAGGGTGGTATTGCTCATCTAGAGCAGATAAGCGTGCTCTTCCACTTACTTTGATTTAATAACTAAACTTATTAAAAATAAATTTCAGTCATTCTTCCCATTGCACACGCACGGGGAAATACTGCGGGGCCCAACGAGAAGCCACATGCCCAGAAAGCATTCCCAGTGGTTTCAATAGGAACGCCGTTCTGCCACTGGTTGGCTGCATCAAGCCTTCAACCCCAGACGATGCATGCGGCTTCTACATGAGGTGAGGGGTTTTATTTTTTCACAGAGTACATTAAGATGCATTTTTCTTTGGTGGGGCTGCCAGGGGCACTAAACTGTCCCTTTAAGGATTGAGTCTTTACAGCATGAATAACGGGCCGATTAGATGGGATGCCTTTTTAAGAGTGCTTCCTAACACATATCACTGGAAATTACTCCGATCCTGTACTGCAGGGCTCGAAAAATCCCAGGCACCAGGTCGCCATGGCGACTGAGAATTTTGTCCTGGCGCCTTGGTCAGGGGCGTCCAATGTGCGGCCTGTGTGAGCCGGACTGGCTCTGTTCAGAGTGCAGCACGGTGTGTGCAAGCCGGGCGCCTAATAAAATTAACGCGGCCGGCGTGTACACACAGCGATCTTACCACCTCACCTCGCGCCCCCACCATGTGAACGTTGGTCCGCCGGCGCACGGACCAGTCCACGAGGTGGGCTGGCAGACCAACGTTCACGTAGCACGGCCACAAAGTGAGGTGGTTAGACTGCCGCGTGCGCACGTTTAATTTTTTAGGCATTAGGCGGCTGGCTTGCACACATCGTGCTGCTGAGTGGCAGTGCCTCAGTGAGGCTCTTCGTCCCTCCCCTTTCTGGACATGACGCTCAAGGGGGTGGGGCGCAAAGGAGAGTTCCTCGTGACAGGGAGAGGATCATCATGTCGGAACTGACCGGGGGGGAAAAGAAAAGCCAAAACAAAAGGGGTTTGAGGAAAGTGGACCTTTATTAAGGGAGAGGGGGGATTCCTTTGGGACACACAGTGTGTGCCTTTTGTCACCGAAAATAAAACTTTGTTAGTTTAAAAAAAAATCCCAGCTAACTTTTTTAGCTGGCTCCTAGATTCAAAACAAATTTGTCATGCCCTGCTGTACTGTATATAGAGTAACCAGCTACATTAACAGATAACTGGGGGAAGGCTATACTTAAAGCATATTGTATCCCCAATTCTGTATCGATTTATGGCTAAAGACACAATTTATAATCTAATTTATAGTCTAATTGTGCAATTCTATATTCCAATGAGAACCCATTGTACTGCGCTACAGAACTACAAATAACAACAACCAAATATTTCCAGTAATGCGCCCCAGTTCCAATATATAGGAATAAATGCACACTACATTGAAATAAAAGCCATGGTAACCTCCCATCACTGCTTTGATGTAAACGTGATGTAGCTGTCACACAGGAAATCAGCTGGGGATTCCATTCATGCATAACGCTTGTTATATACTCCACGCCTATACAAC
This sequence comes from Spea multiplicata, assembly GCA_009364415.1. NCBI lineage: Eukaryota > Metazoa > Chordata > Amphibia > Anura > Pelobatidae > Spea > Spea multiplicata. The sequence goes on from VKOC01000003.1 coordinate 28,373,075, forward strand.
GTCATAGCGATTAGTCCTTCCGGTGAGCTTTATGGCAGGGGAAGAGTCTAGTTCCACAAGTTTGGGTGCGCGGTGTACGGGACAAAAGATCCCAACACCCTGACTGGCATACGGTGGCGTGAGTCACTAGATCCGGCATATTAGGTATTCAGGAAGCACAAAGCCGGGGTACAAGCTTTAGTAACGGCACCGGCCGCAGCCAGCAGCCACGTTGCATGTGTTTGCGGATGGTGTGACTCATCAGGAAATAGAACCTGTAAGGGTTTCTCCCGGCACAATGCGGGGACCGGCACGCTATGGAACCGATTACACACTCAAAGCAAATGACTCAAAGAACAATCCCCACGTCGCAAATAAAACACGGTTTCCACAAGTCGCAGTTAAACATAACGGCCATCTATCACACTCCCTCCTTTGTACTGGCAGCAGAGGGTCTCTGCGGAGGAGCACGCGGACATTCGTTAATATCTAAATATAGCCCTCTCCGGCCATGCTTTACGGTCGTTATCTATCACTTTCCGCTTTACATATGGTGCGGTGCAGATCCCTAGTTGAGGTACGACTACTAAAGTAACCGACTCTCACCTCCTGGGCAGCACCGCCCATCACATCAAGCTATAGGCGTGAGGACGATGTAAACTAGGCTTAGAAGCCAGTTTGAGTTTCAAGGGTTAACAATACGTATATATTCCCGAAAAGGCTCCCACTTCACAGAACATGCAAATTAGGCAATACAGCCCACATTATTTGTCACGACATCCTAACTGGGGAGGCGGATGAGCGAAAGCCACTCGCCATTGGCTGCGGCCCTCGTGATCCCTCCCCCTTCCCGGCTCTATAGCCACAACGCGTAGTCGGACCGGCCCCACGTCAATCAACGCGCCACTCTACGGATCCATGAATTCTCCAACCTCATCTACGCAAAAGACACCGCCACCGAAATGTCGGTTACGCACCTAGCGTCCAGCTTCGCGTTCACCTCCTTTCAACCTTCTCTTTTTCTAAACAAAAGTAAAGCAAGGTTCGTTTCGCTTCAACACGACACGCTATTTATTAACGGGAGCAAGAAAACACACATACCACCGGACACTGCGATAGGACGCTATGGGGAGGGTTAGCGGTTTTGTGGGTTCAATAATAAAATATACCGGAGATTAATGAATGGGCGGCAATATAAACAAGAACAGTGGGTAATAACGATTACAAATTATGGCCGAGGGTTACGGATACGAAATACCATATGAGCCGGGCTTCTCCCATGAGAAGTACCGGCGATCCCGTTCCCCGTCGTTAACGAGCGGAGCCCAGGCTTTTTGATGGGACCGGTATGAGGATAAGAACAGCGGTCTATTTCCTGAGAGGCCGTCGTGTCGCCGGCAAGCACCGACTAAACCCGCCAGCCCCGGTCCCTTTGTTAAGTTGCCACGACATTGTTAGTCACACAATAGAGAGAAACACCGGCACAATGCAGCCGGCTCCCATGGACACGGCGGGGTATGAATAAAGCCAGCTATTACTTACAGGCCTTTGCAGAGTCATACGGTAAGGTGATATACGACGGCTAGGAAGCTTTGGGAAGCCCACACGTCCTCTCTACTTGCCCTACGTCTCGTCGCCAGCTCTTTGCCGCAGTCGCCATGTACTCGGGACTGACTGCTAGAGGGAGGAGAGACTCGGTGAAACCCGAGCCGCCTACCTCACGTCACAAGCCACGCCCCCTGCAGGCGGTGGCGTCATTCGAGCGGGTAGTTTCAAATGCGCCGGCTTTTTCCACACAGTCACCTGCTATGGGTGTGTTGGCTGAGACGCCCAAGGCTGGCTTCACGACAGAGAGCTTAAAGAGGAAGTCCCGCGGAAAACATATATTCTTCCTCGAGCTTTAAATAATACAACGCTGTGTGCAGTAATGACAAAAACGCGGCAGGGTTGGTGACGTTCACACCAGGGCCGCACTGCAAATTAAAGCCAGGCCTGGAAATAAATGAAATGGTGTCATTTTTTGGCGCAGGACACATGGCGGGTTCTGGCCCCAATACTCTTTTGTTCAGAATAGAGACAAACCCTGCATTTTAAATTATATTTAAAATCACATTAAATAAGATACACATGAAAACACTTATTTTCTAATAAATCTGTGGCCCATGACATCATCTAATGGCTTGGAGCCAACTGAGAATACCTGTATAGTCTGTATAATGCAAACAAAAAACATCTTTTGAAATTAACCATTTTTGAATTTATGTTAATAAATTATTGAAAACAAAATTATTCAAAATAGGGAAATTACTTTCCCAGTAGGTAATAAACAGTGCAAATAAACTTGTAGTTCCTAAAAACAATTAGAGCTAAAAATGTAATAGGGAGGGGGATGTGTGTGCAGCATGGATTATCAGTGAATATATATATATATTTGCCCCAAAACAGATTGTATGTGCAATCTTTGCCCCCAAACAGCTTGCCTGGGCCATCATAGCCCCCAAACAGCATTTCTGTGCCACCAAACAGCTTGGGAGTGCCCCCAAACAGCCTGCCTGTTCCACCTTTGCTAAACAGCTTGTCAAACCTCCAAACAGCTGGCCGGTGCCGTCTTTGGCCCTCCAAACACTTACACATCCATGCTCACACACACACAAACCCCCACATAAGTAAACAATCATGCTCGCATACACTTCATTTGAACACACATTCTCATTCTAACATACATTCATACATACTGCCTCCCTTACCCTCCACTCAGTAGCTCACCCCCTCTCGCTCCCCATTATCTCACCTGCTGTTTTCCCTCTGGTGCACGCACACTGTGCGAGCAGCCTCACTTTTACAGAGTGATCACATCTGCCAGTCATATCTGGTGCGGCACTGACTGGCATACGTACAGTGGGAGTAATTATATGCGTGCCCGCATGACCGGACAGCTTCACCAGCTGCAGAAGCAACATCTATTTTGCTCCTGCAGCTTTATTGGTGCCTGTGGCCACATGTATGGTAAGATGTACGGGCTCAAGTCCTGCCCCAGGGGAGACGGCATACTGTGAAATCTCACGGTATCCCAATAGGCCAGTCTGGGATACACTGGAGGGCAACTCAAGCCAAATTGCCCAGTAATAAAGCAGCCCAGCGCATGCTTGGTGTGCATTCTGTAAGAAATGAAGGGTGCCTTTAAAATATGATACTACATTTATTGCATAATGTTTTGGAGACGATTGGGGTTTCTGTAAGGTGAGATATCTGGTTTTACAATGTAAGGTAATTTGCATAGTAATTCCATTACAAAGGGTTTGGAACAAAGGCTCCAACAGAGGTGGGATACCCCACAGGGGGTCAGACAACTGAAGCCAATGTATATTAACATAACTGTGTGCATGTTTGCATAGACTAATAAATCTGTGGCCAACTGAGAACACCTGTATAATGCAAACAAAAAACATCTTTTGAAATTAACCATTTTTGAATTCATGTTAATAAATTACTGAAAACAAAATTATTAAAAATAGGGAAATTACTTTCCCAGTAGGTAAAAAAACAGTGCAAATAAACTTGTAGTTCCTAAAAACAATTAGAGCTAAAAATGTAATAGGGAGGGGGATGTGTGTGCAGCATGGATTATCAGTGAATATATATATATATATTTGCCCCAAAACAGCTTGTATGTGCAATCTTTGCCCCCAAACAGCTTGCCTGGGCCAAGAGGTGGGATACCCCACAGGGGGTCAGACAACTGAAGCCAATGTATATTAACATAACTGTGTGCATAGACTACCTGTCTCCTCCATAATTGGGTCATACAGGAAATCTCTGGAAAGAGGGGTTGGGTGAACCACTTTCTGGGAGGTACAAGGAATTCTGGGATGACTAGTTAGAGGCTGCAATAGTCAGAAGAGAAGAGAGAAAGAAGACTCTGAAAAAGAAGAGTCCGAGTAAGAGAGAAAGAAGTGTCTGAGAGAAAGAAGAGTAAGAGAAAGAAGAGTCGGAGAAAGGAGAACGCAGCGAACAGAAGTGTCCTGGGTCAGGAGACTCAGAACGAAGCTGCGCAAGATGGCGTTCGGGAGAAGCCTGTGAGCTGAGAGAGGTTTCCCAAGAATCTGCTTAAGTATCCCTTTCGTTTTGTATTATTATCAAATGTTTTCTGTATGTTATATGTTTTATAACCTGTAACAGTGACCTAATTCAATATCAATATACATTTTTCTATACGCTTGTATTTGTGCTTTATTCGTCACACATTCCCTAAAAGAATAACCCTGTAAGAGGGTCATAATTTCTTGTCCAAAAACATATTTACAGAAAGAAAATGTATGAAAAATCCATAAAGTGATTCAGTCTTTAAAGGGACAATCCTGACACCCCTTACTATAGAAGGGTGCTGAGAGTAACCCCAGTCCTCTTGGAGTGCTTTATAAAAAATAGAGCACTTACCTTACACAGAATTTAGAGCCATGCTACAAAATCTTTCCACCATCATCTGACATTTCTTGCCTTTGATTTGCTGCTTAAGATATTCTTCAAGCATAGGTTTTTAGGCTTATAGTGACCTAAACAATCCCTTACACACTATACTATTTTTATTATTTTTTTCCCCTCTTCTTTACTCTGACCGCCTTCCTTGCAGACCACACAGTGATCAAGAAGCAGGTCTCTGCTGCCCTGTATTCCTGATCACAGCATGTGGGATCCGTCACAGGGGTGATCATTGGAGAATGTGCCAGGGTCTATACTCAGGGCCGGCCGAAGACTTAACGCCGCCTGGGGTGAAGTTTAAAATGCCGCCCCCCCCCCCCGCCGACGCCTTACCTTTAAAGAGTCCTGCGGCGAGTCTCCCTGCTCTGCCACGGTGCGGTTTGCAATGCTGAGCGCCAGAAATCGACGCCACTTCCAAAGCTCATCATTACAATCCGGCACCGAGACCGAACAGGGAGACTCGCTGCAGAGGAGAGAGAGGGGCGCCGAGCGGGTAAGAGAAAACCACTCGGCGCCCTTCTCTCTCTCCTCCACTTCAAAACAAACAACAACAAAAAACGCTTGGGGCGGCAAAGTGCCGCCCCTTCTAAAGTGCCGCCTGGGGCAATTGCCCCACTCGGCTCCATTGTAGGGTCGGCCCTGTCTATACTCTACCTGATGCTTCCCGTTGTGTCACCTTTGACAGCTTTGACATTAGGCCATTTAATCACTTACAGTATAGCCGGTGCTTGGACTGTGTGGTGTTACACTAAGTCTGTCAGCTGAGAGAAGATTACGCTGTCACACGTCCCTCTCCCTGCCATCGACACCGAAGCGCTTATGATTTTAACCCATGATATGCCATGTGCCTGACTGGTCTTATAGGTTTTATGTCATCAGCCGCGAAGAGGTTAAAGTTTTAAAAAAAAATTCACGGTATTTTAGAAAATTTTGGTATCACTAAAAAAATGTCCACGAAGGTAATGCCTCTGGGCAAAAGAGGAAAAACTCAAAGCTTAAATATTTGTCTACACCTGTCAAAAAACCAAACGTATATGATAAATTATTTATAAAACCTAAAAATGAAATAATATGGAATATTTCAGGAAGGCAAGACTGTATGGAGAAATAGCAACTTAAGGCACAGCTGGGACGAACCCATCTGCTTTCACAAAATTCCAAGTGCATTCTAAAAATAAACTTGACTTCAAAGTTATTTGTTTTACAGATTAGTGGCACTTCCGTATACCCTTAATTGTGGATTGCTGTTTTTTTCTATGGGGGGGAAAAAACATTTATGACCATAAAGCTGCTCATATAAGAGCTATTATTAGCTGTAAGTATACATTGATTGATTGATATATATATAACAGGGTAATGGACATTTACACAAATGAAGTAAAACAACAACAAAAAAACACCAAAGAGCCCAGTTGCAACCAGATTAGTAATAGCGTTTGAACAAGTTATGGAATCACCACTTCAAGGTTTTGTTGACAAGTGAACACTTTTTACAAAATTGTGTTATGCCGGCTTCCCTAAAGGAACAGTCAAGTACCTAAAAATGTATTTTTAATGCAAGTTAGAGCTCGCAGCATTTAATCCAATCCAGTGCATTTTACTGCCTGGAACAGAAAATGGGACTTCTGTCTCATTTAAGTCCTCTCCCGGCTGCCTGTGCCGTGCCGGGAAGCGTTAGTATAGAAATGTTCTGCACATGCTCAGAAGCACTCTCGCTGAAGTTATTGAAGCAGTAGACTATCACATGTACCCTATAAAGACATGAGTGTTCCGATAGCATACATGTGATTGACTAATGCTACTCCCATTGTCTAGAATGTGAGTTCTGATGAGCATGTATGAAGCAGAACATGGTATGCATTGCTCCCTGCTATTAATAGAGACAGATGGGGAAGGAGTTAAGTGAGACAGAAGAACTCTGAGGATTGTCAATACTGATTTGTCTGCAGTATAATGGACTCCTGTCTGACATGAAAATATGGCTGGAGTGCTCACTTAACTACACAACCCTTCAAACGGTATAGCAACATATACACTGCTATTGCTTATCATTTGAATCACAGTGCAACAAGTAGAAAAAAAATAAGACCATAAAATCCATTTTTAGAACGAATCATGATAAAAAGAACATATTTAGTTATTATCCAAAGACTAGAACGTCTTTTCATAGATTTGAAATGGCAAAAAACGATTGATCTTCTTGGTAGCATGCAGTGAGTAATGGCTGGATATACAATGCACGTAACCTGTATAGGTTTGTATGCCTATATACAGATCTTTAGGAATACACAGATATAGAGTCTAGGTCAGGGGTGTCCAAACTGCGGCCCTCCAGCTGCTGCAGGACTACATCTCCCATAATCAGCTAAGGGGCTGGCTGAGGAGGATTGGGGATGTAGTCCTGCAGCAGCTGGAGGGCTGCAGGTTGGACGCCCTTGGTCTAGTAATGAAATATGTTGCAATACATGTTTCATGGATACCATTGTAAGGCTACATCAACTAAACAAACTAAAATTGGAGCGATGACCATAGAAACCAAATTACTGTTCCTGCTGAGTGTCCTACTTTAGGCACTTTGCATCAGAATTGCTCCTGTTTTGGTTTGAGAAATACAGTCTTGTCAATTCAGTCGGTTTACCTTGTTGGAACATTAGAAGCACTTTTAAAATACAAATTCAGTAAACAATAATAGTAGGCACATTAAAAAATATGATAATTAAAATAAAAATACAATATTCTCCCAGCAGTCCCAGATATCTGAGAATGATAAGTCTTATGATATTAGCCTTATGTGAACATATCAAACCATGTTCAATGTGACCAGCATGATTAATTGATTCCTTCTGGAGCGCATGCACTCTGTATACTGAAGGTATACTAAGACAACACTTTACATGTTCCTAGTCAGCAACAAATGGAAGTTGTATATGCTGGCTGTGCCCATGGTGGCTACTCCAGAACTTTCTGATAATACCATATTACTTGCCACTAGCATGAACCTATCACGCTGCCATGTAACCTCCCTACCTGCATGTCATTAAAAAGACCTTAACGGTCACATAAATGGCCAAACCCATCTCCTGCTTACCAAAGTGCGCGTCAGCTAAGAGGGTATAACGGCACTTGCATACGCATACATGTTTTCTATGGCAGCACCATTCTGCCATCGACTGTGGTGCAAAAACTGGCTCATGGAGGGGTAGTGGGCTGCATCTCTAGAGCAGCAGCTTCTCCTTAAGGTAATTCCTTTATTTTCTTCTCCAATTTCTTCTTCTTCTCCAATAATGCATATTAGAGTATTGATAAAGTACTTTAATATGCATTCTTTGTTGGTGTGGCAGTATAAAACAGCAAAATGTCACTTAATTAGCCTGAGTTGCCTTATGCTTTTTTTGCCAACTAAAGAATGTGAAATAGCCCCATCGTACAAAACAAGCGCCCTGGTGAACCAAACCAGGGAGTTCTTCGAGCTCCTCAGACTTCAAAGAACCCACTCAGCCTTAAGGCCAGAGGACTAAGGCCTCCCTCTCTCACAGGTACTCGCTTGATCTCCGCTAAAAGGCTTTAATAATACCAATAAACCAGTTAACGGTTATATGAACAAATACAGAAGATGACGAGGGCCCGGTTCTTGCAAGCATGGTGATTGTTGTGACAATAGAGTTCCAGTATTGTCTTTGTTTCTCGGAATGAAATGTGACACTGTTACAACTGTACTGTTTATGTTATTTCCATTTCCTTGGCAGGGTAGTTTATCTTGGTGACAGCGTAGCACCAAACAAATATCAACATGAACACACCTTCATCCTCAATATGAAACTATTTATTTAGCCTCGTATGGATGATGATTCAAAAAGTGCAAAAAAGATGTTTGTACCGAATATTTCTTTTTAATCTCTCAGTTTGCAGGTTACACATTTTTGTTCATCTAAGCATTTTCTTTTACATTTATCCTCACTGATACATGGCATAGTATAACACTAATAACACTATCCCGAATCTAAGACAAGACCAAGGAATTATTAAGGTCTGCAGCTCTACATCAGGTAAAAATGGGCAGACTAGATGGGACGAATGGATTTTATCTGCCAGCAAATTATATGTTTCCATCCTATGCTTTTCTACTCTAACCATTCTCGAAAACAGCCTTGGCTTGACTGTTACCCTTGTATGGTAATACATTTAGACAAACGGTATTAAACGCAGAAGACCCTAGATTATTTAAGCGTTCCTTCCTCATTGAAAACAATTGTTTATTTATTATAGTATCTTATTGCCACGCTCATTCACATTGTGTCCTAATCTAAATATTGAAATTAGATTAACAATGTCTCAGCTGAATGCTGGGAACGGTATCTGTTGCCTGTACACACACACATTCATTATTCCGTGAGTAAACAACATCATTGTCATAATGGAAGCTTCAAGAGCAATGTGAATTGTGACCTTGAACGAACTTTAACAACATACTTAAAAGAGAAAATTGTTATCTTTGTTTGTATGACAATTGCCGGTGGTTACCGATACAGTCCTCATGACACACTTACAGGTATAATTTAGTAATTATCACATTCTCCATCAAAATGGAGTTTCATAAATCAGGAATAACGACTTGAGAACCACCGATATATGAAACTCCAAACTCCTGATATTGATAATTAAAGGTACTAGAATTCAGAACAGCCACTTTGTCCTTAAAAATTCTGATCTCAAGTTTTATTTGGATCTCTGTTATTCAAAAAGCTGGTTGTTCATCCTCATTGTAGAGATTGTTGTTATCATTCACTTTCTATCCAAATTGGATGACATTTTCAGGTGGAATCCAGTAATTTGTATTTCAGGTAAGCGATAATGTAATTATTGTGTAATTTTCCCATTATTTGGCAGCTCAGTTACTGCTCAATTAAAAATCCACTACACAAAGCTAAAGGGTTCAGGTATTCAGAAGTGTCACTTACTGAGTCGAATTCCTGCCCAACCCATCTGCCATTTATGTTAGGGACACTGAACACGAGTGATTGCGCAATGTGATAAATAGTGACCCACCAGCTAAAACCTCTTGCTCAGTGAATCAAACCATGGTTTATAAAAGACCTGGTTACATGGTAAACAGTGCAGAATTCAGGCACGGAATGTGTTTATGGAACTTGTTCACAAATTAAACAGATGAGAATAGAGAATAATTCAAGGTATACTTCTTAGAACATCTGCCCTGTAAACATATTAGGGCTTTAGAATTAGGCAAAGCTGTGCATTATGCATCATATTAAGAAAAATGTGTTCCACAAATGGTTTTCATAAGGACGTTCAATCTAAACCCTCTCTCTATATATTATATCTTTGTTCTCAGTGGAGAGCACATATCTCAAGGAGCCGTCAAACCAACGATTCGTGCCTAAAATTTACTTTGCTTCGTCACAAATTCTTTTTCAAGAGATCAGGCTGCCACTTGGGATAGCGGTCTGTGTGTTTTTCTCTGCTTATAGGTGTTTCTTATTCCTGTATAAAGTTCAAAATTTACACTGACAGTGGATTTTTGGGTTTGCTAGCCTCTTCTCAGTATCACATCCCCAAAATATTTTTAATTAACCCCTTAATGACAAAGCCCGTACATGTACGGGCTCAAAATGCATTGTTTTCAATGGGTTTAGGGACCGCCCATTGTCCTTAAGGGGTTAAATTGGTAATAACATTTTAATGACCTTATTCTATGTGCACAATGAAGCATACGGGCATCCAGCTAGCAGATGTAGAGAGTACAGAGTATTCTGCTTTCAGAATAAAAATGTTACAAAAATGTATCTACGCATAAAAAAGACTTATTCAGCTTCCTTCCAGAACTTCATTAAATTTGGTTTTGTTAAAAAATGTACTTTTATCTTTGTAATGACCATTAACACAGTCCAGCCTCAGGAACTCACTTAATTGGTCATATTTAAAATACAATACAAATGACAGATGCTGATATGACATCTACAGTCTATAATTAAAATGGCAGAATTAATTAATGGAAAATATGATTACTTTTAAACGTCGTGAAGTCTTTCCTGCCAATGTTCTTTAAAATTCATGTTACCAGGTTTCCTTCTACACAGTTCACAGTTTATGGATCGTTTCGTGCTTGGCTTGCGCATACATGTAGTATTTTACTTTTTACGATGTGATTTTCTTTGCTCGCTTACCCTAAGGATTGTTTAACTATAAGACCCATGTGACTGGAAGAGCTATATATGTATATAATATATAATGTTAGCATACCTGCTGGTAGCTAGAGCTCCAACCAAGCCCAGACGCCCATGGGGAATGGTTCTTTTAAAACCCTAATATATGATCACTGACTAAATGCAAAAGTGCCAGCGCATGGGCAAAACATCTAGTGGTTGAGACCTGGTCCTAGGGCCTAGGTCAGGATTATTTGAAAAGGAATTTAGTAACAGAACAAGACGCCCGTCCTCCATAAAATAACATTATTTTTAAAATATAGCAAAGACCTCTGGCTCCAGCCTGCACCGTCTCACCAAGTCCTAACTTAAAGTTGATAATAAATCAATAAATAATAATCTTCAGTTTCAACAAACCATTTGAGTAACCAAACCACCGCCAGTCACAGAGAAGAATTACCAAAATGTTTATTTCATTTAAATGCTTCAAAGGACATAAAGTTACGTGACCAAGGAATTGTAGAAACACGTGACACATATTATACGGGTGGTCAGTAAAATGGGTGGTCAGTAAAATACCATTTTGATCAATTGATATCATTTCTGGCATAGTTTTCCCCTAGAGTTAATAACTGTTTTATATATATGCAAGAACAATGCATCTTTATATAAAGGAAGGATATGCGCATGCTAAATATACAGTGCCGCCCCACCATGGCAGAATACATGTTGCAGTTGTCCTTTGAACTTTCAAAGAGAAAAAAACATTCATTTTAAGAGGGCACTTAAAGTTTATATGATGGCTGGAGTGTCCATTTCAGGAGGATAACATTGACTCAGTAAAATGAGTTGTTCACCTCCTTTTTCCAACAGGAGTCTGATTAACAAAACATTATAATCCATTGGAAAATATGTTTTTATATGGATAAATTGCTTGCTCCATTTTCTTTGGCATCGGTGACAATTTCCTAGTTGAAACACTTCTGTATCAAAAAACATTGTAAAATCTTAAATCTTCTCCTATATTCCTAGCTTTTTTTTCCCTCTCTAATCCTCTTAGTTTTAGAACATTTTGTTAACACTATAAATTTGGCTGACCACATGATTATTTTTTTCCCCTACTTTTTTTCAAGGACGGTAATACCCCAAAGACCAGCTTTTTGTCATGGCAACCAGATTAATCTAAAGAACACAGCAGATAATTATATTTTTTGATTATTCTTTGTGAATGAACGAAAGCATCATATTCTGCAGTGCACATGTGCCAGGGCAACTCTCGGAATTAAAAAATATTAAAAGAACCATTTTGTTTTCTTTTGGGGAAAACTCAAATCTTTTAGTCATTTTTACCAATTATTTATAGAGCAGAGACATCTGTTATTAAGGCATGTTTTATGGAACACGCAAAAAAAAATATTCAATAAAGTTTTAATGTGTTTTTTCTTTCTAATACATATCCTTTAACATTTCTAAGATAATTTAATTTACTGCCAATTTTTCACGTTCTGCTGGGCCAAAAAAAGCTGATCCCTAGAAACATAGATGAAGTCACGCTGTGTTGATCTTCTAAACTGTTGTAGCGGATTGCAATAACACTAGTGGTATTCTACACTGTAGGTGGTTCACTGTTTGAACTGTATTAAAAGGGTATTAGGTGTGGGCCATCAACTGTAGCACTTGGCAAAGAAAGGTTACATTTTCATTCTTGGCCTAACACCACTGAAAATGTTTTAATGGCAGCATCCCCATGTTGTCTGATCAAGACTTAGTTTATAACTTTGCCTTGATCACTCATGACACACACACACAATAATCAAAATTACATACATAATATTTATATACGCAACATGCACTTTATTAAGCAACGAGGTTAGGAAAAAGAAAAAGAACAGAATAGATTTGAAAAATTAGTTGCAAAATAAGTTGGCCTTAATAACATCCGTAAGAACATTCCCTGCAAACTGTCCACCAAATTAGACCATTCTACTGTCTATATGACTATCAATTTAAATTGCCCAATAGGTTTTTCTTCTAACCACCATTTGGTTTAAAAAGTATCCCGTTCATGCTCTGTTCTTTTTTGTAGTCTGTGACAGGTACTGTGACGCCTTAACGGAACATTTGGATTATCAAACCCATCCAAAGAATGGTATAGCACTAACTTTACTAGGTAGACATTTATTAATAGTGCATATTCAGTTTAAAACATGATAGGCTTTAATGATGTCTGCTAGGAGAACTTACCTTCATACTATTGCCTGATCAGCTTTAAATCAGATTTTCTAAGAAAATGTTACGATAATTAAGATCCAAGCAGTGAAGCAGAAAGGTCACTCTGGTAGGCAGAAATAGATGTGAGCTAATGTGGAAGAGAGGTGATGTATCTGTGATATGGGTACAGTGCTCAGCTGTCACTGACTAAAGGAAACCTTATGCTTATGAATAATTAAGTACAAGCATGGGAGTCAACACAAAATCAACCATATATCTATATGTACCTCTTACACTGCTTCATATAGGAGTCAAAATCCAGATTTTGGATTAGGCAGATACACAAGTCTTTCTAAATATGCTGAGCGCATAATGACATATGTTTAACCCCTTAATGACAAAGGCCGTACATGTACGGGCTCAAAATGCATTGTTTTCAGGGCCGGCCTTTGGGGTGTGCGACCTGTGCGACCGCACAGGGCGCCACACTCCAGGGGGCGCCGCCGCGGCGGCCCCAACTTGCGGCACCCGGCACCCCTCCAGAGACGGACAGTAATGTCCGCCGCTGGAGGAGCAGGCTCGCAAGGGAGCAGTATCGGAGGTCTTTAACAGACCTCCGATACCGCTCCCTTGTGATCCCCGCGGCAACAGCTGCTGTGCGCCGGGGTTTGCTGTCAGATCCCGGCGCACAGCACTGAAGCCGCGCCCACCGCTGTCCGTGCCCTCTGACCCGGAAGAAGAGAAGACAGAAGAACTAAGAAGAAGAGCGAAGAGGAGGCAAAGAAACTGAAAGAGGAAAGGTAGGAAAGCATAGAGTGACAGTGAGTGTGGATTGGTGTATATGTGTGGATTGTATGCGTGTGGATTGGTGTATATGTGTGGATTGGTGTATATGTGTGGATTGGTATA
>VKOC01000003.1:28386913-28456781 GCA_009364415.1 Spea multiplicata
GGTTCGTGCATTTTTTGTGGAAGCCATGAGGCCATAACTGGAACATGCGCAAGTTTTCAGGAATTGGTTTACTGGCCCCATATCCCATTTGGGACATTTTGGAAGCCCCCCCACTGTAAATTAGCCCATAAAAGTATATATTTATGAACAGTAGACAAGTCAAGGTGTTCAACTAGGGTAGTTTTGACAGTTTTCAGCTAGCCATTTCTTCACTCATGTCTGCCAAACTTCACAGGGAAATTATTTTATTGCGTTTTTAACGCATACATTTCATTGTTGCACTTAATTTCTTGCACACCATAAGTGCAACAGTGGAAGAAAACACCATATTTTGTTCACCAAGATCCCCCGATTCCAACAAGGCCTCACATGCATGGTTCATGCATTTTTTGAGGAAGCTATGAGGGCAAAACTGGAAGATGTGCATTTACATTTTTTTAAATATTTTTTTTATCAGATTGCTTGTAAGTGACAGGTTTAGGCCGCTGACATCAATCAGGGAGACCGATCAATAATCAGCGACTTAAAATGTCACCGACAAGTGATCAGGTAATAATTATTATTTTTTCATTTATTAATAATTTGTGTTTTTTCATAATTACCCTAGATGACCCCTCTCTCTTTGTAGAGCAGGGTCATCCGTGGGCTGCCATAATGATCCGATCACTCCTATTGGCCAGGAGCGATCTGATCAGCCCAGCATTTGACCTGGAAGCACCCTGGACTTTCAGGTCAGTGCTGTTATTTTTTTTTATTATTATTATTATTTTATTTTTTTTTTAATTTATTTTTTAATTTTTATTTTTTATTTTTAACTCTTTCAATGCTGATGCTCCATTGAAGCACAGCATTGATTGATATTTAGTCCCCACAAGCTTGTGGGGACTAATATTAACCCCTGCAATGCTGCGATGGGGGTCATAAACAATCGCAGCATTGAAGGGGTTAATTGAGGAAGAGGGGGGGTAGGGATTAACTGAGGGGGGACCAAAGAGCCCTGTCTCCCTGTCCCTGAAGCTGCCTCTGGCAGCTGGGACACAATCTCCAATGGACTGGAGATTGTGGGAGAGGAGTCTCTCTGATCAGCCCTACAGGGCTGATCAGAGGACTTCTGGGGGTTCGTTTTTGCTGCTGCTGGTCTGCCTGGGCTTCCAGGCAGACCACCAGTAGCAGAACCCCCTAAAAAACGGGAATTAACCCCTTCAATGCCGCGATCGCGGCATGGCGATTGCGGCATTGAAGGGGTTAACGCTGCACTGACGCTCTCATGGAGCGATCAGGCAGCAGGGGGGTGTTGGATCAGGTCCCCACACTTGTGTGGGGACCCATTCAACACCCCCACCCCTTCCCTGAAGCTGCCTGTGGCAGCTGAAACAGCGATTGCAGATTTTTCTGCAATCGCTGTTTCTGCCTAGAGAATCACTCCGTGGGAGTGATCGTAGGCTTGGGGGAGGGCTTAGACACGCTGTGCTGTCTGCCCAGGACTCCTGGGCAGACAGCAGCAGCAGCGCCCCCGCGATCACCGCGATTGTGGTGATGTGGGGGCGTTTTTTGGGATAGACGTACCTGGTACGTCCCGGTCTACAGGTGAGTGTTAACCAGGAAGTACCAGGTACGTCCCGGTACTGAAGGGGTTAAACAAACAGTGGTTTGCAAGCAAACAATGGATCCAATGTACGGGGTGCAGATTCTAGATATAGATTACAGCCTTTACCATACCCGCCCTGTCCTCATAAGGCATGCTTTTTACAGACAGATGAAAGGCGCATGTCGCTAATTATAAGTTTAACCGGTAAATCAGGCATCGCACCGGCTCATCCGATCGACTACGTTTAGCCACTGCTTTGGATGATCTGGCATGTTTAACACTATGGGTACTAGAGGGATCTGCAATGCCAATTTTTTTTGATTAAATAACATAACCAAAAAATAAAATATGCTTATTCTGCCACCTTATTTCTGATTTAAAATGGTACCTTACATCTAAATCAATTATAAAAAAATATATATGTAACTCGTTGATTGAAGACAAATATAAGCTGTACGTAATGGAGATGATTGAATTGGATGAAAGTTCGTGCTGGATTGCATCCTGTGACTGATGTGTTTTCTTTTCAGGCAAAGTATTTGTTCCCAAGCAAAAACCCATACAGTTTCGCACAGAGGAAAAAATCGCTCTGGATCCAGAACTGGAAGAAGCATTAAGTAGCGCCACTGATACAGAACTGTGTGACCTTGCAGGTGGGTACTGTAGTTGTCTATGTAACTGTGTACTGAATGCGGCATCAAGCATAAACTCATTTGATTTGAAATGTTGCCAAGTCTTAAAATTATATTTTATCGTGTACAAAATGCTTTTTTTAATATTTTTTTTTTTAAAAAAAATTTCAGATTTTTGTTTGAAATTAATTTATATTTCTTTTCCTCTTTCTTTTTTTCCCAATTTTTAGCCATCCTTGGAATGCCCAACCTGCTGCCAAACAGTGCTATAAACACTAGTAATGGGTTTGATAGCCAAGGTTTTCCAAGTGAGTATCAATTATGTTGGGGCTGTGCTGGCAGGATCATCAAATCTGTGTCATATGAGAATGGGGACAATATCCCAGGGGGGAAAGTGTAATCATACATCACGAGACTTTAAGAAAACTACATTTCCAGGTTCTTTCAGTTGAGGACACATCCAACTTACTGGCATCCATCAATACCATGAAACATAGAATATACCAACGGAAAAGACCCAAAAGGCCCAACTAGTGTGCCCTTAAAGAAATACATATATACTTATTCTTTAGGATAGCTTTATACACTTCCCAAGATCTCATACCTATTACCCTTTCTGTAAATAAAAACGCTCTTGCATTACTCTTCAGCCTTCAGCTTCCTAATATCCGAATCATGCCCTTTCGGTAACAACCATCTATGAATTCTCCGGCAGGAGTAGCAATCCAACTGTTGATCTAACTTGTATGTTTGGTTGGACTACCTGGGATACTCAATAACTCTACCACTTTATTTTATGATAGGTTTATAGGCCGGCCTTTATATATATATATATAGTCTTTTCACATACGTTGATTTTATTTTATAGATGTTGTCAAAGCAGAACCAGTAAGGCCAATTTTAGATGAACCTCCAAACCCCACCAATGTAGAAGAAAGTTTGAAGCGAATCAGAAGTAATGACCCACGCCTGGTTGAAGTTAATCTGAATAACATCAAGGTAATGTCGTTGTGGGTTGCATGTTCTATGCAACCTGTAAGCACATTGGGCTTTGAAACACCAGAGGGGTTTGGGGTGTAAATGGGAAAAGCTGCAGGGTATCTCTTGGGCTCAGTTGTTTTTCTTCTGTCTAGATTACCCTACCTCTTCCACAGGGGGGTACTTTGCTCTGCTTGTCAGTTTTAGTTCTTTTTTGTTTTGTTTTACAATTCTGCATATCATAAACTCATTCAAGGAGAGCTGGATGAAGTTTCCTTGCAAAACCAAAGCTCTTCTAAAGGCAGTCAGCTGGGCAAAGAGAAATGTTTTATGCCATGGCATTACTATAAAGAATGCATAAAACACACAAGAATAACATTTGCTTAGCCCAGGCATGTCCAAAGTCCGTCCGAGGGCCAATTGCGGCCAGCTTTCCGGACTGATACGGCCCCTCAGATAAGTTGCCCAAATATAGATCTGTTTTTTTTCTATTAAAGGCAGAGTTATTTAACACCTGTTTAGATTTTTCATCCAAGTCACAAAATGAAAAGTATGCCGTTTTCAATAAACTTTGCATAAAATAGTTAATTTGCATTTAATTTTAATGGTTCAAAAAATGTCAGGCAAAATGGTCGGCCCTCGCACATGTTCACTTCATCAAATCTGGCACTCTTCGAAAAAAGTTTGAACAGCGCTAACATGGGGATACAGTAACTGTTACAAGATAACATTGTTTCTTTTGCTAAACTACCGTACTTACGGTACATAACCTTGGTCTGTGATTTAGTTACTTAGCATTTCAGACTGACTCACAGTATTAATTTGAGGTTCTTTCACATCATCGTTTTATTACTATGTGCTACCTTATTACATACTACTTGCACTAGAAACATAGAATTTGATGGCAGATTAGAAACATTCGACCCGTCTAGCGACCATACATTAAGCCTCTGCCCACTAGTCCTATACACTTTAGTATGTTGTTTATTTATTATTTTAAATCGGTGTCAGGTTGATGTATGAATTAGGTGGGTGTAACAATTCCCGCTTCAGAGCTTCTATCTTCTATACGGCTGCCGCTGAAATAACACACCGGTGTCGTCCTCTCGTTTTTCTTTTCTTCTCAGAATATTCCAATTCCAACATTGAAAGACTTTGCGAAAGCATTGGAGTCAAATAGCCACGTCAAGACATTTAGCATTGCCGCAACGAGGAGTAATGATCCTGTAGCAGTAGTAAGTATCGTAAAGGTGATCTGTTACTTTTCTGTATTAAAATAAGCAATGTATGCCTAATTTGTGTACTGAGGGGAAACGCAGCTTTTACTGAGGAACTGCATTTGCGTTCCTCCTCGCTACCGATTAATTTGCTAATTGCTTCAGAGTGGGTGAGGAGGAAAGAGCTGTTGCGTCTTCCATGTGCTGTTGGTGTTCACAGCGCCCGCAATGTTAGATGCCTTTGAAACAATTATAGTGATTGACAATGAAGCTGTAGGTAGTTTCAGTAAACTAGATTTACTAATAACGGCCATTTGAGAGTTTCCCTCTAGAGTTCTGTTGGGAAGAGCAGAATGAGAACAGTCTAGATCCTGGAGAAAATAAGAATCCAGTCGCAAGAATGAAATTTAAAATGGCTCAGCCGTGCAAATAATTGCATTTATCAGTATATCTGCTTTACATAACAGTCCGGGTATAACTACTTTTAATGTTTGCGCCTGCGTATTTGTAATCTGTATGTGGCTGTGTTATTGTATTACATGGAGAGGCTCTAATGAAAGTCTATGGAGGAAAGATGTCATTGTACAGGCATGGCCACAAAGAATCAGCTCAGTGTGGTCTGCCAGCAGGGAAAGCCATCCGAAATGTCACATCACGGACAACAACGGCAAACTCCAGGCTTACAGATAGAAGGAGGCTTATTGGCGCAAAATGAAATAAAACCAAGTTCTTTTTAATAACCTATACTTCTGTATGTAACGTTGTAATGTATTTCCCCATGTGTCCCCGTTAATTATTGTCCACTGGAAATGGGGATGGCAGGGAATAAATGTAATTGAATCTGGTACCTTACTTAATGCAAACAAAGGATAGCCATCTGCCTATCCCATACATGTTTAAATTCCCTCACTTTATTACTGGTCTGTTCGTATTTATTGCTACATTTCACCTTTCTTTTCAAGGCATTTGCCGACATGTTAAAAGTAAACAGGACCTTGAAAAGCCTAAACATTGAATCCAACTTTGTGACTGGAGTAGGAATCCTGGCCTTGGTGGAGGCCCTGAAAGAAAATGAAGCTTTATACGAAATCAAAATTGATAATCAGGTAACACTGCCAGTTTTCTAAGTGTCTTTATGCAGAACTATTTACAACTGATATCTTCCTTTCCACTGGCTTTCAGTGCCACCTATTTGCAGATGACGCTCTAATATATACGTTTGCTTTTCTTATATAAAACAGAGACAACAACTAGGAACTGGAGTAGAAATGGAGATTGCACGAATGCTAGAGGAAAACACATCAATTCTTAAGTTTGGCTACCAATTTACACAGCAAGGTCCACGAGCCAGAGCAGCAGCAGCCATAACGAAAAATAATGATCTCGGTAAGATGGACTTTCTGACATCATTTTGTCTTAGAAACGCACAGAGTTACAAGATGCCCAGTCAGTTCCAGAAACATATGTATTTACCCAGCCTAGAATCTGCATTATTTTAGCTTTCGTTCCACGCTTGTCTTTGCGGAGGGATGGGATATAACACAATGAATAGGAGTGGGCTACACTTGGTCATTATGTGTAGGTGACAATAGGCTTTGTGAAGGATTTTACTTCATACCCTCCAGTAACTTCCACAAGCCTGGTTGTGATGGACGTTTGTGTCCTTATACATCGCTTTGCCTCTCTCTGGTGGTCTTTTAGTTGTCAGCAGAAGATGGAAATGGCATCATTGGTGGAGAACTGGGTCATGTCACGGTGTGTGCCTACTTTGCACTTGCCCAAGAACCGCCATTGAGTCCCAGTGTATTAATGTAACAGAAGTATGCTATTTATGTTGGCCTCTTAAATACTATTGTAGGCTATACACGGCAAAATCCCAAAACATTTTCTAGCTTATGCATTACTGTCCATTTTAACTATTAATATGGGGGCATACGGGAACACCAGTTTCCTGACTTGTCTTTGCCTATGCCCCAAAACATTATTCCCTGTACCTGTCATAGAGGATGTGTACATACTTATCCTAGTGTCCTCGAAAAGAGGATTTCCATATTTATTCCAGCAGGAAATGAAATGGAGACCGATGCGCCTTGTTTTCTAGAATAGATTTGCAATCGCGTAATTTGTGTAGAAACAGCAGCTGTGTAAACATCTCCCCAATGACCTGTATGACCTTGTCTTTTGTTGGTTCACTGACTGCTTTATTTGATTTTCTGTGTGTTGTTTTTTTCTTTTTAATCTGTTTAATTTCTATTTTCGGCCCCTGGAATGAAACCCGAGCCGCTGATATTAACTGGCGATCATGTATTTCAGTTGCAGCGCTGGTACCCTGTGGACTAGACCTCTGTGCAACATCTTTTCTTTTTGCTGTCTTGCATTTTTCTCTCTGAGAAGTCTGTCCCTCCCTGTCCATTGATCAGCCTCCCGTCTCTTCAGGGACACACAGGTTTACATTGCATGTCGAGTCTTCTGCCTGCGTTTTCTGCTTTGTTCTGTATTGCTTTTCTTCAGCAGAACCTCACAAACAACTAGCTGACTAAAAGCATGTTAGATCAGGACTGGGGTTTGTCTTGTGCTGTTTTATTTTGATCGTGATCCTCGGTCTTTTTCTACTGTCTGGAAGTCAGAAACAAATCGAAACATGTTCGGTTATGGCTTCAAATGAATTGGCCACTTGAATAGATGTATAAGGAGCATCTGTCAACGCTACACTATATGTTGGAATCCATGAAAAATGGCCCCCATGCATTATAATCGGGAACCTAGGGAACCACGTGTCTCTCTAAATACTAAATCTTCACAAAATTATGTAGCACAGTTTGTAGTGGACGGTGTTCTTAACACTACTGTCGTAGCTCCTGTAATAACATTTATTGAAAATCAGCTTTTATAGATGTTTTGTTTTTAAATTTTTGGGGTTTTTTTGCTTTTGCAGTTCGCAAACGAAGGGTTGAAGGGGACCACATGTAAACCTTTACATTTACCCAGGAAAACATCATTTTGGAGATTTCCCGATCGCCGGTGAATCATCTGTTCCTGTGGGCGTCCTGCCTGGGAAGAAGGGAAGATACTGGAAAACTGCAAACCATTATCTGATCATTATTTTCATTCTCCTGTTTTGTTTTTCAGTCTAATTTAAAGCATAAAACTATATACTCGAGCCATATATGTAATAATTGCAGGAATGTTACGTCTCAAAGCACCTGTGACCATTTATACATCACACACATACACAGATATCAAGGGAATCACAGCCATCATTTAAGAGTTTGTTACCCGAATGAGTAGTGCATTTCGCAACAAAATGCGTTGGTCCTCATCTGGCGTACAAAGGAGAAACAGGAGGAATAAAACGTGTGCTGTATACCGTTACAGGTAGCTAAAGGGAATGATGGTCTTTGTAGAACAGAATTTAAAAAGTGAAAATATGATGAGATGAGAAACACTCCTCAACTAGACAGTTTTTGTGGTTTTTTTTTTTTAACTTTAGACTTATGTCTCCTTGAGTAGATCACATTTCTTTTAGGGATGGGTGCACCTCTGCTCATATTGCGCGTCTTTTTATCAAATTGAAATGCTGTGCCGTATCATTACAGTCTGCATGTAATGTCGGGTAGATTTCCGGATGAATTGAGCCCTGGAGCTGGCTGACTTTCCGCTTGGTGTCAATGAAAGCATAGTTTTACAACTATAAAGTCAAGCGTGATCTGTGTGAGTTAATAACCACTTGGGATATGGTTCTAAAAGTCTGAGACCTTTATAACCAGACAAAACTCAGGGTTTTCTTGCTTAAACACCCTCTCTTCTTCAGGGTAATAAGTTCTACCAAATATTTTTAACCAGGTTACAAGCTGTCTGGGTGCATTGACCACGATCAAACATCTTTCTTATTTTTAATTAAAGCAAAGCACTTTAAGATTCTGAGTGCTGAATGGGAACATAAACACAAATGACAATTGATCTATATGAAGTTAAAAACAAATGGCTCTACAAAAAAAATAATGTAAACTGTTAGCTATTTAGATTACATTGCATTTGAACTCTTAGCGAAATGTTACTGTCCATATCATTGCTGTTTCGAAATGCTGAAACTATGTACATTGGGTATGTCCTATGCTGTGTTTTTATTATTATTATAGTGTAAACATTTTTACGCAGTGCCAAATATTGTTATGGCGATATAATATAAAAGGTTATCTAAAGTATACGCTAATCTGTTGTACTATGAAGAGCTTAGTTTGTCTTCAGCATTTATAAATAAAACTTTTTTTCAAAAAGGTTAAGCGTCGTGTTGACCTGTAAAACATATGCAAGCTATGATTATTCTGTACATATGGGCCTGGCTGGAGATGGATAGGGCCCCCTGGTGGTAGAATTAAGAGCTGCAGCTGGTGCAATACACTGCATTATGGTTGGTTACATTCATTCATCTGTTTCATGGAAAAAGAGTTAATAACAAGCAGGTAAATTAATTTTTTTGCTTAAGGACACAAGCTATTTAACACTTGAGGACCCAAGGAGTTTTAGCCTTTTCGCTATGCCTGTGATCATCCTTAATTTCCCGCTTTATCATTTAGCCTACCCACAAAAGTTTTATTATCCAGTCTTTTGATCAAAGTGTTAATACTTTAGAGTGGACTGTGCTGGGGTATTTTTTTCTTCTGATTTAAACTAGAATAGGTACATGAGTTTTGACACTTTTTTGCACAGAGCAATGCTATATGGCTAGAGATCCTCTTTGAATCCCTGTAAATTTTCTTTTAACTACTGGTTACCCCATAGGATACTGCAGTGACATCATTATGGACCCTCAAACCATAGCAGCATTAGGGCATTACTAGGGTCCTTCCCTCCACCTGTGGATCACACAGTAACTGGGAGGTACGGCTCTGCAGCAAGCGTTCCTGATCAACAATACATGTGATCATTGGCAGGGGGTCATCATAGATCCTGCAGGGTCTCTACTACACGGATCAGTGATGCCTGTGATGTCCGTGTCCATACCAGATGAAGAGAATGCTTGTACTTGTGCTCAGGCATTCAGATGCCAGCGTAACAGTGCTGAGATTGAGAATTGTCTCCATCGCGTTCAGAATGTACTGGGCCTGTAAGACACTATGGCCTATGTTACCTTCAATAGCAGAATAAATTGCGGAAGGGTAGGCATGCATGGCCAGTTCCCCCAGCTACAGTTTCTTTACTATTGCTTCGTTATGAATCCTTGTGTGTATCTTGTGAAGTCTTGATGGATTCCTGCCAGAACTCAACTTTTCTTTTTGTGAGTTACATAAGGGACCTGAATTTCCATCGCAGATCACCGCTTCTGTGGAGACCGAGTTGAGAAAACATGTTGACATCTTTATTTGGCAAATCTATACACCTGCTCCATGTTTACTTTTTAAATGTTAGGCTCTGTCTGGAATGGACGGCCTGCTGAGGTCTGACGGGTATACTACCTGCTTCCAATAGGAAATTAAATGTGATGGAATCATGACTAAAGAATATCTGAGCTTATTTGCATGAAGTAAAACGCATTGGAATCAATCCAAAATATACATAAAAATACAGACAGATTGTTCCACCGCTAGTAAGTGAAGCATAAACCTTTCCTTGCTTCTTTGTTTCACCAGGTACCAGGTGTGCAGTACTTGGAAGAGATTATCTCTCTTCTGTCTTTTCGCCTAGATTATTGTAAATGTACATATACATTTGGTTCATCTTGGTATTTTATGAATAACTGTTAGATTCCATGATGCATGCAATGTACTCAAACTTTTATACAAAAAGATACACGATATATAGAAAATGAAAACCAGTTCAAAATGAACAAGGAATAAAACGGGCAACATCGATCGGCGGCGTTCCCACAGACGGATGGCAGAGTCTGCGACAAGGTTTCTGGAAGCCATTGCTGAATGGGACATTCATGGCCAAGATGTACAAATTACATTAAGTGACTAAAAACTATAGAAAATATTTTTGAGGGGGCTATTCGTTTGGTGTAAAGCTTCCCAACTACCTTGTGGCACCCAAATATATGCCTCTGTCTGCAGTCCAGGGCGCCACTGCACCTTATCAGACCCCCATGCATGTGGTAGGATTATTATGCTTGGTTGTCTTTCATTCTAAATCTCACAGGTTGTGAGGTAGATAAAAATACATTGCAGCCATATTTCCATTCAATTTCGCATTTAAATAACACGGACGACGTTGTCTGTATATCAGTTCACAACTATGAAATAGCATTTCATTTTCTTCAGTAAGGAGTGCCACACGTCTGTCCGCGACTTTTCACATTTGGTCGTGGCCCTGGCAGGCCACAATCGTGGTAACGATTGTTTCTTCATACACGTAAACCATTCCATCTCGGAACAGGATGCTGTCATTTTCTGTTCGTGTCAATAAAGCTATTGATACTGTAAGCTTTTCCGGGTTCGGAGACCAACCCCCCAGCAGCGTATTGCAGTGTCTCTTGTTTACGGCTCCTTACTGTTTTCCTAGACGACCAGCCACTTCCTGTTTCACAGCAGTTCCCGCTTTGCAGCATCGCGGCCTAATCATGGCTGACATGGAGGATTTGTTCGGCAGCGATGCTGACTCTGACAACGAGCAGAAGGCTGATGGTAAGTAATTGGTGACCGCCGAGGGTCTCTGTGCGTCGGGTTATTGCCTTTCTTACCTTGAGTGTGGCTTCCGTTTAGCCAGTAATCGGCTATGTTTACCTCTGTAGCGGGGCTCAGTACCGGCCACGCAGTTGCATGTGTATATGATCCCGGAATGCACCTTCGCTGTATATGTTGTGTGCTACGTATTGTGAAACGGCTGTCGGTAAACCGGGATGCAGAGATCCGCATTCATGCGAAGACATGCTTAGGTTAGGAAATCGGTGGCTCTCCAGCTGCTGGGATCCAGAGGGGGAGAGTTCGTTTCACCATTAATTATGAAGGTCCCGACTCCAAACCTTGACAACTCTCTCCGGTTATGGCCCTGCACAACGCATAATTCAATGGGTAAGGAGACTGAAGAAATCCCACTAAAGTAACTACACTTAATACTCCATCAGCAGCTCACTGGGCTGCTCTTCACAATGTGTGGTGCAGACTCGCATGGTATATCTCCCTTTGGTGAATATAATCACTACATTTCATTCTGTCTGTTGTGCGTGTGTATATAAATATATGTACAGTGTGTTGTAACCATAGATAAGTTCACTAGTCTAAGAAACGCAGTAACTTTCGAATACAAAGTTCCATTTAAATATATTTTCACACATTACAGGAGGACCATTTTCTCTGCGGCTTATATCTTAACAAGCATAAGAAAAATCACTTATTATTAGATTGCATTGTCAGATTTACTAGAAAGGTAATAACCAATAGCTAAGACTACAGATACAAGTAAAGTAGCATAGTAAATTACACTAACGCTTCTGGTTACTGCTTGGGCTAACATGGGTATACAAATATCGTTTTGTTTTACAGAGTCGGATTCTGGGTCTGCATCAGATTCAGAACCAGGAAATGTTGGTTCTGGCAGCAACCCTTCAGGAAGTGAAAGTGAACGGGATGACGACGATGAGGCAGTTTCAAAGCCTAGCAACAAAGAGTTATTTGGCGATGACAGTGAGGATGATGTTGGGTCTCAGCATAGCGGCAGTGACAATCGATCTGAACGATCAGACAATCAGTCTGAAATAGCACACTCTGATCAAGAAGAAAATGATCAGTCCGATGCAGAACAACATAGTGGTTCAGAAGGTCTCCACGATGAAGACAATGAAGACTTTGCAGAACGTAGATCAGATCGAAGTAGCCACCATTCAGAAGCAGAAGGGTCAGAAAAAGATGCTCATTCAGAGGATGAAAAATGGGCAAGGAATGATAAAAGTGACCAGTCTGATGATGATGAGAAGATGCAGAACTCTGATGATGAGCTACAGCACTCTGACGATGAAAGAAACCAGAGATCTGATGATGAGGTACACCAAAGATCAGAAAGATCAGATGATGATGATGAGCACCAACGGTCAGATGATGAAATGAATCACCAGTCAGATGCAGAAGAGCATGAAAACCGTCTATCTCATGATGAAGATCGCGGATCTGGCAATTCTGATGATGAGGATAATGAAAGGCAGCACTCTGATGATGAACGACGACATTCAGATGATGAGAGGCAACGCTCAGACGGAGAAGAACAGGACAACCAGCATTCAGAAGATGAACTTCAGCATTCAGATGATGAAAATGAACGCCAGCGCTCTGATGACGAACCTCAACATTCAGATGATGAGGAACATGAACGTCAAAGGTCAGAAGATGAGGAAAGGCAGAATTCCGATTATGAAGGGCATGGACGTCATCGTTCAGATGGAGAGGAGCAAGATCGTAATTTGGGTAAGTTTCACTTGCATCTTTTTTTTTTAAAGTTAATGAAAATCATTAACTGTTTCAGTATGATAAATTGTGTATTTTAGGATCATATTAAAGTGGTTGATTTTTTTTTAAATGTATCCATTAAGAAAGGGGCTAGACTGAGGTGGGTGGTATGCCTCAACCATTGTAATTTTAATCATAGAAAATATTTCATAAAGGTTATGTTTCACTATTGACTTATTGTGAGCCACGTCACTCGTCTTTGATAGTTAAAGTGTTGGGTTACACCGTTTCACCCTAATTTATTCCTGTAATTACTGGATGCGTCTCTGTTTTGGTCAATGAAATATTTCACAAGCGTCTACAGATGCCATGTAGAGGAGGATTTTATAAGCAGACCCTTTAAGGTGATGAACAGGTGTATTTTAACAATTTTTAAATCTATCCCCCCAATATATACACCTAATAAATTGAAAATATTTAATGTAATTTTTTTCCCCTCTCCCCTTTGTGTATCTTATCAACTGATCAGCATTGGTAAAGTTTTTGACCAGCACAATATATAGATCTAAAATGATTATTGTTTTCAGAGTTGCTAGATGTGTGACAAACCTCTAGTTTCTGGTTTCTTTTAAAGAATCTGGTAAAGGCAGTGACAGCGATGACGAGATTGTCCGGCACAAGCATAAAAAAGTTATAGCATCGGATTCTGAAATGGACAGTGATGGAGAAGGACCCAAAGGTACTGTTTCTGAGACATTCCTAGATATGGTGGACTGAATAAAAATAACTTGACAAATGGTAAAAAATGGAATGAAAATGTCAAGTTTTCAAATAAAGTAATATTTAGTTAACTTACTGTTACCACATAGTTACTGCAGTTACAGCTCTGGTCACATGCGTCATTCATAAGGAGACTACAATATTTCTTTTATGTTCTAAATTATTTTTTTTTAATATCTATTTGTAGCAAAAAAAGATGTTGCTGATTTGTTTGGTGATGCGGATGACATTTCTTCAGGCAGTGATGGTGAAGATAAACCAGCCACTCCGGGACAACCCCTAGTATGTACCATAAGCATGTATTATCACTCTGTGTGCGTAGCCCAGCCATCAACCCTCTAGAGTCTGATTGTGCAAAAAAAGGTGAACCTGAATATTATATATTTCTTCTCAAGGATGAAGATGGAATGGATCAGGACCAACAGGAAGAAGAACCCATTCCAGAAACTAGGATAGAAGTTGAGATTCCAAAAGTCAATACAGACCTGGGGAATGATTTGTATTTCGTGAAACTTCCCAACTTTCTCAGTGTTGAGCCCAGGTGAGGTTTTGGATACTTTTACAACTTACAAAAGAGGCTGAGTTGACCTTGCATAAAGCAATTGGGGACGTGACTTTCAGGAACTCTCCCTGCATTACCTACGTATTATGGAGCTGAAGGAGGCCACTAAGACTTCATAATCTAAAGATTTGAGGTCTAACTTTCCTCCAAGCTCTAACAGAACCCAAAATCAATTGGTTGTGAATATACACTTTCTAATTCTTTACTTAATATAGGCTGCTTCTAATTAATTAGTTATAGTATCTTAGTAAGATGTTAATGACCAATAAATCTGATGGGGGTGGCATTCAGGCCCATATGGTATTTATGAGACATTCATAGCATGCTACACTGATGCCTTTAACACATTACAACTGTACTACAAAGATATACCACAGCTAGCACATCCCTTAAGATTCATTCAGACAGACGCTGACTGTCACTCTTATACATACATACAGACTGGGATACAGTACATTAGCACATATATTAATTGAATAATAAGATAAACTACATAAATTAAGCCTAATGATGGACAATCTATATGGTGGCTACCTTTAGCTCCTTTTATACCTTCCTTTAAATAGGATGAAGTCTATTTTATGTTTTGTAAACTTTAGACATGCTTTGTTTTAAACTACTTTTATTTAATGTATTAGACCTTTTGATCCTCAATATTATGAAGATGAGTTTGAAGATGAAGAGATGTTGGATGAAGAAGGAAGAACTAGGCTGAAATTAAAGGTATTCACCTTGTTTGTTAGTCAAAGCATGTATTCCATTGGTTCATGTAGATGTATTTGAAATAAAGAAAAAATTGCTAGTTTTCTAAAAAGGCTGCTGAATTTTAAATATTTGTAATTGCATAGCGAAGTACTAACACATAAAAAAAAAAATTATATGCATCTCAATATGACATGTAATTTTTTTATTTTTAATAGGTTGAAAACACAATCCGATGGAGAACACGACGGGATGAAGAAGGAAACGATATCAGAGAGAGCAATGCCCGAATTGTTAAATGGTCTGACGGCAGGTCGGTGATATAACTAAATGTGATTTGGTTAACTTGGCTACTGGCTCGTATTTTTTTTTTATTCCTTCGTGGCGTCTGACCAGGTGGTTGAATAAATGTTTTTGATCAGCGTGGGAATTTTGTCTAAAAAGAAAGCAAGTAGCCCTGCATTCAAATCTCCAATCTGTTAGTTTTAACGCTTCAGGATAATGCCTGAATCCTAAACTTTGTGTCTACTAACACTACAAATGTGCATGGGACTCTCACAGCTACTGATGCTTCTCTTCTTCATACAGCATGTCGTTACATCTGGGTAATGAAGTGTTTGACGTCTACAAAGCTCCACTCCAAGGAGATCACAACCATCTGTTTATTAGACAGGGTACTGGTCTGCAGGGCCAGGCTGTCTTCAAAACAAAGTTGACCTTCAGGTAGGTTTGTGAGGTTAACTTTTTAGTTGATTGCATTTTTATATGAATATTTTTATTATTTTAGAAATATAAGCAGTAATCCTGTTTTCTGTTGATTTAGAAGTCTGCTTTAAGGCATACATCCCTTATATTTTTTTGCTCTCTCTTCCAGGCCTCATTCTACAGACAGTGCCACCCACAGGAAGATGACACTGTCACTCGCAGACAGATGTTCCAAGACTCAGAAGATTAGAATCCTTCCAATGGCAGGACGTGACCCAGAATCTCAGAGGACAGAGATGATTAAGGTGATGTGACCTCTAACAGTAACTAGCAGAAAGAAAAGATAAAGTAGTACATTTACTCAAGAAACGGGGTTCTGATACAATATAGTTGTAGTTATGCACTAGCTGAGGGAATTTCAGACTGGTATGTAATCCTTATGCCGAATGGCACAATATGAAGTCATCTAAAAAGACTTTTCTGTGATTCTACGATTCAAATACTATCACACTCATGTCTTTGATCACAAACAAATTGGGCTACAAACAGCTGGTGTAATAAACAATAATACAGTCTGAACACAGTAACCAAACTCAATCCAGTAATCTGTGGGGGTATAAAAAAAAAAATCATTGCGTGTGCGGCTTTTATCGCCATTTGAAACAGCTCATCGGGAAAATCATAAAATGCTAGTATGGGTCTCCAGCTCACTGCTCTCGACATGAACGTGGTCTGTCACTGACTTGGGGCAACCGTCTAAAGACTCCAGAGGCTGGTTACTCTATTCAAACTTTTATTTTATTATAAGAACTTGTACACTTCCTGTGAAACAAGTGTTGCAATTCACTGCTGCCAATTTATATCGCTTTGAGTCTTTTCCAAAGGTTTTTTGGAGGCTCATTTGGAGATATTGTGTTGATTTTTCTATGATTCATATGAAGCATTTAGATAGCTGAAGGCTAAGAATCGGGGTAACATAAGCTGCTTGTTGGCTGTGTGCTAAACGTTTGTAAAACACATTTTCTTACTATTTTGCAGAAAGAGGAGGAGAGGCTAAGAGCATCGATCCGCAGAGAGTCTCAACAGCGGAGAATGAGGGAGAAGCAACACCAGCGCGGCTTGAGCGCAAACTACCTGGAACCCGATCGCTATGAAGATGAGGAGGAAGCAGATGAGTCTATAAGCTTAGCTGCCATTAAGAACCGTTACAAAGGCGTACGAGGTACAGTTGCGTGGAATAAGAAAGCTTGTCTGCAAAGAAATCACAAGTACCTTGATTAACCAATATGTTGACCTTGTTTTCATAAAAGAAAGCTATTTACTTAAACACATTCTTATGTTCTCTGTAAGGAGGCCACACAAATCCTGATATCATCCATGCCTACAAGTCTGGCTTGTGTTACTGTGTTGTTTGACAGCAGCGTGCGCAATAGCTTTTGGAGAAAGAGGACAAGATGTCCACAATGAAATTTAAATACAACACTAGTTAAACTTGGGAAGACGAGGGATTTATGATAAAGCAGTCTTGAGTCCAAGGAGCTTGACTTTGAGAAGGATTACAGCGTAGACCAGACGATTATTCTAGCTGCTGCCTGTCCCATTCTGTGGGATGCAATTCATCTCTGCTTTAAGATCAAATGTATTTTAATGAATGACCAGCAGGGGGAGACATGTTTAAATACATATGCCAGAGCTAAGGCAATAAGGAATCATGCTTTCTGTGATGTCAAGTTAAATGATTGTTATGCATTTCTAGAAATAACAAAAATAGATTATCTAGCTATTCACATAGCAAAAACTAAACACACAATGTTTTGTACAACAGAGGAGAGGGCTCGCATTTATTCATCAGACAGTGATGAAGCATCTGATGATGACAGAGCTCAGAGATTGCTCAAGGCAAAGAAGCTAAACAGTGATGATGAGGTAAGTGAACTTGGGTTAAATGACAGACCTTGGCCTATTTGCATGGTTTTACTTTGTGGCACCCTCACTATAAACACAGGATCCAAGGAAAATGGAATGTTGGACCATACATTTGCATCTTAGGGTCGTTGGTAGAGTCTCCAGCAAACATATATTTAGGGGGACAAAAGTAGGGAGGTGATATAAAACTATATATATGTGTTTTATAACATACATGCACACAAAAATCAGATTTCTTTATTTACAGCAACCTCTGTGAAGAATGCCTCCTATTTTAACTATAAGATATGTACATAAGCACTTGCCCCAGGACCCAGATTTCATCTATAGGATTTTTCCAGCATCCAGATTGCACCTACAGTGGTCTACTTTGAGTAACGCGACCCTTTATTCATTCTATACCCTTCATAGACAGTAAAATTAATCGATAGACTGTGAAAATACACACATTGTCAAACACATTCATACACTTGCACATGTACACTTGCCCTTGCAGCCACATACTTGCTGTAACATACACACACACACTTGCTCACACTTTCTATTTGTCTCCACTTCTCTTTGATCCTCCTTTTTCTTTATCTCAGATCTTTTCTCTTTTCTTTGTCTCTCTGTTGATCCCCCTTCCGTTTATCTCCCATGCCCTTTCTCTTTAGCTTGCCTCCTCTTTCTCTCTGCTCCCCACTATCTCCACTTTCTCTTTACTCCTCGCTGTCTCCACCTCACTTACGTTTCTCAAGCCCTGTGTTGTGAGCACAAGGTCTGTTCATACAGACGGCTGTCCCGCTGTGCCATCACGGTGTGTGGCTTTAGTGCTGAGCACCAAGGTATCGCTCGCCGATATGCTTCTCGGGGGAGCAGTTAAGTAGGTCTGGACCTTGCGCTCCCTTTATTTTGGGCTAATAGAGGGAGATCTAGGATCTCCCTAACCACCCTGCTCCTCTGATGTTTCAGCCACCCCCCCTCCCTAGCAATGCCACTGAGTTTCATATTAACTTGGTCTTCTGAGTCAGGCTGTCCTCTGGTTTGCTTAAGAAGTTAATTGAAGTGAAGTGTGTTATTCTCTTGTTTCATTGTGGTTTGCCATCAAAATGTCCCGCGATACATAGCCAACATTTTGTGCATCTAGTCTGTAATATGGCATCAGATCTGTAAAGTTGCCTCGCGTTGAAATCCTAGTGAAGAACAGCCTTCAAAATGTCAGCGACTTACGTAGCCTTTTGAAGCTGCCATATTAATCTGTAGTTGGTTACAGCCAACCTAAATTGGAATTGAAAAGCATTCAGTGCTGATACTCACTCTGTAGTCTGCTCTGTCATTGTCTGAGGTCATTGTTGATTATTGGAGCTGTGCAAATTTTGTATTAAGCGGGAAGACTGGGGAGAGCTGCTTCGGGGGACACATTCTTTTTCCCAGGTTCATTCAAAATGGAATACATTAATTTGTAATTACTTGTTAAGAATACTAACCTTTTAAGAGCGCAGAAGTGTATGTGAGCCACGTCATTTATTCCTCTAACATGCCTTTTTTTACTTAATCAGGAAGGGGAACGTCCTGGAAAAAGGAAGGCAGAGGATGAGGACAAAGCTAACAAGAAGCACAAGAAATATGTTATTAGTGATGACGAGGATGAAGATCTTTAATTTTTTTTATATATATAAACCTGTACAGAAGAACTGAGTGAGTGAGCATTGCTGGTATTTCTAACCAGAAAATTTGATGACGGTATGTTAAATTGTATGTATAAAATAAATCTAAAACTACAATGTTTTTTGTTTGTTGTGTTTAAATATTTCTAACAAGCAGGTAGAACGGATTAAAAGCCGGATAACCTGGAATGATGGTACTTTTTCTTTTAAGGACATATGGACTGATACTTAGGGTAGAGCTCCATTTCTTAAAGGATGTGTAGAGCTGGCGATATGGTTACAAATGGCTCTTTTGTACGTACCAATTATCCATTTATTTGTTCTGTCTTAAATAAACTTGGAGATGTAGCTGAGGGTATTGTTATTGTAGGTGGTAACCTGAATTTAGTGCTCAGCCCGGGACAGCCACTCTCCGATACTCAAAAAAGTAAAAAAAAAGGCATGGCATACAACTCAGCTGGCTGACAGCTGGAGAATATTGCCAGAAATGAGGGACTATATAAAACAGCATATGCCCAAAAAGATTTCCAGGGACCTTAGAGCCGCCTTCACCTGCAGAGGAACTTTCTGAAGTTATAAAATCAGCCCCTAACGGGGCCCGGGTAACGATAATGCCCAAACCAGTTGGGGATTGGAAGCTGTGTGGCAATTACAGACCAATCTCACTTTTTGATGTTGAAGTGTTTGTTAATAGTTTGAAATAGACTTCGGGACCTTCTCTGGTCCACCAGATAAGAAGCAAGAGACAATGCCACTCGTTCTTAAGACTTCTACTCTTAGCTAGAGGACAAAGAATCACCACACATTTTCTTTCTAATGAAGCATTAAAAGCATTTGACAGGTTCAGTTGGACTTTCTTAAAACTCATTTTCAGGAAAATAGGTCTGGGAACATCCCTATGCTGTTGGATGCACTGTATCAATCCCCCATGGTTAGAATACGCATAAATGGTACATTATCTGACCCACTTCCCCTGTCAATTGGCACTAAGCAGGGATGCCCTGTGTCTCCCTTACTATTTCTCCTGACGTTGGAACCCCTTTTTAAATGCTGTTAGAGCTAATATTTAGTTGGCTTGGGTTAGAATTAGGACAGTCCTCACAAAATTGCAGCCTTTGCCGACCACCCCTTGCTGACGGTCACGTAGCCGTCTAACTTCAAGATTAGTATGTCGAAGTCTGAAATGCTTAACATTTCATTTCACTTCCTAGTAATCTTGTGTAAACACTGCTCTGGGGCCATGTACTACTGAGGAACCCACATAAGAGCGGATTTAAATGAAATGTTTACACTTCATTTTCTGAAACATAAACAAAAATACAGTTGGACCTGTAGAGATGGACTAAACTGCGCCACTTGTGGTTCGGCAGAGTGTCGGTTATTAAAATGAATGCCCCCCTCTCTTACTTTATATCACCTTAGCCAACCAATGAAATTACCAACCACTTTCTTTGTGAATTTTAAACAATTGCTTAGCAAGTTCATTTGGAAGTCTAAGGCCCTGAGGTTGGGATACCAATATCTTTCTCAGATCAAGGCGACAGGTGGATTGGGACTTCCTGAGCTAGAAAATTATTATAAGGTCTCACATCTTGGCAGGATTGTGGAGAAAGGCTTCATCTTAACTGTGCTTTAACTAGAGCAGAATTTCTTGCTGGTCCCAAGCCCGGTTGCTGATGATTTACAATATATCTCACAGCTTCAATTCCTATAAACGCTCTCTAAAGGGAATGCTGCATCCAACCACTTGGCACCTCAATCACTTGATTTCACGTGACAGAATCATTCCATTTCTTCAGACTGCTGGAGATTCCTCTCTTGCTCCTTTCCTTTCTATTCTTTATTTTCCTGATCTGTTCAGCCTTCTCTACACCTAAGGGTTAAAGGTTGATTCCTTCCTATTACATACTGTATTTTGTAGGCACATGTTATATGATGTGTCTTAGAGAAGCGTGCCCCATCCATCATATATGTTCATATATACTTAACAGCACTATATCAACAATTGGATACAATATTGATGGATATAACGATGGATACTTTTACTTTATTGGTAGACCTTAGGTAGCTGACAATGTTCATTTTGAAAAATCTGCAATAAATAAATATTAAACATTACATTACAAGTATTACATTTAATCTCTGGCTGTTTCATTTTAAATTTTTAGATTGGTTTACAGGGCAGGTTCAACCACATTTATCTTAGCTGCTGCCTCTCCCATTCTGTGGGATGCAATTCATCTCTTTGCTTTAAAATCAAATGTATTTTAATGAATGACCAGCAGGGGGAGATATTGTTAAATACATATGCCAGAGCTAAGGTCAATGAAGAATCATGCTTTCCGTGATGTCAAGTTAAATTATTCAGTTACGCATTTCTAGATTGTCCTGGAAAAAGGAAGGCAGAGGATGAGGACAAAGCTAACAAAAAGCATGAGAAACAGGTTATTAGTGATGAAGAAAATGAGTATGGAGATGTTTTTTTAAAGCTGTACAGAAGAGTTATGAGTTACTGAGCAGTGCTAGTATTTTCTCCAGATACCTTTTATAACAATTGTATGTATACAATAATTCTAATATTACAATGTTGTTTATAAATGATTCTTGTTGTGTTTAAATTTTTCTAACAAGCAGGGAGAATGGATTAAAGGTCGCAGACCATGGAACTTTGCCTCTTTGATCCATTTGATTCTGGTACCGTATTTGGTATTCAGATCTATAGTTAACAATGTACTGGTTCTTTGGTGTGGAAATGATTGTCAGTTACCAGGATAATTTAGTAGGCTAAAAAAAAGCAGTGAGATGTATAAAGAAAGGTCTGTAGCGGGATGGAACATGTAGAAATATAATGCTAATACATAATACAGAGTAAACATAATAGAAAATTGTTGTTCAAAAACATAGTTCATATGCTGTGTATCAAATGTCAGCGATTAGCAGATAGTTAATACATTTTACGTTAATGAAAGTAGTGGGGATTGTGCTATGATTACCCGCTATCCCACCAGAACCTTTATTACCCCAAATAACCACATGCACAGTGTATGAATAATAAGAGACCGCGGCTTTTATTAACATCAACAAAACAGCACTGTGTTAGGCCTATACTTCATCGACCTTATCACATAAGAGGTCAGGGCAGAGGAGGATTGAGACCCGACCTGCCATCCTTAACACTGACTTCCAATTTTCTAATTTAACAATCACCCGCCACAACAATGCTCTTTAACCCCTAAATCAGCAGGGGGCCTAACACCCCAATGCCATGGACTGCTCCATTGCCTGCTGTAACCAGGTTAAAAAGATCCAAGCCAACCTTGGCCCTGCCACCATATCTATCCGCATCAAGCCCAGATAACAGCAAATATGGAGTCCAAATTCATGTTTCCAAGGCCTTAACCAAGATCAGCAAGGTAATGCTAGCTGGCTTTCAAAAGTGGCACGGAGTCGGGTCACACAAAATTATTATTCGCTTGGGACCCCCAATCTACATATGATGACCAATCACGCAGCACTCACCCATAATCATACATGTGCTCTACTATGCTAATTCCGAGGGGCCATGTGCCGTGTGCCCTGTTGCAACAAGGTACATCAGGTGACAACTTTACATGTAAACATTTTGTACACACACAGATTTTACAAATACAAAGTCTTAATACCAGACACCTTTGAAAGGGCTCTTACTCCCAGTGAAAGCAGTATTTTTAGAGGGTAATACTATTATGTGCATACTTTCATTCATATGATACATACTGATTTTTGTAAGACTGCATGTTCCAGTTCGACTGAGTACAGTATCAAAGTCTCAACTGTATTATACGCAATGAATTACTATCATAAAATTGAAGGGCTGTACCCTTGCGCGTTGTAGTCGTAGGACATTGGATCATGTTCTAGAGAACTGGCCTTGTGTTCTTAGGATAATTAGAACATTGGGTAACTGATATGAGAGCAAGTGAATGCCAACTGGGACAACCAAGTGCGGTGACCTCTGTGTATAATATATAAGTTAGCCTCATGGAAAGCAGTCTCCTTGTAACATCATTTATTTAGCAGAAGCATTGCTTAGTTCTCACAGAATTCAGATTTTTCATATTTGAGCATTATGAAAGCAGATTTGTTCTACTACTAAGTTGGCATTTTAGATATGTATAACGTATATATAACGTATATAACGTTCATATAGATTTGAAAAGGATTCTTGGATAGGGGGTGCGTATTTTACATTTGTGCAGCGTTAAACCCATCAATGCCATGAGTGTCAAAAGTACTTAAAGGCCAACTGCTGTCAGTTATACTTTGCTGCAGATGATCCCTTTCCGTCCCATCAGTGAGATTCAGAGAGGGGGGTCACTTAGGTCATAAAATATACTAAACATTTTTATTAAAAATATCTTAAATATATTTAAAAAATATTTTTACATTTTAATTACATATTGTATTACTATCTAATACCTAATGAGTAAGATTTTAGGTCACTGATTATTAATTGGATTTGTGGGCTAAACATGTCACAAGTGATCCAATAGTGGTTACAGATTTTTACATTTTTTTTGTTCTATTTTTAACAGCTTTTAACCTAATAGATTGTTATATGATCAATTATTAATGACTCATTAGGTCACTGATCATCGAGGGCGTAACTAGAAACCACAAGGCCTGGCGTGAAAATTGCCCCAGGGCCCCCCAACTTCACAACTTGTCTGTGCCTTCTTTGCCCCTTGCCCCTCTTCTAACATACACACTGACACACATATGTAAATACACTTACAAAAATCACACACACTTACTCATACTCATTAAAACACACACATACACATTAATTCTAACACACTCTTCATTTCACCCACTTATACATAGATGCTCACACACACACAATAACACATCCATGCTCACGTACACAATTACACATCCATGCACACACACACACACACACAATTACACATCCATACTCACTCACACATACACATCCATGCTCACATACATACATATACTGTATATATACATACATCCTACCCCCGATTACCTCTCGGAAGGGCTCTTTCTAAACTATTTTGAACCAGTATGAGGAGACAGGAACAAGGGGCCGATGCGACCCCTGTAGTTTTGCGATTGCTGATCATTGATTAGTCTTACCGATAATCAGCCAGTGACCTAAACTAGTGGTGCGTATTATACACAGGTGTGTAATATACTCAAGATTTTATGGTATATGTATAAATAATACAGGGAGGTATATATATATATACATATATATATATATATATATAGTTTCTTGCTTTACAAATGAACCATTTATGCCACTCACCATTATACAAGAAGTATGTAATTTTCAGCAGCAGTAAACCTATGTTTATATTGCTGCATTCATGTAACTGTCTTTGCTTTTGACAGTCCTTAAACCGTGAACTCTATATTTTTTGCCATTTACTGAACGCTTTACTTTATAAGAAAAAGAGTACAGAAAGTGCTGCGATATAATAAGTACAGGTGGCTACAACCGGTTTCATCGAGGTAAAATAGGTGTGAGCATATTAGAAAGCATATTAGATACTAAGTAAGTAGTAGAGAGCGGGCAGACATGCAGACACAATTGGCGGGAGGAGGTAAATGGGTCTTTGATGATTTTACGCTGTCCTTTAGAAATAATTTCAGTTTTATTGAAATACCATCTGGGTTAAGGTGCTTGAGCCAGAAAATGATGGATAAAAGACAGCCAGGCCTGGCTGATAGAGATTATGTGCAAGTTCTACACCTAAATAGCAGAATGTCCGCTGTGCGGGACAAAAAGGATGCTGTGAGGACAATCTGTTGGAGAGGACTACTATGGCTATTTTTCTCTCACACACGCCAGTTTAAATGAAAAGTTAGGCATCTAATCGAAACCCCTATGTCATTGTCCAGTCCCAAATACAGGATATATATATATATTCTGTTTTGATTTATAGTCTCCAAAAGTGGCGACTTGATTTGCTTGTCTAAATTATTCATAAAGCACCAACGTATACCACAGTATAAAAGCAAAAATGTATGTACGCAAATGGCGCAGCTAGCAGCCTAAAGCTAAATGTCATCACGTGTGAAAATTCATGTTAATCCATAATTCATTTGCGCTAATTTGTTTAGAAGCCAGCGGTATCGAAATTGCTTACTTAAACCACATGAAGGAAGATGAGAACCTTCTATATTTATCGCTTGGGAATGTAGGGTGACTATGAGATGCTGGTGACTAAGTGTTGGAATATAGAGGAAGAGATTTTTATGGGCGGTTTGCCTGCTAGTGCAAAGCTAGCGGAACATTCTTTGCATGAAATAATCTAAGGGAAATATTTTGTACTGCATGTTAAAAATTCCACAGGAAGTTGATATTATCCTGGTCTTGATGGTGACCAATGTAAATATTGCAGTACTTGGCAGTAAGTGATTGAAATTGCTGGTTAATTCCACTAGGGGGCAGTGTGACATCTTTATCACTTAATCTCTGAAAACAGTTATATTGTGGATGGTGGGCTTAACACTTTTTTTACAAGCTAAATCTTTATACACTGTTCGGTGACCTCTGTATCCATGAGGAGGCTATTTAGGCAATGTAAGAATATATTTGTAAATGTACAATTAAAGCATGTACATTCTTATCTATTTCTAGTGGGTTCCTAAGGCTGTAGACCAGGTTAAGATGTATTCTATTCAGAATAGGTGAAAGGCTGTAACATATAACCACATAGAGTTCTAGTCTATATATATATATATTACCTATACCTATTAACCATATGAATGGTTGTTGTGGGGGGTGTTCAGCTGTGGGGTTTATTCACCAAAAGGAACGTTGACAGAATAGAGTTGTGGTCTCTATTAAATATTTATTATGAAGGGCCAACACCAGCATCTTTGTCCAGTTGAAATTGCTGAGTTGGCCCTGCATAATGCATAATTTAATGGTGAGGGTACATTAAACTATATAAGACTGTACTATATAGACTGTAAGCTCGTTTGAGCAGGGTCCTCCTCACCTGTTGTCTCTGTAAGTCAATTTATGTTACATACTGCTTGTTATGTCCTGTCTACCCATTGTACAGCGCTACGAAATTTGATGGCGCTATATAAAACAATAAATAATAATAATATAATATACAAGGCCAAGCTTATTGGGGATGGGCCTCCGTAAAGTATGGGAGCTGAAATGCCAGCTCTCCTGATAACTCTCCTTTAAATGAATAGACCCCGAAAGACTTGGTTACAATAATAACTGGAAGCTAAATGATCCTCCACTAAAATGCAGACATGGAAGTGGGAATATGGACATGTGGATTGCGGTGAAATGCAAACTCGTTATTCATTCCTAAAACCTAAGCCTGTCAAGCCCACTGTTGCAAATAATTTAGTTTTTGTTACATTTTTTGTCTAATTAACATCGACCATCAAGCTAGCTCACTGGTGTTACACTGAATATTAGTTACATTTCATCTCTGGATGTTGCTTTCATCATTGCTTGATCCCGAGAGGGTAGAATGACACAATCCTAGAATCTTGGAAAACCGCAGATAGAGATTTATAAAGGAAAAAATGTAAATTAATCGTAAAAGCATTAAAGGTCTAATAACTCCAAATATCAAGCGGTCTCTAGTGTATCAAGTGCTGTAATATATTTATTTTAAGCTGTCAACACAACAGAGACGACAAAGCTCTTGGGTTGGGTAAGGTAATGCTTGAGCCATGAAATACATAATATCTCAGCCAAGTCAATGACCCGTGCCTTCAAAGCCTAGAACGTTGCTCATTAACCAAGAGCTCATTTCTTTTCACGTCTAAGTACACGGCAGAAGCTGAGTCTGATACTGAGCACAGTATCAGTATATAGTTTAATGTTTTATAAGTAGGAAGGGATTTCACTTCACTAAACTGTGGGTTTGGGCCAAACATTCCACCAACATCTCCCCCGTTAACTATGCAGATCGGCCTATACTGGATGGCTTGTTCTATAAAAATGGTCCAGTTGACCCTGCATAATGCATCATTAAAATATGTTTTATTCATCTTCAACCTCCGGCTTAATGAATAAATATGAAGTGTGAGACACAACAGAGAGAGGAGAGAAGGCGTGAGGGGATGGCGGAGGTTGAAAGAATTGCTTGTTATATGAATTGCTAGAAAATGTATTTGTGGATGCACACATTTAGATACGTCAGGACTACAAGGATTAGATGGTTAAGCAGATGTTATTAAGCTGCTACTCCTTAAACATGTAAGTGTGTTATGTGGTTATTTCATACCTGCCAAGTGTCCTCCTTAAGGAGTCCCTTTGTTGGGCCCAAATCTCTATGTCCCTCTAGGAGCTCAGGATGTTTGGTGGATCATAGTGTTCTGCAGCTTCAAAATGCACAATAAAATGCATATAATGTGGTTATATATTAGATTATTAGATTCTATAAACAGCCTTATATATCACAATGGCATATAAAATGTCTAAGTTAAAAAAAACCCTCTAAGTTTAAAAGCTCTAGAAATACAACTTATTGGGAGCCTTCATTTCTCCTTAAAATGTCAGTTTATGCTGCATATGAAGCAAAAATGCAGGGGCGGAGGATGGGGAGTACATTGTAACAGCCAAGTCTAAAATACAACATTAAACATAGAGCATAAATAAACACAGTGCTGCAGTTATAACGTGCACATCCATATTGGAAAATAACAAAATACATTTGACAAGGTGATTTTTTTTTTTCTAACGATGCTATTTAGCTGCCGGTATCGGCTTCAACTAAACAACTAAACCAGCTGCTATGATGTCTGTGTCAGTCAATACTTCTTAGAGCAAGGTAATGAGTCAGCTGAGAGATAGGAACCGTCTGATGTCATTTTTAACTTGTAACACACTTTCCGAACACTTTCGTGTCGGTAGATGAGTGTATTCTGAGTAACTGCTAATCAGGGCTCATTTATAATCATGGGGCATATTGTTAAATGTGAAGCAATCAAACATTTCACTGGTATCCATGGAGATTGCTCCAGATTAGGCATGTGCTCCAGAATTTCACATATAAATATAGTCAAATATGGCTTATGATTTTTTTCATGGAAATATTCCCCCTATCTATCTATCTATCTATCTATCTATCTATCTATCTATCTATCTATCTATCTTTCTATCTATCTATCTATCTATCTATCTATCGTCATATATTTGTCCTCCAGAAACGTGCTTTTCTTTTCTGTAACTGAACGTTAACTTGTACCCTTAAGGATTTAGTACATAGAGGGCCTCTTCACGTGGAGTGACATAGTAATGCTATTAGCAGCATGACCTAGAGAACTGATGCTTTCATTCATGGCACAAAATTACCAGAGTTTGATTTTGCTCTTGAGAAGCCCTCTTCAATTGAAAAAAAAATACAAACAAAAGGGAGAAGTGGATAGGTTATGTAGCTAATATTCCAGTATGGGTGCTCAAACTACAGATACTTTTATCATGAATCCCTACCCCTGGCAGTCAACATAATTCTCACCTCAAGGGAACTTCCCAACTCTAATGGCTCGGAGAGCTGCCTGTTCTTTTCTATATAGGATCTGGGAGGGAAGCTCATAAAAAAACTCAAAGCTGCATTAGAAGAACTATAAATGGGTTATGTGCCTTTAATTAAAGATACAGTATTGTTACCATCACTAAAAACCACAGTCGCCTCTTACATCCATCCAACATAGTGGACAACAGGATGAACAAAAGACCAAATGAGCACTTGGTGAACTCATTGTCCCATGGCCTAGCTATAATAAGTCAAAAAATGTCATGTAAACAGAGGGGGCTGTGGATGATCAAAAATGGTGAAGTTAATTTCATCCTTGCAAATGATGCACAGCATAGATGCAAATAATGCCAAACAATAAAGTCTGACATGTTTTGTCCTTAAAATACTTAATCACAGACTAACCAGTTATTAGTAGTTATATAAGTATGAATGAAATGAATTCTTGCCTCTGCGTTCTTCGGGGTCCAGAAGAGACAGTAAATACCTCTCAAGTGTCCTTTTTAGGATGAACAGTCTCTCTTTGGGACTCAGTCCCGCTGCCCCTCATTTCTTTCCCGATGTCTCTTTTCTAGAAGTGCAGAATGTTTTTTTGAGTATGAGCGTATTTTTGTGTTCTGTAGCCCTGTTATAAAGTGGATAACAAAAGCAGAAATTGGTTTTGGGTTCTTCTAAAGGCTTTTCTCAGTTATTTATATAAGTATTAATAGTTCATAATGTAACATTAAAAGTCTTGTAAAGCCCCATCCGTAACCAGACCTCTGACCAAAATCAATGTGTCCCTTTTCGGCCATTTGAAATGTTGGGAGATATGCATTCAGTGTTGTTTGCGTTAAAAGCCTTCAAGGATCTGGCCTTACCTCTGAAAACACTATCATTTCCCTTGACACATTCCAGCTCAAGAAAGCATGATAGACACTAAAAACGAGGTTACATTTTCAATGATCGTTAAGGGCTTGTGTTAGAGAAAGAAACAGAATTACTTGGCAGTACGGCGCACTGATAGTGATGTGGCAGCCCTAGCACTTTAAGGCCAGCGGCCATCTGAT
Source organism: Spea multiplicata (assembly GCA_009364415.1). Lineage (NCBI taxonomy): Eukaryota > Metazoa > Chordata > Amphibia > Anura > Pelobatidae > Spea > Spea multiplicata. The sequence continues at coordinate 28,416,604 of VKOC01000003.1, forward strand.
GAAGACAGCGCAGCTGGCGGGTGAATATCTGATCCGGTTTATGTAGCGTGCAGCTGGCATACCTGGGATTACGGGTCGCGAGACACAGTATTGGAATAATGAAAACTGATACTACAATGAATAAAAATGATAATGGTAAATGAGAAAAATACATCTGATTGGCATGACAATAGCTAAGAAGAGAAGTATGGCTGAATAGTTTTGATTATTATTTAATGCTGTTATGCAAGACAAAAAGTCTCATTCTTCACTGCTTTCCATTGTATATCGGGAAATGACCTTGTACTCTATGGTGTACCACTAAACACTTCATATATCAAACGCAACACTTTTAAAACACATTCACTTTCATCATGCTTATTCCCAAATACCCTCCAACCAGCTTGGAAATACCAGACTTTGCTGACGTCAGTACTGTCATGAGCCAGCCTTCCTGTGATCACTAGGGGGAAGCTTTAGATTTACCTAAGGGACAAAAGTACAACACTTTAGGTCAAGGGAGACTGCAGAGCCTCTGTCAGGAGCCTCAGTGGGACTTGTGAGGAACAGAACATAATGAACACAGGAAGAAACCAGTTTCAAATGGAAGAAGATCATCTCATAAACAAAATACTTTAAAGACACCTAAGGCAAGGAGTTCATTCCTCCCCTAGAGACTGTTGCAAACATCCTTTAGAGTTGACTTTGGTGAGGGAATCTGTAAGCACCCAAATTGTGACGGTCTTGCATGAATCATGACAGTTGTGATCAGCGCAGGACTGGGGAAGATGTAGATGCAAACAGCTGGACATGGGAGGCCGCACATTACGTTTTTATTTTTGCATGCGTGTGGCACATCCAGATGATGTCTGCACACTGTAGCACCCTATCTGCCAGATGGCCTGGCTTGGTTCAGATAGTTCAGGCCTACTTGTGAGATTGTATCTTGTCTTAGCTTCCGCAAGAAAGATGAGGATCAGCCGGTAGCTGTCCAGATGTCACTATGTATCTCTCATAGCTCTGGCTAATAGCTAAGAATGATATGAGGCTGGATTTCCCACTAGGCATGTTCCCTGGCCTCTATGTTTTTAGGGGACAGACGTGTCTACTCTCCACTCACTTTTAAACCATTAGCTTGTGTCCTTCTACAAAGTCCTTTAGTGCCTGGGGGCTAAATCGATGGTTAGCACTAGGGGAAGTTGTACCAAAATGTGAGAAATTGGTTAGTGTAAACTAATGGTATTCTAAGCTGTCTTATGCTTCAATTGATGTATAACCTTGATAAAATAGCACAGATCTTTTCTCTTTAGAGTAACAATGCGGTAAATTTACCCCAACAACTGGGGAGATACAACATGTGGCTTTATGCTTGTTGCATTGCATCATTTGAGAATTATTTCCAAACTTTGATTTCAGGTTTGTAAAACATAACCGGTATATACAAATAATGCTATCAGGCTGTGCTATTCTATAACTTCCACCTATGAGGCTGGCTGAGGGTTATAATTCAACAACACCAATAGGGGATACAGCTGCATTATTAATTTATGTATCATTTCCTCGGTTTCATGCCTGAATTAATAGTATAGTGGAATAAGCAAGTTCTTAGTGGCTTTATCTCCTTCATAAATAATTTGGATGTTGGGTCTAGTTTTATTATGGCAAATAATCAGGGGAAAAAAGAGTTTACATGGACTGTTCTGCGCAAATATTTCTGTATTGATCATTAGAAGCTGGAGGGCATATAACTAGAAAAGGAATTGTTCTTGATACTTAAAAAAATATTATAGTTCAACGATCTGGAAAGAATGGAGCTACAACTTGTAATAGCAACCGTTTATTGAGACGGGAGTACAGACTTTGAATAAGACCTCTAGGACCCATTCAAAAGCTGCTCTCAGATTGTATTGGGTTTTTTTTGTTTTGGATGACCTGCCTTGACATCACTTGTCTTTTTTTTTCTGTAAATGTTCAGTACAGATAAGCGATGCATTATTCTGGTTGAAGAGATTTATTTCAGTAGAGATCGAAGGGTAAGAAACTTATAGCTCGTGGCTATACCCTATTTTAAGAAAAGGACATTGGTTTCTCCAGAGGAGGGGAAGAGGTTTCCTGCACAGATGTATTCTGTTGAAAGCTTCATAAAATAATCCACAAGCCGTCAGGTCAATAAGTGCATTAAACCTTAAGAGAATACCTGATATGTGTGTAAAATAATATGACATGGGTATGTATTTCCAATGGCAAGAGACAGCTTTTTAAAATATAAATTGTTATTTTTTTTTATTTAGCATCATTAAAAAACATCCGGAATCCAAGCTTTGAATGGCTATTACATTATAGTATTCCTAAACTGATGGAAGAAAAATAGAATAAACATATTAAACTGTACATAAAAACAGTAAAAAGTGATCAATGATCTGGAAAATTAATAGCTAATTCTCTATAACAGAGAAACAAAGTATGCTTTGTCTTCATTTTCAATTGCTCTTAATGATCCACAAAGTATCTTATGAACCTCCATATGAAGCTTAACTTCATATGAGTTACCGGACACCCCTTTAAAATACATAAGGCAGAGAAACACTGACTCAACTCGGAGTGATTCATAGTTACTTTTTGTCTCAATTTTGACCAAATCTCAAGTTACATCAGACCCAGGCATACATGGTATTTCCTACTCATTATCATGCATATTGATCACTAAATTAATACAATTACAAAATATAAATTTCTGCCATGTTAACCTAAAGTAGTGTGGTTTAGGTAACTTTGCTGATATCCTCTGTTAATATTAGGGTCTCCAGATGGTTTCTTTCAATGGGTTTGTAATGGAAAAATGCATTACTACTTCATTTGGGATTCATTCCATGGACAGCGTGAAATAGGCAAGAATTCTCTCTTTTTGTTTTCTCTTCTCTTTTATTGCTGCATGGTAGCTCCACAAAGATGGTGCGGCTCCGTATGCGTCGGCTCTTCCAACAGGTTATGGTGTCAGAGAAATGTAACTGCAGTCTCTTTGTTTATTATTATGTTCCAATAGAAAACTTTGGTCAACATTGTTTTGGGGGTCACTCGCCACACAAAAAGAATAATAACTGCTGCCAACTTTAACATTGTTTCCAAAGAGCAATATTAACTTCCCACATCAATGTGACACCAAGGCTGCTTCAGGTGGTAGAGCGCAAAACTCACTGGTTCAGGTGGTAGAGCACGAAACTCACTGGTTCAGGTGGTAGAGCGCAAAACAAACTGGTTCAGGTGATAGAGCACAAACCTCACTGGTTCAGGTGGTAAAGCGTGATACTAACTTGCTCTTGTTTCTCCACGATGCAAATTCTTTTGCCACTGATTGGCTGCCAATGAAGGCAATGGGAGTATGTCCTGTCTGATTGACAGCTTAAGCAGCCAATTGGTGGCAAGACTACACATGCGCACTGGGGTCAAACAGACCCTTGCACGCAGTGTTCAGCAGACCCAGCACGGGATCTGACTAGAGGTAAGTACATCACATGCAGGGAGAGGCATTTAGGTGACTGCATCTCCTGCAGCTCATTTAGCTGGGAGGTGGGAAAGAGGCAAATGCATTTTGGGGGATCCACCCCATGCATTTGAAAAATGGATACAATGGGACCAGGCAGCTATGATATTAAAACCACATGATGGCAGGCACGTCCTTTTAATTTTAATATATATAGTTCAAAAATAATTATTTTGTATAACATCACCTGGAGTTTCCTGGAACTTAAGCTAATGTATGATGTATGAGGCCTGCTTGTCTTGGAGTCAACATGAAATAACAAGGTTAATAAAAGTCATCTGAACCAACTTAATAGCAGTATTTGGAGCAATAAACTATAAAAATCCACACGGATTACAGATATAACCAACATATGACATTGCACAGTACGCTGTACTTTAAGCTCCTCTTTCATGGAAAAGACTAACAGAGTCTTATAAGTAACAGGAGAGACGCTCATAGGTTAAGCATTGGGTGCTTGCTAATTCTGTAAGTCACATACTTTGTGCTTGCCTGGGCATGACAGGCTTAGAGAAAGCGACACATATTCACTGGCCATTGCTGTGCTCTCTATTATAAGTTTCTCTAAGTTTCCACCCATTAATACACGACTAAATGCTAAAGGGTATTTGTACAGCAAGATTTTTCAATGTATTATGTGTCGGTTAATAACCAATTGAAAGACTGTGGAACGTGACAGTTGGGACGTATTCTGACTGTCCTGTGCATAACTATTATTTGTGCTTCACAGAAGCGTGAATAACATATTCTTATGACCCATGTATAGGTCTGGTAGGCAAGATAAGGAGAAAAGACTTGGAGAAGGGTTACAAGAGAAAAGGGCAGTGGACGTTGTGGGAAATGTGTGTGTAAATCACTGCAGTACTGAGTACTTGGTTATGCTATAGCCTGTGAGTCTGTCTCCGTTAACAGACCAAGATTTACTACCCTGATGTATTTTCTAAATTTAGTTCTGGCCAAACAGGAGCCCATGTGAGCTTATCAGGGTCTCCCAGAATCCAGCCTAAACCCAAGGAAAGCCTATTTTAAGATGATGAAGTTAGGTATATTTAAACTCACTATCCTGTTTACATAGAGCACCGCCATTCTTTTGTAATCTATGTGCATCAACTCAGGGTCAGACTGGCTATCATGAGGAAGCCCTGGTACTTTAAGGCCAGCAGCCATTTGACGACGTAGGTGTGGCGAAAAATATTGTTGGCCTGGACATATTATTGGCCGGGCATAATGTTCACGTAGCATACGGGCAGACATATCCAGCCGCTGGCCACACACTGCAGCGCCTGGAGTTGTGCCAGATTGCCAGTCCAGGCCTGCATCACCTTGATCCTGATGATGAAAATGTATATAGTGTACATGGATGTCTATGTTTGGAAAATAAACACATTTTATAGTTGTCTTTTTTTGTGCTATGTGTTGTTCTTGTCACATAAAATCCCATGGATAGAAGACCCACTTTATCAGACCTAAGGCAGATGGATTAAAAAATGTTTCTGAAATGCATCCAGCCAAATGGCAGAGTATTTAAATGAACCACAAAAAAATCGTAGGTATAGCACATTATCACTCCTCAAATGATCCAGGTGGGCAAAACTGTCGAGGCCTAGGCAGAGATTTAACACAGGGCAATAAACCATCCAGCATGTAACCTACTCTACAGCAGGCTAATTACTACAATAAAAAATGAACAGAAAACACCATGCATAGCTGGGCTGCCTATCTGGCACACTGGGCCAATACCCAGTAAGCCTGTGGCCATCAGTACCCTATACTCCCCATTCTGCAGGTGGTGCACTGCAGTGTGCGGCCAGCAGCTCAATATGAACGGCCTCACACTATATGACTATAAAAACGTAATGTGCAACCATGCATATCAATCTCTGACACCTCCGCCTCACATTAGGTGACTGCTGGCCTTAAAGTGCCAGGGTCAGCTCATGATCACTTGTCTGGCTATGTCCTGCGCCATTTTGGTTGAGCGTGATTGGTGCTAACCCTCTTTGAGAAGAAAGGTTGGGAAGTACTGTCTCTGCGTACCATTAATTATAGGTAACATAAGAAACAGTCATAGTATTGCAGATGGTACTTGGGAGGCATGGTAGGAAGTGGGTGGGGCTTCATGTTAGCCCCACCCACTTCCTATGATGTCCTGCTAACTTTGCGCCCCATAAGTATAACCCTGCACTGCTAAAAGGGCACCGATAGCTGTTTAGCTAATTGTACGTTTTAATCATCATGCACTCTGGATATGTATTGAACATGTAATTGAGTTTAGGTAAGTAACTTTGTACTTAGTTTATATTGCACTGGGGAAAATAATCCCGTAGATTAAAGAATTTCAGTTATTCCCATGACTGCCGGTGTTTTTAAAATATATCACTTAATTACCTATGATCAAACGTCCAAACGTAGATTTGCTGTTAATAAGCAATTTTTAAATACAGTACGTAATTTAATTAGCAATGTTCAACAGCAGAAGCATAGATTTGCTCTCAGTACACCTTTTTAAATACATCTTACCTCCTTTTCATAAAGTCTATGTGATTATTCCTTCCCATTAAGTTATATCTCCTCTGTTAAATTTGCTGTTGATGCCTTTGTGCTGAGGAGAAGGGTTTTCCACCAGTGTCAGCTAGCATGAGAGGAGCATTTAAATATTTCCAAAACAATACCCTTATTGGCAAAGAAAGAACACAATCTACATGTAGTTTCGGTAAATTAATTTACTTTATTCCATGAATTATGCTAAACGTCTTTGAGCAAGTAAAGGTTTTAAATAGATGGCATGATATATAGCACAGCTTTCCCATGCGATGGCAAGTGGTCAGTACATATTCTAGACCATATTGCTACTAATAAGTAGTGTTTTTTTTTATCAGGGATTTAGTACTAAATATGACCACATAATCTTCACATCTAAAAGGACCTCCTCGAAAAACAGGGACATCTGGATTGCTCAAGCTGTGTTCAAACAGATTTGTCATCTAAACTTTCCATGTTAAAAAAGTATTAATAGCGCAGTAAAATTTACAAGTGCCCGGGGATCTGATAACAATCAAATGACTGGCTCTATCTGTCCATTAGTCATGGCATGACTTCCTTATTTACCTTCAACTAAGAAAAATACCATTTTACCATGAAGTCCTTTAATCTCACTCCATACTGTTTTACCCTTTTATTACTGTCATATGTTTGTAAGGTATATGCAAAGCAATGCCCATCTTAAGTTCCTGAGGACTAAACAGGGTCTAAACCCAGTGGAGCAACCATTACCATGAGTTTCTTGAAAACCATGCAACTCTCTGAGGCAATTAATTAGGGGTGACTTTTTGGGGTTGCTGTCCATGGCCTGGCCCAGTGCAGATCTCCCTAGCAGCCCCACGGGATCTGTAGAAGAGAATTAAACCACGCATCCTCCAATATGAGCACCTGGACATGTTGACAAATCCTGGCGCTCCACCTCTGAAGAACGCGTGGTACTAGGAAAGAGTGCTACAGAGACTGTGCCAAAGACCCCCATAGTGCAAATGGACTGCTTATGAGGGAGAACACGGGTCCCACTATCCAGCCCATTGAGTAAGCGGTGATCTGTCCTGGAATGACATAGTTGTCCTAGGCCAGAATACACAGCTGCACCTTCATTTGTCCTTGAATTGTTTTTTTTCTTCTATTCATTTTTAATAATGAAGAAGCTATGAATAATGGTTAAGCATACATGATGTTTGCCACAGCACATTTATTATGACTCAATATGTCATCATGAAAAAAGCTAAATAATTATTAATGTCAGGGAGTGCTCAGTTAAATGAAATGGCAAAGTTTGGGTGGATACTTCAATTGAATGATAATTCCCCCGCCTGTTTCACAAGTTTTATTTGAGACATGTAAAAAGCCCACACTATTCCTGTTCCATCTTTTTGTCTAGTAACGCGTTTTAAAAGGTGTTGTCGGCAAGTACAAAGGGACCTTTGAGTTTCCATACACTGCAGACATAAAGATTTGATTCACTATATTTTGAGATAAAGTAATCTAGACATTAGTGTATTACCTCTGCAATACTCCGACACGGCTCATTTAACAAAAAAATGGTCATTTAGCCAGTGCTTTATTTTTCTACATTTAGGGCAATTCTTATAACCCAGCATCCCTTCTCTTATACTATACTATTTAGTGCAAAGACTAATGGGGAACTCCAGATTAGTATCTCAAGTGGTAAGAAGAGATGTACTTATTTATTTAGAAAATATTTTACCAGGAAACATAGTTTGAGATTTCTGTCCTTTACAGTGTAGCCTGAAAGCATTTATAATTAGAGTAATTTGTTTATAATATTACATATGTAGAACAATTAAGTGGAAATGAATAAAGAAAAAAATGATCGCTAACAATTACTGTAGTTCCACTTTTAATTTCTGGAGGACATAATTTTCCGAGACTTTAGAGAGCATATGAAATGAGCAGATAGACCTGTTCTTTGTAGGTTTTAATCTCTACTTCTACAAATTGGTACTGTTCTTCCATTTGTATAGGAAAGAAAATGTGGACCCAAGCACTTTAGGGTCAGTCTTACACTTGGGGCCACATGTATCCACCTCGCAACCACACATTGAAGTGCCGGATCTGCAGCACAAGTTGCAGCAAAGGAAGGAGACCCACGTCATCTGGCACTGGCTCAATGGCCATTTGCCCGATTTGCCAGGTGCAAGTCAGTAGTACAAAAAAAATACCATGCTGAATTTGAGTACAAATCATTACATTTATTTATTATAGTACTAGCATACCCATTACAGCTGGTGCAATCTAAAATTATTTTCGTAAGAAAACCTTGTTTGCCCCACATTAACAAATTTCCTACACTAGCCTACATTTGTAAGGAGTGGTGGTTTCCACCAGGGTTTACTCCAACAAAGACCTCTCACACTCAGCCACCCTTCTGTGCCATCTAGTCACAGCTCTTGAACTAGAGGCAATACTGGTGTGCATATTACAGGTTACACTTGACATTTTTGAGGTGCATTTTAAGAATATATTTTAAACACTAATTATTGTTTACTGTTACGGTTTTTAAATCATATTGCTTTCACTACTGCCCCTCTTCACTCTTGTGAGTTACGTGTTGGGGACTGCTGTAAGTGAAATACATGTGTCAAACCACAACCATAATTCACAAGTGGTGGACTCACCAGTTCAATGTGAAGTAGCAGAAACAGGTACATGTGTATTTGCGGCTCCATGGTGCAGCTGATAACAACCCCCTTGTTTTATAGATGGGGCAGATGGAAGACAACCACATCATCTGTTAGTCTGGTGAATGGGTGTTGCTTGGCTTTTACAACTAACTTCAAAAGACAACATTTTACACACACTCAATGAACACAATGTAGATACCATACATACATCATAGCCGCTATGGATATAATGAGTTGCAGGGTTCATAAAACCTGGGGTGACCCTATAGTGAGTCACAAGATACAGGTTCTCACTCTTACCCCACTGTACTGAACACCAGGATCACAAGAGTTGTGTGAGGGAGCTATCGATAACAGGGTGAGGGAACTGTGTATTCTTGTGCTATAATAACAGTTGTGAAACCAAACTGGAGACATTCATTCACACAATCCTGAGATAGTCCATGCTGGTTGTACTTGGATTTGCTATTGTGTTTTGGATTTGAGATCCATGCACAGAGTATTTCTCAGAATAGTATTTAATGCTGGAATCGGAGTTACCAAAAATCATGATTAATCAAATGCTGATAAAGATCAAATGCCTCTGATTGGTTATCATCTTCCAAGTGTGTTTTAAGGGCCACTATATTGGCTATTCTTGCACCAAGGTCGAGGAGTTACCTGCCCTCCCCGGTGCGTACATGAACATGGTCTTTAGCGTATGTGTAATGACCGCACTGGTTTACAGGGGGGGGGGGCAATAACAAAGCATTGATATGTTGAACAATAAATAAAGTAAAACACATGCACACACAAAGTGGATCGATATCTTCAAATGAGAGCATCCAATCTTGCTGAGTGAAGGTGTAGGTAGCTGTAGTCTGACAACAAAGGCTGCACATGTGAAAACCAATGCGAAGGCAGACATAGGCATTACATCATGATAAATGTACAGCACCTCTTAGCTGTTCTTTTAGCAGTATTGTTCTGTTTATATTTCTTCATCATTCGTGTTCTTTGTAGTGAACAAATCCCCACAATGCTTGGAGATCCTGCGGGACACTTCAAGAGCTGCTCTTGGTTGGAATAAATGAGCTGCACACAGTGGAGGGAGAAATTGCATTCTTTGCAGATGCAGAGTGGATAGGATCACAGATGTGTCTGACATTTATCTATATGGAATTTCCTGGGAGGAAGTCCAAGGAGAAAGCAGAGGAAGACCCATGAGACTTTACATTTAACCCGTCCATTACCTAATAACCAAGACAGATCTATGCTTTTAAAGGGCAAGACTATTCTGTAAATAATGATTATAAAGGTTTTTCAGTTTGCTTACTTACCAAGCCCCCAGTTTCACTTTACAGTCAGGCAAGCCCTGGTTAGTAGAGGGTCTTCTGTTAATTCTGCTAATATAGATAATATAGATTAACAGATTCAAATCTATTATATGATGCTGCTAAAAAACACAAGAATAGGTCTGTTTTTCGTGCAATACTTAGGCCTATGGCCAGGCAAAAAAAAAAGTTATCTTCAAGGAGTAAACATGGAAAAGGCATTAGTTCACCCAATGCTATTCATCCAGGTGAGTACACCTGACAATGAGTAAAAAATCACAATAAGAAGTCAATATGGTGGTGCATTTAGATGAGGACTGCCTACATGAGGCTGGCAGCAACGAAAATCCACGGCCGAGCTAAGAAATATAAGGAGCAAAGAAGATAAGTTTTTGTAAGCATGCTTGTATGTATGTTTGTGTGCATGTATGTGTAAGTGTGAACACGGACGTTTTTGTGTGTGAGCAAGCATGCGCGTGTGTATGTTTGAGCATGGATGTATATGTGTAAGGCTGTGCGAGGATGGGTGTGTATGTGTAAGAGTGGGTATGTGTGACCATGTATATGTATGTTTATATGAGTATGGATGTGTGTGAGTATGGATATGTACGCGTGTGTGAGCATGGATGTGTATATATGTGTGTGTGAGCATGGATCTCAAGATTGTAAGCCCTCTCCACCTAATGTTTTGGTTTGCCTTAGTCTGTCAATTCTAGACCTTTTAGATCTCCATGACACTGACTTCTCCACATTATCCTTCCTTCAATCAAGTAATCCTCACCCAAGATGTCCCCCTTCTGTTTTATTCCCCCTTACCCTACTAATAGATTGTAAACTCACAAGAGCATGGCATTGTTGTAAATGTTAATGTTATTGTCGTTTTGACTCTCCCTCTTTCAATAGCACTACTGAATCTGCTGGCAGTTATATGTTATGATTTATGAATGATTTATGAAACTGGATACAGGATAATTTGTTTTATTGACTATTTTTACTTGCAAATGCAACATCTGAGTTTCTAGCCATACCTGGGGATTTCCCAGGTTTCTTTTTCTTCCAATAATTCCCCAGTGTTTTTTTCTTCCCTCTCCTGTGATGATGACACAAGTACAATGAGATACCGAAGGGAACAAAGCAGATGCAATACAGCTGCCAGAATAACCCTATCTGCGCCACCTGTCCATTCCGGCAGCATCCAGAAACAACTTCTTGGATATTGTTGGTTACAATCCACATACACAGAAGCCATGTAATTCCAAAAGGAGCAGAGATATGAGTTCTAATTACAGTAAAATAAGTGTTTATACCTTAACAATCATTGCATTAAACGATAAGGAAACACATCTTTTCCCAACTAAATGTATGGTCTATTTATATAATCAAAAGTATGTGGACACCCCTCGAAATCATTGAGTTTATGTGTTTCACCCACTCCCATTGCTTATAGGTGGATAAAATCAAGCACATGCCGGTTCCATATACAAACATCGCTAGTAGAATATATCGTACTGAGGAGCTCAGTGACTTTAAATGTACAGTAATCAAAAAGCAGAGGCTCAGCACTCACATAGTAAATAGTAAGTGTGAAATAAACTCACCTTACTATTTGAGTGCTGAGCTTCTGCTTTTTTATTTTTGATATATTGAAGGACTTGGTGGTAACCTGGCCTGTGCACCATCTCACAACTTTGCCACAGGTTAATTCAAGAGTGGAGGCTATTACAGCCACAAATGGATTAGGGCTCCATATTAATGCCCATGGTTTTGGAATAGGCTGTTCAACACCATATGTAGGTCTGATAGGTGTCCATGTACTTTTGGTCATGCGTACAACTGATCAAAATAAGATATGTATACGTTTAGTAGTTTGGTTCATCTGTGCAATATTATTTTATTACATGTGCATTCTAACATGGTTCAACCTAAAGTCATAATCTAATTTATAATCCTACCGGTTTGGACATATTCCATATTCATTCTCGTTGTTGTACAGACATTTTAATTTATTCCAAGGTTATCTCAGGTGAATATGAGTTACTCCTTTCATTAAAAATGCTGGTTGATGATACAATGGATGCAGCCTTGTGAGAGGCTTGGCATACTCCTACCTCTATAGAACGTGATAGCGACTCAGCAGGTGTTGCACAATTTTAACTAATAGGTTCAGAAACAGGGTGCTATATTTAATGTCCCTTGCCAAAACTGCTTCTAGGAGAGCACAAACACTGCAAATACATTCCCAATGTAAACATATGCTGCTGGCTGTGGAAAACACAGTTGTGCTATGCTAAACTACCTTCACCATCCACCCTATCCCACTTTGGGTCTGAGAAATAGCCTTTCTACTAAGGTTATTAAACCCAATCTGTAGCACTCAGCACTGGGAATGGAGAAGTGGTGCTACCTCGTTTATGCTCTCTCACCTCACTATACCTGAACCACTTACTGTGGCAGTCGGCTTTCTGGTTGGTTTCCAGATGATACGTATCTATTCAAAGGATAAAGTCCTTCATAAGGCCAGCCTTTTATACACCTTGCATTGTCTTCCTTTTCAAACAGACCCTTTCTTTGGTTTTATAGGATATGGATTGAGATTTAAATCTAATATCTTGTTTGTGCATCCTTGGTATGGTCCTAAACAGTTCCAAAATAGATTTGCAAAAACAGAGTAAGCTCCTCTGGCTGAGTTACTCCTAGTACCTAGTTACTCATCTGAACTACCTTAACGTACAAAGTACATACATGTGAAGGACAATCCTTAGGTCATCACATTTCCTGTATAAAATATGGAGGAATTTACACCTACCCTCCCCAAAAGGGACGTTAAAGATAAAAATTGATTCTGGTTCAAAGCCTAAAAATATAAAGACTCCAACTAAGTGGCAATTTTCAGTTTTTTCCTTCCCTTACTGTTAATGCAAGCAAAAATGTCCCATTCTTTTGGTTCATACAATCTGGCTTTTAACAAAGCATTCACATTATACTCATTTATGTCCAATTGTAAAGTGCATAGAAAATACTTGTAGTTTACCAATTAATAAATACCGAAGACTTTCTACAGTATTTATTATCTTCATTGTTATAACAATGTATGTATATACTGCCAATGTATGGTTAGGTGTCTCCCTACTATATGTATTGTATCTTGATTACTGCCTGGTTCCTAACTTGAACAGTGTTGGTTTATTATAATGTTCCATATTTATGTTATAAACAAATCATAAGAACAAAATGACATTATTATATTAGAATTGTATATATATATCATATATATATCACACACTTCTTGGTAATTGTCAAGTAAATGAATGATTCTTGGAAAACACTTAAAAAATGAAGAAATGTTATGGTTGTAAAGGTACCTCAGAGGTTTGGAAGGCTTAAATGACTTTGTATCTTATGCTTTTCTATTAATACAGGTCCACTTAAAAAGTATAGCCAACCTCTCTGAATCATCTCCAATAGGACAGTATCCAATCTTCATTAGGGTCATATGGGAAATTGGAGCATCCCTTTAAAGATAGATTTTTTTGTCCCAATTTAAATATTGAAATTGCTCTAGATCTAGTACATCCCCATGCTAATAAACTTGTGTACTTTTTATAATAATTACTACGTTGGACGTGAATAGTTCCTTGTTCACTGAGCGGACACAGATAATCATGCAGCAGTTTCCACTTGTCACATTGCATTAAGTTCCTTCGAGCCTCGTGACTGTAATATACCTTTTGCAACATGAGCCAGCCTAGCTAGCGCTACACTAGAGAAAAACGTGACTACAGCGGCTCGAGAAGTCTAATCATTTGTTCTCAGATGCATCTGTAGGTCAATGCACTTAGCTTTATTGTTCAGTTTGCCAGCAGGTGTGATTCAAAGATAATTTTGCTCCTGTCTGTATCTGATCACTCTATGAATGAACTAGTTTTTATTCTTATACTTTGTTTTTGTTAGAGTGTCTTTGGCTGAAAGACCCTCTCGGAAATAAAGAGTGCCAGCTGCAGTGGTTTTGTTTCACCAAAAACGGTAGTCGAATGAGGCACTGTGTCATAGAACACTTTCTTTTCAGTGCCGAAGGGACACTGCCTCTTAAAATACACACAGGAAGCCTGTGTTTAAGACAGACATTATCTCAGAGCTTAACTTGAATTCCAGTTTCATCTTCTGGAAAATTACAACTTTGTCAGGGATGATGCCTTCCAAGTCTTAAAGCTGAAAACTGAGGTCAACAGTTGCAAGAGAGATCAGTGATTTCGAAGACCTTGTGAGTGGTGATAATGATTACACTTTCCAGGTCATGTAGGTTTATGTTTTGGTGGTGCTGGCTCTCTCGGTAAGGCTGTACAATTGAAATGTTTCCCTGGTTTCTTTTTTGCTGATTAGGAACACACCGGTGTATGTGTCCTTTATGCAGAAAATAAAGAAAAATCAAAGATTCATTATTATCAGCAAGAAAAAGTTACTAACATTTTAGTCCATTAAATGCAAGTTTCTGGGAAACAAGTTAAAAAAAGAACATACACAAAGGAAGGCTGTACAACTAAATGGTCCAGTGATATGATGGCCCAAATCACATTTCTCATAGATAATGTCATCTTTATACATTTAAGGCCTCTGGGCAAGATTCCGCCCTCAGCTCAACCATTCCAGTACAAGGGAGGTGGAGGTCTGTGCAGATCCCACCAAAGGATATGATGCCATTTCTTGGCTTTCTCCACCACCAGCTGCTGGTGCACAGAATACATAGGAGAAAGCATTAGTGGAGAGCTCTGTGTCGCCAACTGCAAAGACCTCTACCTCCAGACTTTGGTGGCCGTTTAAGGGGCCCAAGGAAGACTGCAAAGACCTCTACCTCCAGACTTTGGTGGCTGTTGAAAAGGCCTAAGGGAGACCTGTTGTCGCTTCCCTAAAGGAAGACTAGGCCTGGGTCAGCTGCCCATCCTGCCAGTAAAAAGTGGGCATTTCATTAAAACTCCATTGTTTTGTACTAAATGAAATTAATAAATTACCTGAACTAAGTGAATCACCCCCTTTAATATGGAAGCAGACTGAAGCTCATGTCAAATAACCATAATTATTACAATACTTAGTCACACATATCTAACAATCTCCTTTTTTATTGTTGACACAAATAATTATTTACCATAACTGGCAGCTCTAAATGATGCAGAACTACATTGTATGGCTATATTGTCTACAGATACAGTAGATTAATATTATATTAATTAATATTATATTGTCACACAAATGGGTGCCACATCAGTTATTTTTCCTGACACATATACATTTTACATGTTCCTGGCAAGCCCATGAATTATGTGGCAGGCAGGGGAGGGCTGGCCCGTCCTACTTCTCATTATTATTCTCAGTGCTAAGAGGGGTTATGTGACATTAGTTGCATTTGGGGGTAAGGTACCTGGAGAGCCACTTGGCTTTACATGAGCCCCTGGGCCAGAAGGTGCATGAAGTGTATACAGTCACAGAAAGGAATCAGTTACTCCGTTATACATCTGACATTCTGCAGCTGAGCACTTTACTGGAACGGCAACAAGTGAATTGTATATGTCTCCTGGAAAAAATGCCCATGACTTTAGTTTGTTTAATCAGCCTCCTTAACAACAAGCTACAGCTAAGATTACGTGCAGACTGCAAAATTCCTGTTAGCAGATCCAGCTACGTTATATTGTGTTATGTAACAGAACTACAAGTGCCTCAGTCTCCGGTGTTTGTAACCGTTTGGACTACTCTTGATGTGGGGTCCCTTTTTTGGTTGAAGCTCAGATCACGGCAAGATAAATACATGTAATAATGCTAGAAGCTATGTGTTTGATAGGTCCTCTTTTAGTGTAATAGGCTCATAATGAAGGTTGGAAGCTACTTCCACGTTCCACTGCTTATTACTTAATTCTGTTGTTAGGATTGAAAAATGTTACATAAACTTTTGGGCTTTTGGGACCTTATATTTAATCTGAAGAAGAGACCTCTGAGCAGGCCTGGACTAGTCATCAGGGAAACTCGGCAAATGCCTAGTTGACCAGTAGCCAATAATGCTGACCACTCACCTTTACTGCCGCTGGTGCAGTAGATTTGGTCCTACATGTTGCAGCCACCTAGAGGTGTACTCATCGTGGGTGCTGCCTCAGGTCTGACCCAGGGCAGAGCCCCCAGCCAGCCCCTCCACTCAGAGCTCTAGATAATTATTTATGTAACTGGGTAAGACATTTATAGGAAGGCAAATATAGTTTATTTACACAAATTATTGTGTACAAATCATTTATGCACGTTATTTACTAATTTAAACACATAATTTTATCTTTCAGGGCTGTCGAACACTGGGATACACTCATACTCACCAAACATTTTTAGGTAATGTAAAAGAGGGATATGAGGATAGGAAAGAGGGACAGAGGGATTTGGGGCCAACAGAATGACCATCCTAAAGAGGAAACTTACAAGGTATGGTAATTTCAGCATGAAAAAGCATATGGCAGGTGGTGACCATCACTGGGAAATAAAGCCCTATCGGGAGATCAGGTCCCCCTTCACGCAACGGCTACATGGGCTGGTTGGTTGTGGAGATTTTAAGCCTTTTGTTGCTCTACAGGTCTCTGTTCCTTCCTTTCAGGAACTGAATGGCATGGGACACGTAATAATTAGGACACACACTAATACAGCTCAGTAAATGAAGAGAAGGAGGTCAGCCTTGTGTTCCTTCCCAGATGAGTAATACATGGCTGCACAGCATGCATGAGTCACTCCGAGGGTATCTGGTGCCTTAGGTGGATTTTCAGTCTTTTGACTCTCCAGGACCACATAGATCAATTACAATGTAACCCATACAGTGCTCATATTAAATATAAGTAAGTAAGGATATACCTATTTAAACATAGGTGTTACTATCACAAATAATCCTGGGTTGTTAGAACAAGACGTGATGCCTTCATGTACCCTTTTATGTTTTAGTTGATCTATTTGTTAGTTCACTGACCAGTTGACAGAGGCTTAAGTATGTTCCTTGACTCCATATTCTGCCATGCGCGACTGTCTGCCTCTCGCAACCCCAAGGTTGCCCTTGGATGAACTCTTAGCTGGAATAAACATTTTTTTCTTCAGGACATTCTCCTCTTTAGGTCACTTTAGTGCAACCCTACCTGAAATGGAGTTGAATTTTTCACTTAGTAAATCCTGAGCAGCCTTTGTAGGGATTGTGCTTTTAGAGCATCCATAAAGTCTACAAAGTATCTGGATGAGCATGGTGGGAGTTGTTCTCCATCTCTGTGGAGCCAACTTTAATCCTGCCTGCGTTTGCTATAGTATGAATATAGATTTTTAATATAATTCTTTAGAGAATTATTTATTATCTTAACTATATTATGCGGAATGCTGCATTATATTAGGACAAATACCTAACCCTATGGCTTTTATTCCATGAAAGAAGGCACTTTGGAAAGAGGCACTTTCAAAGCAACATACTGTTTACTTCCAGCAAGTGGATAATACAAGATGGAAAACACAAAAAGGCTATTTTGTTGTCATAACTCCATCAAACGTAACATGTTATCAGCATACTGTGTATAATATCAGATCCCTCAGGGAGCATTGATTTTTAGAATTAACAATTTTGTTTGAAGAGTTGTTCAATTGTAAAAAATAACAGTAGTGTTTAAACCCTCAGCCAAAGCTGTTGCTGGCTAAGGGTAGTGTGATGATCAGTCCTACAGCAGTCCCAGTCCCTAGTTCAAGCATAGGCAAACACACATTAAAAGCTTAGCTAATAATGGAACAACGTTTCCGAGCATCTGCATCATCTTCTTGGTTGAGGATGATGGGTGCTGTGTCTCATAACAAAAGATTCTGTATCTTGTTACATGATTTGAACCCTTGGTTTTAAGACGTATTTGTGTTGTGGCTTGTCTTTCTGAGAATTGAAAAATCATTTTTTCTTCGGGGAGGGAGATGAAATAAAACATGGATGATTAAGTGGTGTAGGCGGCAGCTCACTCTGCCATCTCCTCCTTCTGCCTAATGATCCCACTGAAGAGATATCATCATCACCTGGCACATCTTTATCATGCTTTCAGTGAGCTGGTAACCAAGCACTGTCTGACCTATTTTTTCAGCACATGGGGGACTTTGCTCCTCTTTATTTGATTCGTAATCATGAATAACAATATGGTTACGTCATTATTATTAGAACTAGATGATCACCCTGGCTGTGCACTTCTAAGGTCAGCTTGGCCTTTGGTATATTCAGAAATTCTAGCAATACAATATCATTTGCATGTTTTCTCAAACCTCTTCATTAACAAAATCATTAAAAATGCCCATTGAGGCGAAAAAATGCTGGATGTTTAATGGCAAAGACGGCTTGTCCCTGTCAGTATCAGGAGTACTGAAAAATGCATTGAAAGCATGTTCAGTCCCATTTAAAGGGATGAGGCCACGTTTAAAGGGATAGTTTAATGTCCCAGGCAGATCTCGCTTTATTTTGTGAGTACTTTAATATGCATTCATTAAAATGTAAAAAGTTAAATAAATAAATCACGTACGTTATGGAGCAGCTGTGGCTACCAGCCTCCTAACGATTCTTGCCATTTATTTCTTCAAGCTTCCAATGAAAGGGACTTTCTGCTCATGCGCATGGGAGGTCTCGCAGGAGCGGATGATAAGTAAACCATGTGTCGGGACAAACACATTTCACGCAGAGCAAATAAGAGGGGGCAGGAAAAAGGTCAAATGCATGTGGGGGATCCTGCAAGGGGTACACACCATTAAAGTACATATGATGGCTGAAATGTCTCTTTAAGAACATGTCGTAATGAGAACTGTTATTTACAATAAATGTCCTAATCGTACATGGCAATGGAGGAATGGACGGAATTCTGATCACTTTAATATTTTTTTCTTCAGTAGGTTTATTAGCTACTCATCAGCAAGTTTTTTGTTTGTAAACATTTATGTACTAGTGATAATAGTGATAATATCAAGATGATGCTTCAAAAATCCTTTCCGTAATTCATTTATGAATTGACCCTTGTTACTTTGCATAACAAGCTTCATCTCTACACACAGCAATGGTATGGAAAGCTGGTAAAGGGTTGCTGTGATTTGAAGATCTTGATTCAACTGTTATTAGTTTTTTTTGTATTTTTGTTTTGCTCTGTTTAACTCGAGTCGACTGATATTTACTAAACCTCCTGAATACTGTATAGCAGTCTTAGTAGCTGGGTTATTTGGAAGGCCTTGTCTGTGATGCAGAAAGGTGACAAAATTACAGCTATTCCATTCCGATATCAGGCTTCTTTTAATCTTCAAGGTAAAATAAAAATACGGTAATAATTAACATTCTTTCACAATAAGCTGTCATGACAACATACATGTACAGTATATTTCCTATGAGATTAGACTTGATTGCAGCAATACAATGGTTGGGTTGATAAACAGATTGACGGCAGACAGCACTTCTTTGTGTCAGCTAAGAAATATTCTATGGAGACCAAAAATGAAAGACTGAAAATGTACGGTCACCCGTTATTTTCTAGACTAATACCATATCATGTTTAAAGGGGACCTGTCACCCACAAATGTTGGCCCAGGTATCGCACAATGTAACACCCCTAAAGAAGTGATGGGGATCTTTAAATACATAATGTGGAAACATCAAATTTACTAAAATACACTATTAAGTCACATAAGCATCTCCAACCCTAAAAAACAAATGTGTCTCTCTGCCCGTGTGAAATGTTGGGATGTATGTAGCATCATTTGTACAAATAAGCCCAGTAGAGCATATTTCCTGGTGATGGAGCTTCATTATCCAGTGCACAATATGGGCAGCTGCTCATCTTATCCTGGGTTCCCTGAGGGTCTTGCAGTCATGGTTACCAGGAAACACATCCTACAAATTTCTAATTGCAACATTTTTGCAATACTGTAAGCACTTTGGGTTTCTACAGAAGTGTATCCCTGACTGGAAATTCAGAATAGGCAGAGTAGAGACACAGACAGTGCTGTGTGGTTAGGGACAATGTTATTCTAGACCTACTGTTCTACAGTAGTAACAAAACATACTCCTACAAGACATTAACCGTGGTCAGAATATGAATATTTGGGAGCAGTCCTACCCCTTTAAGTTTACAGAGAAATGTCCTCTAGAGAAGAACGAGCTGGGACAAAGACGACGCAACATCAAAAATAAAGTCCTCTAACCAGGGAGGACAAGGTATGTTTGTCCAACTGTAGAAAATAAATGTAAAAATTGCTTAGAGAGCACAGATCCACAATAATCTTCACAAAGTCATGCCTACATTTCCTAAAATTGAAATTTGCATAGAAATACCATTTTTAAGGTGCAATTTCCAGATACAAATAGGGTGTGACTTAATTATAGCTGCGTCCTCTCCTGCCCATGTGTGCCAAGCATATGTGTAAGGAGAAGAGTCACTAGTTACCCTATATTTAAAGGGGAAGTCCCATGGAAGAATACATAGTTTGTTTAAGCATTATATACAGTGCTTTATACAGCAATCAAGTAAAGTATTGAAGTATTTTATTTTGTACTAATAAACTTCCTTTTTCTGAAGATATGGAGGCCACCATTGTAGGCAATAATGTGATAATTTCATGCCTGGCAATCTCCTAGGGAATACTACTCTCCCTCTTTTGGAGAAATCGCTCCATAGGGGTGGTCCTAACCTCAGAAAACTTTTTGTGGGTGAGGGGTGGAGGACATGGATTGGACTGCTTCACTTGGGCACTCCAGGTCACTTGGGTGACTATCCCTGCCCAAACACCACTACAAACCACAGGCCCCTGGTGCAAAAATTGCCTTGAGGCCCCCAACAGCTGTTCTGTACCATCATTACCCTCAAACAACTTGTCTGTGCTTTCTTTGCCCTTGCCCCCCTTCCAACATACATTCTGGCACAGATATGTAAACACACTTACACAAATTAGACACACTTACTTCTACCCACTAACACACATGTACACATTCATTGTAACACATGCTCCATCTCCCTTACACATCCATGCTCACACACAATTACACATCCATGCTCACACACACACAATTACATATCCATGCTCTCTACCAAACACAACACAATTACTATCCATGCTCACACACACACAATTACACATCATGCTCACACACACACAATTACACATCTATGTTCCACACACACCACAATTACAACATCCTATGCTCACACCACTACACACAATTACACATCTAGGCTACACACATACACAATTAGACATTGCAGCTCATCACAACCACACACTTAGACATCCATGCTCACACACACATAATTAGTCATCCATGCTCACACGAACACAATTATATATCCATGCTCACACACGCACAATTATACATCAATGCTCACAAACACAATTAGACATCCATGCTCACACACACAATTAGACATCCGTGCTCACACGAACACAATTACACAACCATACTCACATTCATACATATATACATACAAACAACCTCCCGTCCCCGATTACCTCTCACTGCTCCTGCAGCTTTCTCTTCCGCTGCTCGCACACTTTGTGAGCAGCCTCGGTTTCACCACGGGGTGACGTGACTTAACGTGACCACAATACAGTCCTGTCTCCTCGTGCCGGTTCAAGATAGTTTAGGAAAGGCCCTTTCGACCTGGAGCAGTGCAGTCCAGGTCAGAGGCACCCTTTCTAAACCATTTTGAATCGGTACGAGGAGACAGGAACAAGGGGTTGCAAGGGTCGCACAGGGACCCCTAGAGTCATGGGCCTGTGCCCCTGTAGCTACGGCAGAGCCTGTAGATCCAATGAAGTCCTTTCCTCCAGACTTTTATGAGTCAATGGATCCCTCTGGGTGATTAAAACTGAGCAATTGTATTGTTTACTACAAGATGTTATGACAAGGAGTCAGTGGTTGAACAGTGACTAATATGCAGAAGTCTTTAACACATGTTTTAAAGGGAAAATCCAGCCATCATATGCACTTAAATGCATATTATTATTATTATTATTATTATCTTTTATTTATAATAGCGCCAACAATGTATGCAGCGCTTAATACAATACATATATTCAAGGGGTATGACAAGACGAGAATTGACAGACTAAGACCGAACACATTTCCTGCTTGCCAAAAGGCAGATCCAGGGAGTCTAACAAACAAACACAAAAGGGTGGGACACTAGTGAGTGCCAGTGAGTGACACTAGTGAGAAGGAAGCATCTTCTCATAATACACGTACATGTGCTATATAGACCTATTCTAACCATATAGACATACTTTTTAGTGGTTTACTATGGGATGATCACTGATCGGACCTTACATAATGGTGGAAGGACATGGCTTACATGCAGTTTCAGTCACTTTTGGTTTACTAAAAGAAAATATTGGCAATGTCTTTTCTTTAGAACAGGTGCAACAAGATACAGGATAGTAAAATAATATCACAGGACAAACATGAAACAAAGGTTATTTCCTTTAGTACAGCCATATAAATCAATACCTGTGAACTGAGAGCGCACGTGTTCTCGACAGATCATTAGGTCATGGGTTTTAGCTTGCCTTGTTCTTACTGAAATGCATAAATGAATGCTATGCCAAAATTGGCAAAAATACAGATCTAAAACTGCAGCTTCTCCTGAAGGTAAGGTTTTTTTTCCCCTACATGTATATATTAAAGCACGTACTGAGTACTTGTATGTGGATTACCCATTGGTGGGGCTGTATGGGACACTAGACTGTTATAAAATACATTTATAAACAATTTCTTCCCAAAAATAGGTTTGAAAGGCATCTTGTAAAGAGATTTACAGAATAGTTTCAGATACATAGATATTTCCCTTGTAAACTGTGATTCAAACTCTCATAAAAGTAGGTAAATGGAGAAATACAGTCTCGTGAACTTTCATGCTCCTGGAGCTGTTATGCAATGCAGACTGCTTCTAGATGAATCATGCGCTCTGCATTTCAAGCAGATTGCATTTACTTTTGTGGTTTGTTTTGGCCAGCCTGCCAAATGAAGAACCTTTAACCTTAGCAGACTCAAGTTTGTCCTGATGGCTTAGAATTAGTGTAAAATTAAACTTGTTTAGTTAGATTTTCTGTCCCCTTACTTTACCTCACACTTAGTAACTCATGATGGGTACCATTCAGTAACATATGAATCAATACATGACTAATGTATATGCAGCGTTCTAAGCATCATAAACACTTTAGTGCATATGATTAGAGAGGACCTTTTAAGTTTCTGTATTTGTCCATTTTATCACTGCTATTTCCTTCCTGGAGATTTGTTTGGCTAAACTTTCAATATAATATACTTACCGCCAGTCAGCTCTACTACTAGAGCACTGTGAGTAGGGGTCATTGAAACCTCTGTGCTCATGCAAAGAAAGAGATCCATTCATTTGAATTGGAGAACTTTCCTGCCACTGCAAGCAGCCAATCAGTGGCGATAGTCATTGGACCACTAAGGGGATGGGAAGCTGCAATAAGTCTGTGTCTCTATCACGTAAAAATAAAGGTGATACTGATACGTTACATTTCCTTAAATTGTTTCTTAGGTCATTCAGATAAATTTCAATACTTTTGTTAAAATTATCCACATTCTATTATATTAGTCCTATGTGAAGACCATTCTTTGAATTTCTCCTAATTTTAGGGTTCTTTACAGATAATAGTCATTCAGATGTTATAAAGTCTTACTTAAGCATTTGGCGCATTGACTTTCAAGTGTAAATAAGTCGACCAAGACGCAATTGCATCTGCTGTGAAGAACAGAGTCTATTACAGATCTCTGCTGTAAACACCTAAAAAGCTGTGAGTACAACTGAGTGGGCAAGTTTGGGAACAGGGAACACTAAGAGCTGGATTATCAGTGGAATTCTCTGTTGGCATTATTGTTCAGTAATTACTTCTAAACAAAATGTAACCAGTATGATTGTTACTGAAGGAGATTGCAATTCAGACTGCAGGTCCTAAAACTAAATTTCCATTTTGTTGTTTTCTATCTCAGCCATGGCTGTGTCATTTTCATTTGACTGCAAATAATTAAATGAGACATACAGAAGAATGAAAAACTGGGCTTTAAAAGTGATCCCATTTGGAAGCTGTATACATGAACTAAGGTAGTTAGAAAGAGAGTACCGGTAATTAAAAAATAACTCACAATAGGATACAGTGTGATGAAATGTGTGACATGAAGAAGACCGAGACTTATAGATTCATTTTCACTGACAGCTCTGGGAACCTGGTACAAATCATATTTCCTTTTATGTGCCATTAAACCCAAGCTGCTTTGCACAGCATTTGTTTTTTTTACTATATGTCCAAAAGTATGTGGCCACCCCTCCTAATTATTGACTTTAGCTGTTTCGGCCATACCCATATAAAACCAGGCACATAGGATGGCATCACATTCCCTGAACCTTAAATCCTACCATATCCTCTGTCCAGAACTCTGTCCATTTCTCACTGTTGACAACTCTACCATCCAACCACCTGACCATGTTCGCTGCCTTGGTGTCACACCTCACTTTGCTCTCTCCTTCATCCCTCACATTCACCCCCTCACCAAATCCTGCCGCCTACTACCTGAAAAATATCTCCCAAATTCGCCCATTACTCACACAGGAAACAACCAAACTACTAATCAACTCCCTTGTGATATATACCGTCTGGATTATTGCAGCTCCCTTCTAACTGCCGACCCCCTTTCACCTCTAAAATCCATCCTCAACACTGTAGCTAGATTAATGTTTCTCTGCCTGCTGATCCACGGTGTCAATCACTCCATTAGCTCCTTATACCCTTCAGAATAAATTTTAATTCCTGACCTACAGAGCCCTTAACAACTCTGCGTCCTCCTATATCTCTACCCTCCTATCCAAATACAACTCTAACCACACACTCTTCATTCATCTCGTGACATGCATCTCTCTTCTACTGTTGTTACCTCTTCTCACTACCGCATTCAGGTTTTTACCTGTGCTGCACCCGTTCTCTGGAATCCCCTTGCTTGTTCTTTCTCCCTTATACTCAACTTTTAAAATCTCACTCAAAACCCACTTTTTTCAAGACGCGTACAGTAATACTCTCAGCTATAATCCTAATCGAGCCATATGACCAACCAACAACCTCCACAGATCATCCTGACTCGTCCAATCTATCCCCATCCAAGTAGTCCTCTCCTACTGTTTCACCTCCCCTCAACCACTGATTGTAAGCTCACAAGAGCAGGGTCCAGGTCTCATTTTGTACCGATTGTTATTGTTGTGATTTTAAACAATAAATGGCCTAGGCCCCTAAGTTCCAGTGAAGGGTAATGTTAATGCTACAACATACAAAGACATTTTAGACAATTGTATGATTCTGACTTCGTGGGAACCAATTTGGGAAAAGTCATTTTTTTATGAGATGTCAAACAAGCTCATATAAGGATGATGGCCAGGTGTCCACATTCCTTTGGTCATATAGTGTGAACATACACTGATGGAGTGGAAATAAGATATATTCAAAAAGTTATCTTGGTGCCTCCCATTAAAACACCAAATGATTCACTTTAACAAAACTGTTGACCACAGTATAGGATGAATGGTGGTGAATTTACTGTACTGTTTACTTAATTTATTATATAATGATGTAATGTCCCTATTGATCACTTCACAAGTAAGACTGATCTTTATACATAGCTTTATACATAGCCCCCACTATCACATTAGATTTAATCTACAGTTTCTCAAAAATCCATCTTGAATTATAATACCTTAAAAGATTGATTATTGCTGTAATTGTACGGCACTGCGGAATATGGAATATGATGGTGCTATATAAATCAACAAATAATATTGAAAGGGTAGGACTGTATTTTTTTGTTTCCTTCTGTTAAAATATGTCAGTTTTCTTAGGGCTGGGTTTTTTTTAATCTCTTGAGAAATCAGCTTGAGAAACAGCTGTGAAAAGTCTCTCATGTATTCAGAGTGTTAAGCGCTCAACAGGCACAATGTTGTTACATGTACAGCTAATGAGTGCAGTGCAATTAGGACAAGAACGCATAGCACTTGGAAATAGAAATCAAAGTTTTTGCCCAGGAAAAACAGGTCAGGACTGCGGGAAGGAAAATGTGTCAGTTTACGTTTTGGAAAATGTGCATTCACCAAACGGAAGCAAATTTGACCCAGTGAAACATGGACTGAAATGACCAGAAATATGGACCCCAGCTATCATAAACATTTTAAAGCATAGGATAACTGAGAGGTTATCCTATAGGATAAATGCTCTCCCCTCCTCACCAGAAAAACGGGGCTTTTTAGGGGACCCGGCTCCCCATGGAAGCCCCAGCCCTTTACCCTGTATACACTGCACACCGAGCAAAAAGGCTGGGGCTAGTGTATACAAAAAATAAAAAGTGCATGGAGGGGTCCGAGGTGCAAAAAGTGCTTCCCGGCATGTGAAACAAAAAAGGTGAAGTGCGCCTATCCCCACACATTCACCACCGTGCACAGCGCCCAGTCTTGGACCAAAGACTGGGGACAAATTACAACCTCGGGGCTTCACACTATCCCAGGCCTAAGGCCAGAGGACCAAGCGTTCCCTCCCTCACAGGTACTCACTTGCTCTTAGCCAAAAGGGCGAGAAGCGATTCCTGGCACTGATTGGCTGCCTGAAGTAGCTAATCAGTGAACACCATCATCAGACCACACAGGATGCATCTCCCTGTAACTAAGTACATATTAAAGTAATCACAAAATACTTTATTATATATATATTCTTCTTACGTGAGGCTGTTTGGGACCTTATACTACCCCTTTCATGTGGAAATAACTTCCCTTATTATTTATATTTTTACTTTTTTGTTATCATTGGCATTGCTAAGCATAGATAATTCTGTTTTGATAAATATTTTAGTTAAAAGGGAATTGTACAAAAGAATATATATAACATTTCCTTCCTCCTGTCAGTTTGAAAGGATAAGCATAATGATTTGTATTTGTGTTATAGTACCCTTGGAAAAAGGTAGTGGCAAATAATATTCCAGAGTCAGCCATCAAAATGGATATATAGTGCAACAATATATATGTGTGTTTTATTTTCCCCGAATAGCGTATTTTAATTACATAGAGGACTATAATGACAGACAAGGATATAGAAAAGCACACAAAGGGCAGTAAGAGACAAAAGTTCATAACCAGTCAAGAAACACTGGAGGAAGAGGAGTGAGATAAACCATTATATCATAAACTTGTGAAGGAATGAATAAAATATAAGCCAAGCCTGCCCTGCACAATGTATAGTTAAACTGGTAAGATTATAAATTGAACAAAGCATTATGAAGAAGTCTGCTCTTTATGCAGGAAAATACCACCACGGTTGGCCTTTCATAATGCATAATTAAGTGAGTGATTCCCAAAAACTTCTAATCTAGGCAGTAATACAATATAAAGAAAGGAGGACTAGAACTAGCCATTGGCTATTTAGAGATATCCGAGTCGCCTGTCTACTAAAGACTAAACACAGTGCAGTATAAAGTCATAAATAAAAAGGTATTATTATTTCAAGGAGGCCATTAAACAACCCTGTGTGGCTGACATAAACTGACCTGACTACCTCCATGACAACCATATTTCTCACCTATACACTAACTAGGTTGTTAATCCAGTCTTTGTCAATCTACAGTGAGGAGAAAAGGCAGGATACCACTACTTAAATATTCCGGTTACACTCATCCTATTGAATAAACCAACCCCCCATTATAATTTACTTCTGAGCTGTCCAACTAGATCATCTTAGTATTCTTCTTCCTTCTAAAAATCACTTAATATATTATTGAGTCACTATACCTTTCAAAGGAAACAGAATTTTGGATCAAGATTTACAAAATATTGAGTTACATAGCTAAAAAAAAAACACACGCACACAATACACAATCAATCACACTCAACCTTTTCTGGGTGACACCTGTGTTCCAGAACACAAACATTGAAGCTATCAATTTTGCTACGGCAAGGAGAAAAAAATCCCTGGTTCAGAAACATGAATTATATTTTTCTCTAGGACAGTATAATACCAACGATGATCTAAATCACCAGGTCAGTATTCAGAGTATTTTACTTTAAAATCATACCTGGTCATTTTGAACATATCTACTGTGCAGGTCAAAACCCATTTTTGACCTTCTTGGGTGGCCTCTTTGGAAGCAAAATCTTCCAATTCTCATTAAAATTGCCCATAAGTGATACGATATTTCACAAAATGAAAGAACCCGATGTGAGCCTGGAAATTACATTTCTGTAATTTTAAGATTTCTAGTGGGAAAGTTCTGTGTTAATCATTCTGACACTCTAAAAAGTAAAATGCCTAGTAGATAGACTGAAACACGATGAACATATTGATCTATAAAGATCCACCAATATAAACTAGTTTTACAACTTTAAGATGAAAGTTATGAGGCTGGAGTGCATATGGCCAGGTGGGGCACTGATGGGTCCGATCCAGCGCATTAAGAGTTTGTGTGCGTGGTGGCACTGCCCAACTGGAGGTAGCTGTCTGGAAATGCCTGAAAACCCATAAGGATTCCCACCCATCTTTGTATTTATTATTTTGTTTTATCTGATCAGTCAAATCTTAACATAAAAAAATATTTCTGGTCCTCACAGGTCTCGTCCCCAAAAGCTGATGGGTATCAAATTCGATTAAAGACTCCCTTGCCCTTTTGGGCTAATATGGCTATATCCATTTTCCTTATTTTATCTACAAGTTGATAGTGATGCTATGGCATAACTCTTCAAATGGAATAGAAGATGTTTTATGAAATGTAACACAACTGAAACAAATGAAAATAGTTTCCCGTTGTTTGTATGTATATCAGCTGAACCAACATTTTCATGAACTATTTAGCATCTGTCTATATAGCCACGTAATACATCTCACAAATACATTGCTGACTAAGCCAGCGGCATATAATGGATAAAGTACAATGCTCTTGTTACTTTAATCGTTTTTCAGCAGCAAAACATTTTCACACAATTATATGATAAAGCACCTTACAGCCACGCTTAAGCCGTCTGATCTCAGAATACAATACAGCCATTGTGAAAAGGTCTGCATTGTGTGGAGAGTTATTTGTAACAAGCTTTTAAACAGTCAGACAGAAATTGTTCACTGTGCAAAGCTGACCCTTACGTAAATTACCCTAGATATTTGAGAACTAGACTCAGTTAAAACTAATTGTTTGACCAAAACAATATGAATCTTTAGAAATACTATTATGCAAGTGTACAGCCAAGTGGAGCTTATTTCTACTTTAACCACAAATATTCTGTTTGCAATGTATTTTTGCAATATGTCAGAGTTAGGGTCCAAAGCATCAGAAGAAAAGAGATCAGAGCCTATCATGGCATGGTTTCCCCTTTCTGTACCCCTTTTCTCTATACACAATTATATGATGTCATATGTCAGAAGAAGAAGGGAAGAGCAGTTTGCATGGTAGCACCAAGAGATGATAGTGATGCAGGCATCTTGGGGCTTAGGGTGTCCCTTGCAATCCCTATAGTCATTACTTAGTAAAGCATAAATGTGGCCTGTCAGCAATTAATTATGCTAACAATAATAAGGATTGACGTCAGAGCTTGTTAGAGACCCATTCTACCCATCGTACACCATCTAGTCTGCCAATTTTTCCAGATGTAAAGATTCAAATCGTATTCAGTCTTTGGTCTTCAGGATACCTTTATGCCTATCACATGCATATTTCAATCATCTCACTGTAGTAGCCTCTACCACTTATGATGAGAGGCTATTTTATTTATCGAAGGCCCTCTCACTAAAGAAAACTTCCTTACATTAAATCTAAACCTCTGACGCTCTAGATTTAAATTATGACCTCTTGTTGTAACATTTCTCCTCCTTTGCGATAATCTTCCCTCCTTACATTGTTGAAAAAATGCTTATATCATATCTCCCACCTCTCTTCTTTCTTCCAAACTGAACATATTGAGATTCCTTTGTCTTTCCTGATTTTTTTTTAATCCTGCAAACCATTCACCATTTTAGTAGCTCTATACAACACATAAATATCCAATATCCTTCTGGAGATGGGGTCTCCAGAACTGTACACAATACACTAGTTGAGGTCTGTAAAGTGGCAGATCCATCCCTTGCTTCCTGCTACTAATGCTTTTAGCTGTGCAACCTAGCACCCTGCTTGTTTTTTATTTTATTGCACTGCCTGCACTGTATATTTTTTTATCATTTATCAATGCAGGCAGAGATAGTCTATTTACAGGATTGCTTGCCAAAAGGTGTGTCTAGTTATTAAAAAGGACAAAGGACTTTGAGTAATTGTGGCTTATACTAGAAAAGTAACAGATGTAAACAGAGAATGTAGACTTTTCATTTGTTCATATGTCAAAATGTTGGAATTTTTTTTAGGGTAAAGAATAACAAAATAAAGAGATAGCAAAATAATTTGTAGATGTGGGCATCTACGAATGAGGGAGGCATATCTAAATATTTCTTAATGTTCTTTCTCCCAGAATAACAAAGTAGAACTGTTATGGAATGGTTCATTGAAGATGTTGGCTATTACTGGGTAGATGATACTTTTTTGGGCCCAAAAATGTCACATATGCTTTTTTGTCATGTTATCGAGTCTTCAGAATGTGCATGTCCAATGACAGATGTCATAGGGTTGTATCAGGTATTGGATTTCATTATATATTACGTCACAATGATTCTTTGAGTACAATAGGGACAAGTTACATTTGTATTTTAATAGCTCATAAATAATTCTAAACATGAACTATCTTACAATGATATACATTTATTATACAATGATAACATTTAGTTTAAGCACTTTAACCATTTAACAGAAAAATAAAAGAGAAGTACAGTTACAGTAGTCAGACATTATGAACAAGGTACAATAGGTATACATGCATTACGAAAGAAGGCCCCTATCCTGAAGAGCTTACAGTCTACAGAGTTTAATTGTTTTTGGGTTTCTGGCATTGAAAACTTAGTAGTAAACATTCACATGGTTTCTGGGGCAATGGATCTCCCCCTCTCCTCCTCTATTTCACTTTGTGTACACTCCTGCATTTCAGTAAATAAAGAGGGGCTTGGCATGGAGTAGTAGAATTAGCATGGGCCTAAAACTTCATTGTGAAGACATTGGTCAATATTGGGGGAGCTAACAGTAGCCCTGCCTACTACTATTGTTAACTGTGCTGTACCACTTTTCTGAACTTATTTCAACCAGTGTTGAGAAAATGTATGAGTCATATTCAAAGTTGAATAGGGTTGTATGCATGATGGCTAAAAGATAAAAATAACTAAAATAACCAAAATGGTTAATTAAGTCTTAATTAAATTAACATGTGCATGTTGGTGACCAGTTTAAAATGCATAAACCATATCCTAACTTTATGGGCATCACTAGTAAATAACTATTTCACATGTTCTTTAGTTTTTACTTCATTTCTTAGTTCAAGCAGCTTTAGATGACACTC
Organism: Spea multiplicata; assembly: GCA_009364415.1. Lineage (NCBI taxonomy): Eukaryota > Metazoa > Chordata > Amphibia > Anura > Pelobatidae > Spea > Spea multiplicata. The sequence goes on from VKOC01000003.1 coordinate 28,448,135, forward strand.
ATCAGCAACAACAAACAGCTTTGAACTTAAGTGTGCTTTGCTTGCCAATAGATAAGCCATCACATGCTGCAGCCTTCTCCTGGAGATCCTGTGTTCATGTTTGTGTTTTGTGTATGGCTCTAATGATGCCACTAGAAGCTGAAATAGCTTGAGAGCCAAAGGGTATTCACAGGTCAAGTGACTGTGGATCAGTGTTAAGTATAGAGTGATATATCAATCAAAAGTTTCACTTAAAATATATGGTGCAATGTTCCATCAGTGGTCCCCACAATCATTAAGTGCTCAGACTGGTAAAAATGCTTGTTATTGTGTGTCTATATGCTTTTAACCCCTTAAGGACAAAATGCATTGTTTTCAATGGATTTTGGGACCGCCCATTGTCCTTAAGAGGTTAAGAAATATTGTGTGCATGAATGAGCTGGACAACGGAAACTGTTTTTAAAAAGTTTTGTGCACGTGTGGGTACAAGATTGGGGACCCATTGTTCCAGCGTGGCCTTGGACATCTTTACCAGTTTCACTGACAATTGGAAGCACCATACTGGTTTTTTTTTGGGGGGGGGTAACTCTTTTTAATAATTAAGCCATTGGATGTCTGTTTAATGTGTATTCCTGCAGTTGGCTGATGGAGGATACAGGTGATTGTTAAAGAATAGTCAAAGATAGTGATGGACAGTATCACACCCCTTGACCTAGACATTTTCCCTACTATTACTTTTACAGTTCAGTACAATCAGTGGTGTATTTACCTCAATAGCTACCCTAGGCCTCACCCAGGGCAGCATCCTCAACCGCCCCATCTGCAGCCAGCATCCTAATTGCAGAGAGTGCAGCCCCTTTTAATGTATCCTATAGCGGCTGTGCTGGCTTGGTGTAAATGGGCTGCTTGAGAAGATCAAAGATCTCCTTTGCAACCAGTCAATTGAACAATAGCATAGGAGGGGGCCTGATCACCCAAGATGGCAATATGCCCCCTGATTTTGTGACTGGGGGAACTGCCACTCCTCAGGATCTGTCAGCATAGGCCAGAATATGTTGCCAAGCACACTAAATAACTTATATGGCCGCATGGTATGTGGCAGGGCATATCCAGCCACTAGTGAGTTTGGAGCAATATCAGCCACCAGTACACCAAGCATTTGCCCAATCCAGGCGTAGCAAACAGCCTTTATTTGATGGATAGTGGGAGGGAAGTGGGCCCTAATGCATCAGGGCCAAAACTTAGCTACTCAGTTAAGATATGACCCCAAAATCCTGGAAGCTCTTGATGACCCGTGATCATCACGTATCAAAATGCATTGTCAATGTGTAATGATAATATAGCTAATGTTTTGTAAAACTGCTGGGAAATGCCTAACAGTTCAAATTACAAGCAGTTTAATAATTTCTGGCAGGGAAAATGCAAGCCATGTGTTGTTTTGCAAGCGAATGCATAAACTGGTAAACTGAAATCTGAACAGCTTGAATGCAATCCAGAGGCAGTTATATATATATAAAACTACAGTCACGTTGATCCAGTTTCAGCCAGGTTTCTTCCTGAATTCTCTTCTGCTATATCCATGCATTCCGCTCTGGCTGTGTGGGAAAAATACATTGGCTTTATGAATTGCTTTTTGGCAGGGCGCCTGGCATTCTGCTCGGTTAGTCATAAGTTCAACAGCCACGCTGGCTTCTACGTGGAACGTAATTTGCCCTCATTATTGCAGTGACAGTGTTACCATATCTGTGATACTTTGGATTTTACCTATGAGTCAAGGAAGCTGATGAAACATAGTAAAAGTGTGCCATGCCCAGCTTTCATAGGCAAACAATGGTGTTAAACTGTATAGACACGCAATAAAGGGCTAGGCAACACAAGGTTATTCTTTGTGGGTATCTTTAGTAGTTTAACAAAGGAAAACAAATTACTAGCAATTAAATTGAGTCCTCCAAATATATACATGAAATAATCATGAGGCTTTAATATGGTATTTTGGCTAAAGAACACACGTTTACCTGCCACATCAAGGCACTCAGTTGAACGTTTTACGTGTTACTGACTAAACTGTTGTCCTTCAGTATGCATGATATATAAACTCACAGAAGGGAATCAGTTACTGAAATATATGTGCGATGGAAAAAACAGCTTATGTGGTACACAGCTTAGGGCGCACATTAGAGGTAAGAGACACAAAACCGTGTTTGTTAACTAAAATAAAATCACTCTGAGGCAAAATGAATATTTGTTGTAATAAAATGGGTCACTCAATTGATCCCTTAATAGGCAGCTCAAACCAAACAAAAATATCACTTTGCCTCCCTCCTCTCCTTCACACCATTTACCATGTGCTCACCCTTGGCACTCAAGAACCATACCTTGACACACTCACACACATACTGACACCAAATATTAACATACACACCTCTGCTGACACCATACACTGACATACAAACACTCTACCACACATGTGTGATGACACACATTCAAACCATACACACTTTATGATACAGTAACATGCACACACATACTCACACCATACACTACTACACTCTCACTCTATCATACAGCTATACCTAAAGTACACATGTATTCTCTAACACCATACATACTCACTTACTCTAAAACCATACATTAATGCATACAGTACATACATATAGAAACACACTCTCTCACTTTCCCATCACCAGAGCAGCTTGCCAGCTCTTCCTCTGCCTCCCTCTTACCTCATGCAGAGTCCTGTCTTCACTGTAGTTCTTGATCTGTGAGTAAACTGCTGTCCTACTACCATTGGGTCAGTAAACATGCATTACTTGACCCCTCTTTGCGCTTCAGTTACCTGGCACCTGAGTGCTGTGCACACCCACCTAAGCTTGCCCCTGTTGCCCGTTAGTAATATTCCTTTCTTGGGTGACCTGACTGTTAGCCCTTTGTCACTTGCTTTTATAACCAAATACGGTAGTTCCAATGTCATGGACATATCCAATATGGAACTAGAGTGTATAGAAAATAAGCAAGAAAATAAGCAAGGAATCCTAAAAGTACACAATGTTCCAATTTTACCGAGATAAGAATTAAAGGGACAGTTTACTGTGCCTGATAGCCTCACTATTAGTTTTGTTCGCTTCTGATGCCCCCATAAACACTTTTCCCCGGGTCAAATGTTCCAGAAATATTTGAGGCAGTTACTGGGGTACTGCTTTCCTGTATATCATTGGATTATCCTTTATTGCTTTGGAGTTCGGCAACACTAGGGAATACAGTCACACGTTCTGCATAATGATAAAAATGCTAATTATGTATCATGCTATTTTTTCCAGTGGAGAGTTTAGTACAGAATATCTTCACTCTTGCATGCAGTTTTTTTTCTGCTTACTTAATGAATTTTCTGCTTACAAATAAACAAGACTCGACTAGGGAATAGTTTTATACTGCGTTATTAATGCTACTTAAATTTAATTATTCTATATTTGTTGAGATGGATCCTTGCTTCCTGTTTAGAGTATTTGCAGTCTGCCAGACAAGAAAGCATGCCTTTAAATGAAGTAACCTTGTTTTACCTTGGTCTGCACTGCCTGCTGGAACAGGATTTTGTATACATGGGATTAAAGTCACATGTGTAATGGTATCGCTTTCCAGAGACATTCAGTAAGCACCAGTTAGCAACGCAGACTAGGACATTACTTAATTTGTCCCTGTCTCCAAAACATCACAATAGAAGTTTTTCTTTTTTTTTTCTTAGGGGCAATGAACTCCGTAACGTAGGTTTATGACTAAGCATCGAAATGAAAAACATCAACTAGTTCTTTGTGTAGACATTAACCCCAAGAAGACATGCCTTCTAAGAGATTTTACACTATGACAGCTAAATTAATAGACCATAGCAAGTCCCTGTTGCTCAGTACATACAGCCATGTAACATATTTTGTCCCTTAAGGCCAACAGTCCCATATTGGCTGAGATATCCCCAATACCCCAGCTGAAGATGGGGAAAGCTCACAATATCCATAAGGAGGAGGTAGGGTGTTAGAAACATAGAAACATAGAAAGTGACGGCAGATAAGAGCCAGAAGGCCCATCCAGTCTGCCCAACCTCTGAGTACTCTCCTTTAGTACTTGCCCTTATCCTATATCTAGCTCGGCATTATGCCTATCCCATGCTTGCTTAAATGACTTTACTGTATTAACATCTACCACTTCCACTGGGAGGCTATTCCATGCGTCCACTACCCTTTCCGTAAAGTAATATTTTCTGATGTTACCATTAAACCTTTGCCCCTCTAGTTTATGCTTGTGTCCTCTTGTTGCGGTTTTATTTCTCCTTTTTAAATAAACTTTCTTCCTTTACTTTGTTGATTCCCTTTAAGTATTTAAATGTTTCTATCATATCCCCCCTGTCCCGTCTTTTTTCCAGGCTATATAGGTTAAGATCCTTTAACCTGTCCTGGTAAGGTTTATTTTGTAATCCATAAACCATTTTAGTAGCCCTTCTCTGCACTTTCTCCAACATATCTATATCCTTCTGGAGATACGGTCTCCAGTACTGTACACAATACTCCAAGTGAGGTCTCACCAGTGATCTGTACAGCGGCATGAGCTCTTCCCTCTTTCTACTGCTAATCCCTCTCCCTATACAACCAAGCCTTCTGCTAGCATTACCTGCTGCTCTACTGCATTGTATACCTACCTTTAAATCCTCAGAAATAATTACCCCTAAATCCCTTTCCTCACACGTTGAGGTTAGGACAGTACCAAATAGTCTATACTCTGCCCTTGGGTTTTTATGCCCCAGGTGCATTACTTTGCATTTATCCACATTAAATGCCAATTGCCACAGCTCTGACCATTTTTCCAGCTTACCTAGATCGTTTGCCATTTGGCTTCTTCCTCCAGGAACATCAACCCTGTTGCAAATTTTTGTGTCGTCAGCAAATAAACATACCTTTCCATCAACACCATCTGCAATATCACTAATGAAAATATTAAAGAGAATGGGTCCAAGTACAGATCCCTGACGTATCCCACTGGTAACAAGACCTTGTTCTGAATATACGCCATTGACTACAACCCTCTGTTTTCTGTCACTCAGCCACTCCTTAATCCATTCAACAACATTGGGATCTAAACCCAGAGATTGCAGTTTATTTATAAGTCTTCTATGTGGGACAGTGTCAAAGGCCTTACTGAAATCCAGATACGCAATGTCTACTGCACCACCTTGATCAATTACTTCAGTCACCCAATCAAAAAAATCAATAAGATTTGTTTGGCAAGATCTTCCTGAGGAAAACCCATGTTGTTTTTGATCTTGAAAGCCATGTGACTTCAGATGTTCAACAATCCTTTCCTTTAACATTGTTTCCATTAATTTCCCCAGTACAGATGTAAGACTAACTGGCCTGTAGTTGCCTGGCTCCTCCCTGCTGCCTTTTTTGTGAATGGGCACAACATTCGCTACTTTCCAATGCCCTGGGACGACTCCCATTACCAATGATTCGTTAAATATATCAGTTAACGGTTTTGCTAGTACACCCCCAAGCTCTTTTAATAACTTGGGGTGTATCCCATCAGGCCCCATCGACTTATTTGTCTTTACCTTAGACAACTGAAGCAGAACCTCCGCCTCGATAAACTCACATATTTCAAATGATTCAGTCTTTTTTCCCAACTGGGGTCCCATTCCATCATTCTCATCTGTAAAAACTGAACAGAAATATTCATTGAGGCAGTCAGCTAAACCTTTATCCTCTTCTACATATATGCCTTTTGTTTTTAGTCTAACTAATCCTTGTTTAACTTTCCTTTTCTCATTTATATATCTAATTTGTCTAATTTGTCACCATGTAATGACACTGCCTACAGCAGTGATTTAACATGCCCTCAGGGGTAAGGTAGGTGGCCTCCATGTGCCCTGCCAGCACCCTCATGTAAATGCATTTTAGTCACTGGAGCCTGGCTTCCGTACTTGCTTGCACATGGCGCAAGCTGCCATGTTAACACTGCTGGGTCATGTAACATCTTGTTATGTGGCCCACCTGAGTGGCCACCTCCCACTAGTCCAGCATGACCCTCAGCACTTAGGACTCGCATGTTTGAAGAATTTGGATCAGCTTGGCCAAGCTTCCCTTGGTTTCAGGAAAGGGACACCTCGGTGTTGGTATCCAACTTGTGATTTATGATGTATATTTAAAAATCATTTGCAGGTGGAGAAAGCCATAGTAACGCAATAAAAGGGTAGGTTCTATGTCCCAGACACCTGATGTGAAGCCATTATTTTTATGTGTCATTAGCTATATGTCACAATGAACACAACATCTGCTACTATAGGAGGGTCATGTTGACTATTAGGTTATTGATTTACATAATGATATCAAGCAGCACTGTACAATAGGTAAGTGGGACTTAATAAATAGTTCATTACATTATGGTATGGACTTACAGAAGTAAGGAGTAAGGAGGGTCCTTTTAACATGACTTTTCAGAGGGATACATACAGCAGTTCTTTTTCAGTCAGTTAGTCACTTGACATTTGCATATCCTTCTATTTCTCTCGGTTGGCATGATGGAATCTGCATCTTCTCAAAACAGGTGTGGAACCAACCAGCGAACACAGTAGAAGATGAGAAAAACTTCCTTTCAGGTTCTTCTACATCAAGAGCTGACCCAAGGCCCGCATTTTGTCAAAAATCACATTAACAATGGTATACTGGATGAGCTAGATACAAGAAAAATAAGTCTGTTATTTGGCCAGTACAACCATTCTAGAGCCAAAGACACTAGTGCGGGTAGCCTTCATGGAGATTTTTCTAAGTAATGTGTGCTTGGATAAACATGAAATGTTCCTTTTAGGGCCAAAGAATATATTGGTTCTTTAAAAATACAATATTATATAAATGTACAATATTAAAAGCCCCCCCCTGTACATATGAAGAAGATTTATAGCAAAAACAAAAGCCTGTATAAAATGCTTACAATAAGTGAAGCAAATCTATGATACATAGTAAGAGGAGAAGTATACCATATTTTGAAATATATTATAATGGAGTTTTCTGTGACATTAAAGTCCTTCTTATCCTTTCAAATTCAGCGTTGACCACCCTGCCTTGTGTTGTCTTTTTTCCAGCCCCCATACACCATATAATGTTTTTTGTTCATTTGTTCACCATTTTGTTTGTGACATTGTTATGTTATATTTATATAGCACCCAATGAGATTGTACAGTGGTGTGCACTTAATTACACAGGGAATGACAAATACAGAGAGTGAGACAGAAGGCCCTAGTTATTACACATTACAGTCTACGTTTCAAATGAAATGGATTAACTGTTAAGATTGTGCAACTTTGTCAAATGTATTGTGTAGTCCTGTACGATGCCTGCGGTGGCATGCAAGAAACAAATACACATTGCATTAAAAGTAGCCAACAGTTCCTCTAGGTAGAAAATGGCAGGGGTTCCAAGCAAAATATAGTGGCTATGAATTACCTTTCTGTGATTTAATTTATTTTATGCACATTTTATGGGAATTGTCAACAAACCTGACATACTGTTTTGCACCATGTGCTATCAGTAATATTCCAAATATTTACTTTTGTCTTCTCAGGGAATTGCTGCTGTAAGTTGAAAAAGCACTGTATTAGATCCCACAGATCCCACCTATATTAGAAATGGAGCAATAGAAAATGTATGTGAATAGAGGACGTACCGTAGTTGGAAGTGTACCGATGCTAATACTAACATTAACATACGCAGTACTAGCTTTATGTCAGTGTGTATGGCTGGGGATCCAAAAAAATCTATTGAACAGAATATCAATTGATGTACCACTGCCAGCCTCATAATTTCATTATCTTCCTACAGGTGTATTTCTGCTTTCTCTAAATAACAACTTACCATCAAACCCCTTAAGGACAATGGGCGGTCCCTAAACCCATTGAAAACAATCAGAGCCGGCCTTAGGTGTTCTGGCGCCCTGTGCGGACTACTCGTCTGGCGCCCCCCCATCCCAAAAAAAGAAATGAATCAAAACTTGTAACAAAACCCCAATCACTATATACTACGCCAAACATTGATGTGGTGTAGGCCTACCACTTCATTGTCTGGCTTAGTAGTAGGGATGCACCGAAACGAATTCTGGACTGAAACCAAAAGTGCAGCATTTACCTGGCCGAAACCGAATATGACCCCCCCACACACCATAACACATAACAAAACAATTAAATAACAATATTTATATATATATATGATTAACAGCAATCACATTCTTATCATGCCCGCAGATTCCAGGATGTACTCGTAGACTACTTGGCATGATAGGAGTATGATTGCCCTATGCACCCCGTCTCACTCCATTCTCCCTATCTACCCCCTCCTAACTATCTACCCTCTCCCTCTTTGAAGTTCACTTACCTTTCAGGAGTCCTGCAGTGAGGGTGCAAGGCCTCTGCCTCCCAGCTCTGCCACTGTATGGAACAGTATAGAGTGATGGGAGTTATGATGTACTTTAGAGCATAATTATATAATGAAAAATACATTAGAAATGGTACAGCATAACACCCATCACTCTCACACCCTTACCAATCCACACATATACCAATCCACACGTATACCAATCCACACACATACACCAATCCACACACATTCACCAATCCACGCATATACACCAATCCACA
>VKOC01000003.1:28460480-28477314 GCA_009364415.1 Spea multiplicata
ATCTACAGTATATAATGTATATGTCTAGCAGGTCATTGCCTGGAAATAAATAAATCTGGATACTTTGTATCTTGGGTGTTAACACTTAAAATGCTGTTTTCACAAATGTGTAGAATGTTGCAAGAAATAACAACCACTGATTTATACAAATTCAAAGCAAGAATATTGGTAGCATAAAGTAAATCTGCTTTACTGGATTGGTGGAAAGTGGATGGGATTGAATGATTTTCCAGGGTTGGGAGGCTCAGTTGTTTAATGATATAATGTATTCGTCTTATGCAGTGGCAATGATGTATGGACACATGGTGCTGCAAATGGGCAATGCAGTGCGGGCTGGTAACAGAGGAGAGTTTTATGGTCTTGCAGTAAAAGCACAATATTTATATGAACGTCCGTCATTAGTCATACTTACCGTCCACTTTTTAATAGTTTTGTATATAAAAGGAATGTGAGTTAATTACCGGTAGAAAGCAGTGATTTCCCACATGCATCTGGGCCAATCTCTAACGGGGCAGTGGAATAGCCAAGTCATTAAAACCCTTTTAAGAGATGGTATTCCCATGCCCGGTAATACATGGGCAAATATGAAGCCTATGATTCCCACACTGTTGAGTTAGGAAATCATTTTCCCTGTGGCTTTTAAAAGTTAAATTCCTTAACTGGGAATTAGAACTTTTTTGCCCCAACTGAATATGCATGCGCTTAAACAAGCACAAGTAACAGGCTCGGCTTTAAACACGGACATTTTCAATTTAAACAAAAATATAGTGTTTTGCTGCCCATGAAATGGTTAATATTGGACCAAACCCCATCTGATATAACTCTCTTAGGCTGTCCCTGTAAAAAGGACAAAGTCACCTTGACATTAGCTTTGATTGTCCAAATACAAGAACATTTTTTTAAAAAGTAGAATTTGCTTCCTTTTCTTTGTGAAGCAGAGTCATTTTTGAATAGGCAAATAATGACACGTGTGTTGTGTATAACTTGTCCTTAAGTAGTTTTAATGCACCCATTGAGAAAAGGTGGCTTGCTTGTGCCATGGCTACCAGATATTGTAGTAATAGTTATACGTGTGTCAGTCTTGCATGTACACAATTGGAGGCATCAGGTGAATTTGCGTCATCCATGATTTCCATGTTCATTTAGAAAAATCTTTTTTTTAGCCTCACCACAACCATATATCTGTCTTACTTAAGAATTTCATCTACAGAAGACATTACCTAAAATACAGCCCAAGTCCTGGGTCAGTGGAGATGTTCAAAGGGTCCGGTCTGCAGGCCAGTAGGGTTCCAGCCATAACCAGACTTTGGACATTGGAAGACCTCTTTTATTGACTGCACCATCGTACGTCTGAGCCCCATCATATAGTACAAAGCATTGGAAAGGGTGTTAGGGGTCTCCACGCGATACATTTGATGGAGAGCGTTCTTATAACTAAAACATATGGGAAACACTTTGGGGAAACTCCATCTAGTGCCCTGTAGCATCTAATTCCAGCTGTTTCTACAATGGTTGAGGCGACTCAACCTCAAACCAGAATGCATCACAATATGTAATACATAAATTAGGATGTTCAATGATAAATCTATAGATTTCTATAGGAAGTGTGTGTGTGGGGGGTTCCAGTTGCTAATGCTACTTTGAAGGTCTTGTAAAAAGCACTCTTTACGTATTCATGAAATCAATACATATGACTTTCACCAGCCAGCAAGGAAATTTAAAGTGACTGTTACGCCACACTTAAAAGTTCAATATTCCTTTTTTGGTGTAATGGCTTTTAATGCAAAACAGTTTTTCATCTTACCCAACTGATTTGGGCAGCAGTCAACTTTTGATTGATAACTTCGCCCACCCTTACTTACTGTTGTGTGTAATACATACCTTTAACCATAAAGGAAACCAAGATGATGCATACTATATGAATGTGTATCATCATGATGCAAAATATTCCGCCTTGTCTTTATTTACATGGACACGGGTGGGCTTTTAAAAGATATATTTAAGTACTTTGTATGCATTTTAATAGGCATTCATTGAACGTGAAAGAAAAAATATTATTTTGCGTTAGTGGAAGCTGCAGCTCCATAACACTGATTGGCTGCTTGAAACATTTCTCCTGCGAGGCAAAAGGCTGGGGGTTGAGGAGAGGGGCAAATGCATATGGGGGCTTTCTACAGAATCCCCCGGTGCTTTAGCAAGGCGAGCACCCGGAAATCTAAAAGAACCACTGAGCTATGAAATACAATAAAGTTCATATGATGACCGGAGTGCCCCTTTAATGATATTTCCAGGTGTATTTGAATGTAATCCCTCCTGTGTTTCTATTACAAAGGAAATGCTTGATTGATCTTCCAGTAATAGTTTGGGAACATGGTGGTGGTGTCAACAATTAGTAATATGAGAACTTGGATAATGACTGATGATCTGTGCTGGAATGTTTATAAGCTCACTGGATACAGTTGGAATCATACTGGAAATATGTGATGGGGCTTTAAGAAGAATACAGTGATTGTTCCTGAAATTGGCTGTAATTATTCTAAATAACGTCTTCATTTTGGTCCTTGGTGGAGACCTCTGGCATTTTATTACGTGTTGTAAGAAGTGATGCATCTTAGAATGTTAGGATTATGTTACTCATAACAGAGCTAGAAATTTCCACGAGTCCACTAACATGTGACGAGAACGATATTCCAGAGTGAGATGTTCACTTCTGCCTGACATGTTGTCCCTGGTCTTCACTGCAGAAGAACTGTGTCCAAAATGTGTACTTGACTCCTCAGGTGAAAGTGAACATCGGCTGTGCAAGTAAACTGGACTTTTTCTTCTAAGCTAGTTATCATATGCACTTTAATGCATACGATAGCTGCATGGTCTCTTCAGTGGCGCCCAATTTTCCACGTAGACCCCTGTGTGCATGCACAGAAACTGTTCCCTTTGACTTAAAGCAACCAATCAGTGGCACAAATTTTTGGATCGCTCAGCAGGAGGGCAGCTGCAGCTTCTACCTCAAGTAAGTGTTTTTTTTTAAGTTTGTTTTGAAGAATGCATATTAAAGTATTATTTTCTTTAGTGGAGCTCTCAGGGAGAGCAAACTACCCCTTTAATAAAAGGATGGTATGTTTAATTATTTTGGTAAGACTTCAAAACATATGTAATGGCACATTAAGTAGCATGGCTTACATAGCATGTATACACTGTTCTTTCACTATAAAATAGTATATATTTTTAACAATCCTTTTAATCTCTGTTTTACCAGAGTGTGTACTTCTTTTTTTTTTCAATTCTCCGTTTATTGCACATTTGGTAGAAGGAAACAGTATAATATCGCAAGAACAAAAGTAACAATTGACATCTTGTAGCTACAGGTGAGGTACATGGTACAACATATACAATAAAAATGCCGTTCACATCGGCAAAACAATACATTTCATAACGTTCTTGAATGTCACGGCGACCCAAAAAGTAATCCATAGACAGAGTCCGTAAATAAGGCAAAAATATTACCTACATGTCCGATAATGAAGCATGGAGATAGAGATCATCTACAGCTCAATATAGTATGAAGAGACGACATGTAGGACATGTAAAATGAAGGGTGATTTTGTCATAAACCACTAAATGAGAGATGTGTATCGACCGATCCGACTCCGAAAAGTGGTAAAAGAAGAGTGTGTACTTCTGAGTTCATGGGCTGTCACACATCCATATTACACTACATTAGATTTATTTTTATAGCGCCTGCAGATTCTGTAGCGCTTTACGATCAGAGTCAGTAAGATACAATTTAAATTACAAACAATAGCAGACTGGTACAAAAAGAGAAGAGAGTCCTGCTCTCGTAAGCTTACAATCAAGTATAATCTTAAAATCCATATTTGAAGTAATACGGTGTGTACATGGATTAACGGAGGGGGTCGGGGAAGGTTGTAATAAATCTCATAATCCATGTCTGTCTTTAAAGAGAGGCAAAGAACTGGATGCATTAAGAGGGATTTCATAACTGTCATTTCCACAGAACTTACAATATGGTATGGATAGAATATACATTCATTATGTATAGATTGTATATCCACTGAAAATCATCATCTACTATTTGTGTTTATTTGGTGTTATGTTTTTAAGGTATTCAGATTTGCATACTTTGCAGCTCTTCCAAAGCCTTAACAAGGGCATTGCATGCATTTTTGGTGTACTTGAGTATCAGAAGAGATAAATGTAAGTTTTAATTTAATTACATTCAATAAATTTAATGAGGAATAGTAGGAACATGGGAAAATCAAATTTCAGATTGTATGTGATGTGTGTTTCATGTTCAACAGCTTAATCACACTTTCTTTTCTTATTCAGGGGCATGCTGAGGTGGGTGCAATGTACCCAGGGGCCACTAGGTGGCAGGCAGATAAGTGATACTCATTGGATGGGTTTAATTAACTAAATGGAGAGATGGCAGATACTTTGTGGTATCTCACTCTGAAATGTTTTACGAAGGGCCAACATTGGGAAGTTTTACCCAACAAGAAATCTTGAACTGGCTCTGTATAAAACATAATTCAATGGGTAAAAAGACTGAAGAAATACCACTGATTCACTTATTGGGCCAGCCAGACTTTCTAAGCTGCAGAAGCCCACAGAGTTGGTCCTTGTGAAGTCAAAGAGCTGAAACCAAAACTCTCCATCCTACTCCCTCTTTAGTGAATAAACCCCCAAATATCTTACAGTAGTTCGCAATTAAATTTTTAATAGACTATCAAGGGAACTAGGGAGAGTGAAAGACCTGTGTCGACAGAGACACATTCCCTGAACTCACTCTGTTAAAATAGCAGGCATCACTGTCCCTTCTTGTGCCACCAGGAAAATATATATGTGTTATTTTTTTAAAGGCTTTTCTCACCTAAACACAGAAACTGCTTAGATAAAATATATATAGGTAGGCTTTTTTCCACCAAGGGCGGCCACATCATTACACTGACCCACTGACGTACACTTAGGACTGATACAAACTCAAACATACTCATACTGCCCACTCTTTGCCACACTGAAACTCAAAGCCACAAAGTCTTAATCATACATAATGTAAGAATTTAACACAACCTGCCTACATTCAAACGCACATACAATTTTCAGTCAAACCAATAAATACCCTGTTGTATATACCCCAATACTTCATCTGTCCAAATTGGGACACCTTCATGAGGGCATGGTTGGAGGGCCACCAACCATCTGGCCATCTTGGGGTGCTTAGCTGAAATACAGCAAGGTGGCCATGCTGGAGCTTTGAGTGAGGTTGAGTCACAGCTTGCTGGAGCTGTTAGAGAAGATCAGAGGATCTCCACAGCCTACCCACAATATCCATTGTCTCCAAAATCAGGACAAAACACCAAAATCAGAACTGTCTCATGAAAAACTAGATGGTTCTATTTTGAAACATACTCAGATCATACACATCGCACATCTCAACCACGTTCAACCTCATTCACAGGCTCATACCACTCTCTATAACAAAAGAAAAACACACCTCCACGTGATAAATATAAAGGTAAATATAAATACCCTGATACAATAAGCAGCTCCCAAAAACAACACTCCTCATAAAGTGTACAGCAACAAATATATCAAAGAATGGGGCGCATAAACATGTGAAAAAAGAAAAAAACAAGAATACAATAGTGTAATATGTCAAAAAATGTAAAAAATGAGTGAGGATAACGTAATGCACTCACAAAAGCAATGAGTAAAAGAGGCCCATCGAATAAGAAGATAATCTTCTGAATATCTGGAATAGAAATGAAGAAGACCACAAATGGTGCAGTATAAAGAAACTATATTTAATAAGGAAAGAGTTAAAAAACTCACAAATAAGGTGGCATAACCGATATGGACTTTTCTCCTGAAGAAGCCAACAAAGCTTGGCGAAACGCGTTGAGACCTTATTGTATCTGGACACCTTTGATCTGCTGGACGTTTTTATTCCGTTTTTTTGCATAACATATCGGTTATGCCACCTTATTTGTGAGTTTTTTAACTCTTTCCTTATTAAATATAGTTTCTTTATACTGCACCATTTGTGGTCTTCTTCATTTCTATTCCAGATATTCAGAAGATTATCTTCTTATTCGATGGGCCTCTTTTACTCATTGCTTTTGTGAGTGCATTACGTTATCCTCACTCATTTTTTACATTTTTTGACATATTACACTATTGTATTCTTGTTTTTTTCTTTTTTCACATGTTTATGCGCCCCATTCTTTGATATATTCATACCACTCTCTGCCATTCCACCAGAGGCTCCACCACTCTCTGTACAGAAGAACTGCATGGTTCTAAACAATCAAGCCTGAGAGGACAACAAAAAAAATGAAGACGTTGGAACTTCCTGCTTGGGCTGACATTGTAATCTTCACTGGTGGGGTCACGCAAAATTAAAGAACATTTACATAAAATGAACTGCTTGTGCCTTTGGTGGAATTGGATGCTGAGAAATATAAATCCTAATAATTAAAAATGGAATGTTAAATAAGTCCAATAATATATATGGTTTCACTGGGAGTTTTATGGTTATCTCAGATGTTTTTGTTATGTGTGATGAGTTATTTAGGATACATGATATCACATAAATCAGCTAAGTGACATTGCGGTACCTACCTAGCAAACACCTCTCTAATGTGCTTTGGCTTCTTTTCGAATCTATCAATACTGAACCAGTTAGTGAGGTGGTGTCAAGTACATCCTTCGCATCCAAAGCAATATTGTTGGTTTTTTTCATGTTTTTGTGTAACTTGGAGATACGGAAAGCTCATTAGATAAGCATGTAATAGCCAAAGGCTGTTTACAACTTTACCAACAGAAACAGAATTGTCTTCCCCAAGTAGCAAACACAAAGAGCTTACTTAAAACATGGAAGTGACATTGCTGCGGCCCCTCTTCTATACAGCGTGTGTTCTGTTTATTCCAAGCATTAGAGCGGATTCTAGTAACATCTCAGTCACGTGTAAAATTGATAATTCTTATAGTTGGTAGCATAGTTCTTCCACAGCCTCTTTTTATGTTATCTGTAATTGCAATATTATTTTATATGTTGATCAATGATACTTATTTCATGCTCATGGAAACTGTTCTAAAGTTTAATATGCAGGACTGAGAGAGACCCATGCAGTTCTGATGCCACTCTAGGGCAGTGTTGGTTGGCTTTTGTGATGGTTGTTGTGTGGACAGATAATAGGAAGCAGAGTCAAGGGCCAGACCCCACTAAAGTACTCGTGGGTGAATATCGCTTTGTTGACATTAACTTTCTTTAGTTGCAGCAGTACCTAAAAAAAAATAGTTATTTAAAGTTTATGCTTTTTCCTGGTCCTCGTTAACTAGAACTCCCATCTCTGTTTTTAGTGTACCTACACTTTCATTTTTTGTTTTTTTTTCAGAATTTATGTACTTAATCAGAAGAATGCTAACAACTTAGCAAGGCTATGGCCCTTGAGGACCCGAATTGACAAGCTGTATTTGCAATAACTTATATACAAAGTTGGCTCTACGAACCTTAGGACATATGCTCTATAGAATCATATAGAAGGTAGGATGTCCAACAAAGCATACCTCGCTGCATGCTCCTACTGGAGTAAGAGGATATATAATAATATTGCTTAAAAAATGCTTACTTACCTGAAAAACACCAAGCCGGTCTGTCCATTTGTAAATCTGCTTAAGTGCTACATTTGCTTTGCAGACCCACCCTACTACTTTGTGCTTGAGAATTCTAGGAGATACTTCTACCATTACATTGACCAAAGATGTTCCTAGCACATTATTTAAGCAACAATGTGGTCCTTGCTTAAAGTAGTGAAGAATGCTATTAATACATTTGATGTTATAACTTAAACATGTTAAACCTTTTAAAGATGTTAAAATAGATTTTTATGTTCTAGTGATTCATGTAAACGGTATTTTTTTGGCTGTGGATCTGCACAGAAACCTTTGACTGAGTCTTCACTTTCAGTAGAGCTGAATAAGATTGGATAGATTGATAATTTCAGTGAAAGCCCTGCTTTGTTTTTCATAAGGTCTCCTGTTGTACTATGATTAACAAAACCAGAGAGTGTCAAATAAAACCCAATAAAAGGGTTTTCCACGCCAATTAGCCCGTTGTGTGGTAGCTTGGTTGGGGTCTTGGACATCATCTATTTATCTTGTGAGTAATCATCCTTTAGGTGCATAGTTAGGAACCTGGATTTGTATGACCACTGTAGAGTTTAATTGAAGTAGCAGATAGTGTAATTATAGAATATTTTTCTACTGATATTTCAAGCTGGTCAGACCCATAAGTGTTTTCCTGGCTCCCTGGCTGATGTCACATCCACTTCCAGAAGCAGAAAGAAGACGCAGGGGCAATGCCAACAGACAGCTCAAATGTGCCCCCTGCCCTTGCAGCACCTGGAGCAGTTCTTTCCTAGTGGAAGTTACAGCCCTGGTTGCTGTGTTACTACATCTAACACTGAACAGAACAGTATGTTTAGAGATTTTGTTGAAAATCTCTATATTAAACATGATTGACTATTGAGATGGTCATTTTACATAAAAAGAATGGCAAAATGACTCATACAATTGTGGTTCTGTTCCAAAAATAATGTTTTATTTGGAAAGTTGATTTATTTTAATACTGGCTCAATCTATGCACTAGTTGTGCAATTTTTTGGCTTTAACCCCTCTGAATAAATGCATTATTCTTTATTATTATTATTAAAGTAATACAATTAAAAATAAATTGTTTAATTTAAGCTGGACAAAACTACCGTATATAAAATTTAAAATGTGTAATTAATCTCTATCATTCTTTGGCTGGAAGGTTGGGAAGTGTAAAAGGTGGCTTAGATTCAACATGAAACAGACCTTAATTAGCTTGATTGCCTATTATGGTTATCTCACTAGCCATAGCTGTACTTTTCAGAAAGGTAATTGTAGTCCGGACATAATACCCAGGGAATACAGCAGGTACTCTCCCCTCCAAATCTGTGTGCTATGGCAAATGGGTAGTTACATGCATGTGATCTTGTGATGCATAATAAATAACTGGCCTATGTGCCCATCATTAAAATGATCAAAAATCTATTCACCCCTTTTCTTCTCCCTTCTCTTTGTTTCTCCTTCTCTCTTTCACTTTTCTCTCTCCTCTTCCAACCACCCTCCTCTCTCCCTTGCTCCCCATCTCTCTCCTGTCTCTCTTGTCTCTCGCTCACCTTCTTTCACACTCTCTCCCTCCCTTTGTTTTTCTCATGCCCCTCTTTCTCCTGTCCCTCCACATCTTTTCTCCCTGTCTGTGTCCACCGTTCAGTCCATTAGATAGTCTTTGTAGCCTCTCTATTTTTTGGCAAGATATGCCACAACGGAAAGGGACCAATCAGTGAGCAGCATGTGCCTTTTGGTCCTTACTTTAAGCCAGCCCAGTGTGACAAACAATTCCCACAGTGACAATTATATATATTCAATATGGATATTCCCAGTGACCCACACTCACCCTTTGCCTGTGTAGAGGATTAGTAAAAAGGTATAGATTGCTAGGACCACTGGCACATTAACTTCACTGGTGAGTCCATGTTTTGGCCCGCTGTTTTTCAACGCCAATTAGCCCGTTGTGTGGTAGTGTGGTTGGGGTCTTGGACATCATCCTTTAGGTGCATAGTAGAATGTACTGCAATGTCCTCAGCATGCAAGGTGTAAAGCTAGTTAAGATGTAAAAAACCCAAAACACTTTGCATGTCCACATGTAAGAATCCTGGAACGTCCATCATTATTTTTTATTATTACTATTACCTTTTATTTATTACGTGCCAACAATTAATACATTAATACATACAGAACATCAGGAGTTGGGAACCTTGCCCGTGAGCGGCAGGAATGGTGGGCTTATGGGAGCCCTGCTCATGAGCTTACAATCTATCATTACCCTAGGAAAGCAATCCATGAAAAGTAATACGTACTAAATATTCATGATGCACTAAAAAGCAATCTGTCCAACATAGGGAGCCATAACAATAATCATCCATTTACTGTGTCCTTTCTATTCTTTCCGCTCCAGCAGATGAATCGTATAATTGTACCAAAGCAACTCAGTGAATCCGGGTATTTGTAATAGTTATGGAATTCTGGCTGGTACCTTTGTTGCAATATAATTTAGTTACATTTATCATAATGAGGATTCAGATTAACCTTTTTTGTTAGCTCTTTTCCATGCAGGAGATATGTTGGGCAGAACATCTCTCCTTATACATGATGTACCGCCAGATATTGCTGGCTTGGCTAATGCTGTGAGCGGGGTTCTATTGAGACCCCTGTGTGCATGTACAGGAAGCACTACCATTGATTTCAACAGGAGCATTTTTCAGCCACTGATTCAATGCATGCGTAGCTGAAGTTTCTCCCTACATATATTTTTTATATATATATTTAATGAATTCATGTTAAAATATTATAATATTATGAATATATATGCATTTTTTTAAAGTGGCTTTCATAAGTACATACGCCATGCTTTAGATATGAGAGTGGCCTTCAAACAATATTTTCTGTAAGTTTTGTTTAATTATTGGGTAATAATGGGAATTTATTGTCTTTGTTTAAACAAAAAAAGCATTGGTATTTATGTATCATTATATATTGTAAATGTTCTAATGGATCCTGATATCTTGCTCTCCCTGGTGAACAGAGCTAATTCCTGCTAGGAAAAACTATTTGTAGTATCACAGGGTTGCATAATGCCCAAATGATACTTATTTCAAATCACTTTGTATTCTATTATTTCATTTTAAGTGATAAAGTGACATATGACAGCTTAGTATAATTTAGTTGTTTTGGTATAATAGACAACAGTTGAGCAACACCTTTAATGATGGACATAAGATGTGTTACTCTTTTTTAATTAGTATCATTTGCTTCTTGACTTTAACAGGGGCAAAGGTAAAACCAGCAATTCAAGATTTCTAAACCATGTCTCTGCCATTTCGAAAGGACTTTGATAAGTACAGGAATATAAATGAGGATGAAATTCTAAGCAAACTATCAGAAGATGAGCTGAAACAGCTGGAGAACGTCCTTGAAGAACTTGATCCGGAAGTAAGTGCAGTGACAGTGCTAACTTCTAATATCATTTAGATACTATAGACTTGGTGTGGAAGAAGTGTAATAATGTTCTAATGATGGTCGATTTCACATGGTATGTCAACTGCTATTTACAAGTAAGACTCTGTGCCGACAGTGTTCACGATGGATGTAGCTGCTGGCATTATGGAGGATATAGCAGTGTGATGCTACTAATGCACTTTTACTAAAGACCATAAGAGCAATGACCTTGAGGCAAACTTGTATGAACAGTAACGCTAGTGCATTTGTTGCCTGGATTTTGAGTGAACATTCATCTTTAAAGTATCACTATATAAAAAAAGCTTTTCTGAAGGCCACAGTCATTCTTTCATCGTAAGCAATGATCTGTTTATATTCAACGTTTAATTTTCACCAAGATCAATAGAATGGAACTTAATTAGAAGGTATTTCCAGAACCACAGATGGCGTCTTTCCTGCATTAAAAGGCACACCGCACATGAAGTCATATACTGGCGCTCCATGTCTTCTAATGCAGTGTATGGAGGCTGTGCTGAGCCGGTAGAGCCTCCATAGTGTAAATAGGCCAGTTGGGGAGATCAAATATCTGTAACTAGCCCATTGAGTAGCGGGACAACAAGGGGCCTGATCATCCAGTATGGCGACCATCCCCAGCTTTGCAGCAGGGGGAATGCTGCCACCCTGGACCTGCCGCCCTGGGCCTACTCAGGACATATCACTGCCTCTACCTCAAATGTCAGGTGTGGTTTATCTCATCAGATGGGCCATACCTTCTGAAAATTCCAAGAGTCAATCAAACATAATTTTAGCTTCTGTTAAAAAAAAATTAAAAAGCGGTCCTGTTGATTTTAAAATGATCAATTTCCTGCCACTGATCTCCCTAAGGTAAGTGTTTTTATTTCTTATTGGCAGAGTTAAATAATGCATATTAATGCATATTAAAGTAATTGCAAAGTACATTTAAGAATGTGTTCTTTCATCTTCTTATTTAATATACCTATATAATACTAATATATATATAACATATGAGATCTCAGTTAATCTTATGACTATGCAACTGACATTTCCTTAGCTCCTTCTGTCTAGTAGAGTTGCTTCTATAATCTGTGTTGTGCTATGGTTCTCTGCCACGGCAGCCGGACACCATGGGTCAGTAACTAGATGAGTCTGAATGTATTTGGCAGCTCCTGCAGATGGTTCCAGTTTAGGGTATTATAGAGCTAACTGCAGGAGAATTAAGGTTCACTTCATAATTGAGCTGTGTTCCAATCAAACGAGAGACAGAGGTCATAGCATCAACGGAGCTAGTACAAGACCAAATTGAATTAGAGCCCCATAGTCATTATGGGATCGTTTGCCCAAGTTTTCTTGTTGTACCAACTTGGGGTGCAGTTCAGATATTTACCATCTGCCAAGGGGAAGGACCACAAAAATATCACAATGCATTTAAACAGCACAATAAAGACTACACAAAGCACAAAAAAGCCTCTCCTCCACATAGGAATTTGGCAATTATAAGAGGAAAAACAAAAGTGATAAACATTGTGTGTCATGGTAGACAACAGAGTTAAACACATTAGGGTTAGTTAGTACCCCCTGATCCCCTCTCCCCTTAATAAATAAAGTGTTATGGTTAATCAGTCCTCTCCGTGCCGATCAAATTAGATGTATGGAGTATATTGCCTTTTGTTTAATCATAACTGGTGATTGGGCACGGAGCGAGGGTGGACCAAGGATTTTAAGAAATCAAGATATGGAATGTCAAATAGCCTTTAGTCTATAAGGGATTTTATCGCAAGATAAATGTGTTACATCCAAAAAATACTGAGTGATTCAGATTTTTATACAAAACAAAGTTATTTAAATGTCAGATTGACATCTGGAAGAAAAGCCTGTGATATTGATACTCTTCCCAAAGAGTTAATGAGTCATTACACCATCGTACTAATTAAGAACAGTCACGTTGCTTTCTTTTTATATTTCCTTCGCCTTTTTACTACTCTCTCCTGCACGCTGGCAGCAAAACTTCCCCCAGAAGCCAATAGCAACAAAGAAAAACTCTTTACTAACCGCTAAGTCACCTTAAGTGGGAACAAATGACTATTTCCACATAACTTCAAATTAAACACATGTGTTTGTGCTGAAATTTCCATTCAGACAGGTCAATTAATAACTTCAGAGGCACAAGTGTGATTCAACCCAATAAAGTATCGACATAGTTTTATAATGACTGTTTCGTTGCCGCAGTTTGTCAGTGTTAATAGCACAAAAAATGTAAACAGACTTTCATTATCTAAAAATACTAAGTAACAGTAATGAGTTTATACTCTGTGCTAAGGACTCCTGCTGCAACCAGCACTTTAAATGAGTTAAAAGGACATTTCAGTCAGTGTCCCAAGCAGCCCTCAAAACAATAAATGCAGATGAAAGTATTTTGTAACTATTTTCCTCTTCCCTCCCACTCACTGTTATTGTACTCAGTTTTGGCGCTCTTTTTTTATAGCTTGTGATAACTTTCCTTGTGATATAGTCTAGATTACCGCAATACACCACTTCAGTCCATTCTGATCACCTCTGCCAGTCCTATCTGCTGTCCCACTCCAGAAACCATCCATTCTCCCCTTTTCTGCGTGACTTCCCTGCGTGACCTTGTCAACCCATCAAATCATCTTCATCCAAGTGATCTCTCTACCTCATCCTCGCAACCGCCAATGAGACGTTAAACTCACAAGAGCAGGACCACTTCATTCATTTATAAAGTGCCAGCTATATATATATATAGTGCTGTTGCAACTGGTTACAGTGAAAGTAAATAAGACAATTTAAATAGCGTTAACAAAAGATACTGGTACAGAAGGAGAAAAGGACCATGCTGGTGCTGTCTTCTTGGGGGTTGAAGGGGAATAGAAACAGTGGGCAAGGACTACTTGGGTGAGGATGAATTGATTATAGTAAGGAGGACATGGTGGACATGGGAAATGCTGGTTGAGGATATTAGGAAGGATGTTGGTATGCTTCTTGGAATAGTTGCGTTTTTACTGAGCATTGGAAATTAGAATAAGAGGGAGAACGTCTGATGGAATGGGGTAGGGAATTCCACAGAGGCAGTACAGCACGTGTGAAATCCTGAATACAGGAGTGGGAGCAGATGATAACAATAGAAGAGCAGAAGGGCTGGGAGCATATTTGCATTTGAGAGCAGAGAGGTGCAGTTGTTGAGGGCTGTATAGGTCATTTTTTAAAATGTAATTCTGTAGTATATTGGGAGCCAATGAAGTGATTGACACCGTGGGGCAGCAGATGAAGAACAGTGGAAAAGGAAAATGAGTCTGGCAGCAGTGTTCAGGGTAGGTTGTAGCGATGCAAGGCAGGAGAAGGGGAGACCAGTAAGTGGGAAGTTGCGATAATCCCAACGGGATATGGACTCATATTTCAGTTGTTTCTTGTGTGAGGAAACAACAGATTCGTGAGACGTTGGTCAGGTAAATGGGGCAGGAATAAGTGTGAGTGACTGGATGTTAAGGATGAAAGAGAGAGCAGAGTCAAGTTTGACAGAAAGTCAGCAAATTCAGTCCATTGGGTGAATGGTGAACTTGTCAGTAATAGACATGTCAGGAATTGTGGACAAAAGGGATTGCGATAGAATTATGAAATATGCTGGCACTTTATACATAAATGCTAAGTAATCTTAATTTCTCTTGGCAAACCCTAATTTATTGTGCAAGTTCACAGTTGTCTCATGATTTTCAGAATGCTCTGCTGCCGGCTGGTTTGCGACAGAAGGATCAAACAACTAAGGAAGCATCTGGAACATTTGACCGAGAACACCTCCTGGCTTATTTACAGAAAGAAGCATTGGAGCATCAAGATAGAGAAGACTGTGTTCCTTTTACTGGAGAGAAGAAAGGTAAAAAAAAGAATCCTCCAGACCTTCTACTATGAGTTATATAATTACACGATTCCTCAGCAGCAAAAAAAAAATGCAGACCTGCTTCTGTGTCTGGTTCTTGATACCTTCCGAAGAGTGTCACACAAAAGGGGTTTGGTGCTTAATTTGTGATTGCACCCCTCTACAAGTTTCTGCATGGCAGTAGGAGAGGGGCATGGACCAATCCCTTCGTATTATCTCAGAGACAACAAGTAGCAGCGCTAAAAACCTCAAATTAACAGGGGATTAGGCATTAGTGTGGACATTAAATGATTAGTTCAATGCCACCCAAATGTGATGGGTACAGTAGAAGAATGAAGTCTTTCTGCGCTGGCTAAGTCCACGCCGTGATGCCTGTTGCATCAAAGGGAAGGGTGCTCCGTGTTGTTTTGGAACACGATTAGTAATGAAGGTCAGCACTGTTGTGAGTTTATTTATTCAATTCAGTGGTTAGATTTGCTTGTTTGTGCTTGTCTTTGGTGAATTAGACAGAACATGTGTTTTTTATTATAATGGAAGAGAAGACATAATGTTTCCCATCTGATACATTAGCAGAAAAAAGCTGTTTGGCCATCATTCAAATATTTGTATGGTTGTTGGCTATAATGTTTTTTTTGCTACGCCTACTATACTGCGAGCCAAACTGCCATGGGGCTTCCACTTTTATTATGCCAAAATCACACACCATAGGCATACCAAAACATGTGGTTCTGAAACATCCCGGAAGAAATAAGCTGTCTCGCTGGTCCATTTGCATTTCAAATAGGATTGTGGCTGGAAATATACCTAGGGGACAAATTGTTTGGAAAAACAATAAACCATTTTAGAAGTGTATGGAGTTTAGGAGACACGTAGGGCTGGTGGAACCATGTGGTCCTCTGCGTAAGAACGGGGTCTAGACTTAATACAAGGAGGGGAGATTGGGCTTTTAGATGGATCTAGTTGCCATATCTCCTTTTATACTTGGAAAAGAACCAGGCAGAGCCAGCCTCTTGTTTTAAGTTTTTCACCGAGACTCTCTGATACAAAAAGATGCAAGAGGTGGACAGGAGAATGTGGGACTTAAATAACCTGCCCCCCTTCCCAATAGGGTCCATCTGTACATAGAACCACCCGCTCTTTAAAAGAAACTTCTATGAACACGCTGGCTTAGAAAACGATACCACAATCCAGTATACTATATAAAAACAAAATAATCTCTTTTTTTCAATAGCCAGGAAATAACTAAAAAAGTATACAAACTTTCACAGTAGTTCCAACTGGAATCTAAACTGCTTATCGCTTCACAAAACTTTTCAGCTGTTTTTAAATAGATAGATCAAATATTATTTGAGTGCAAATAACAGATTTTATATCTGTAAAAATGGCTCAAATTCCCTGCTAAATTTAGAAAATGTATTGCATAATGGAAGTTCTGCTAAAAATAAACTCATTAAAAACATATCCATTGTGGACAGCGTATACACTTTCCATGTAACCCGGACATCACTGCATAAGACAGCAATAAGAAGAAGAAGAAAGAACGGGCAACAAATAAAATGAGGTGTAATGACGGTGGAGTAGTATTGGCCGCCAGGTAATGATCACAAAAATGTAACACCTTCTGCTTGAATGAGACAGGAATATAATGAAGACATCCGTGGAAAGCCATTGTGTGTGCATACTAGAAGAGCGGTATATAAGATGCCAAATGAGTAAAGCCCATTTTAATTCAAAAGAGAAGTGGCAGAACTAACAGGCATCGTTTAAAGTAACAGAGGTAAAGGCTGAGGGGTAATATAATTTACGAAAAGGGTAGTT
>VKOC01000003.1:28477414-28503923 GCA_009364415.1 Spea multiplicata
AGAGTTTTATGGGGCTCTGTAATACATCACTGAGAGTTTTATGGGACTCGGTAATACACACACACGGCACATCTACGGTGAGTTGATCTAAAAACTGTCAACTGCTTTTGCATTATTGTCAAATTAACCCTGAATGAACATGCATTACACACCTAAAAGACCATACTTTCTCCCAATGAAAAATGAGTGCAGCCCACGCACACATACGTTTAAGATGGAAAAAATGTGGACACCCCTTGCCCTATACTGTATGGGTACAGAATGACTAAGTGTATTCTGTACTATTATATTATGGATGGAGGAGTGAAAGTCCTTTCTGACCCTCTTCAAGTTAAGTGTATAAAGTAACACAGGGTTATGATATTTACATTCTGAGCATGACATAGGGAGTGCCAAAGGAAAAATGTACTTTTAATGTACCTTATATTATCATGTGTGATCATTTTATAGCCAGCGCAAACAGTACAAAATGCCTTACACTGCTTTCAAACATGATTACCTTGATGTTGTTCAAATTGACGTTTAATAGAAAAGGATCATTTGCTTTTATCCTTTGCAAACTTTCTTCAACATTGGTGGGGTTTGGAGGGTCTTCAGTCATGGGCTTCACCTTCTCAGCTTTGACAACATCTACAGGATAACAAAAGGTCATTATCACTGATAAATAAAATAGTTTTTGTATACTATTTAGTAGCACCTATATAAATAGTATTGTAGGCATCAAATAGGGTCGTTAATATATTAATTCAGTAATTTAATATGTTCTCATGTAGTGAAATAACGCTTAAATTACCAAAATACGGTAACAAGATACCACCTTTATGTGGCAGATACTACAAAAAAATGTGGAATCTGTTCATCATGGTTTGTGTTCTACTGGATCAGGGAGCCATCAATCAGTGCACTCATTAGCAGTATTAAATCCATCAAGATATTGCCTTAGACATCTTACTTCAAGTTTGACCAAAACATGGCTTTTGAGGTTCCTAACATGATGAGCAGGAAGACCCCAGGCCTCCTACAGTGTCCCTGTCCACATTTCTGGATACAATTTCATATAGGACAGAACATGATACACAATTCTACATGAAATCCATATGTATTTCTTCCTGTATACCACCCTTGCATCTCTAATAAGGATTTTAAGACTGCTCAGTCACATTAGTGAATAGATTTAAAGCTAAAAAACACAAGATGCCGATTACCACATTTAACAAACAAAAACGAAGGAAATACCAAACTAATGAGCCAGTATAACCATATACTATACTAATGAAAGGGGTCAAGTTTTAAAATGTATTACTATTTCTTGATTGTGACCCACTGATGGTTAAAGTCATATTATTATATTGTTGGCACTTGGTGATCTCCTAAATCGTGCATCAGATACTGTTCAACGGTCTCCTGAAATTAACATAATTATATATATGTTTGAATGTGTACGACTTGATTGATGACGTTCAGAAATAACTATCATATATCATATGTATGCATGTGCTGAGCTGAAGTTACAAATCTATACCGATGATTCACAAAATAATCAATTCCACTCAAAATGAAAATCAAGAGCTAGAAGCTCAAAATAGAACTGAAAACCAAAATGGTTAAAGAGCCTTTCTAAACCAGTCCAAGCCGACATGTTTTATTGAGTAACCTTTGACTTCATTAGTGGTTTCCAGATTTCCGTCATCCTTTATTCACCAAAGCAAGTATTCACAGGAGAGCTGTGCTTTCAAATGACTGAATTCACTATACATTACGAAGTGATATCCTTGCTAGTATCTCCTGCAAGAAGGGCCGAGCCAGCCCTGTGTAATGAATAGTTCAAATGGTGAGGGGACTTGCAAGAATTATCACTGATTTTAATTTGCTTTATACAGAGCATGTCGTCTAAGCTTTTCATGTGCCAGAAGCTCACTGGGGTTAGCCCTACGTGATGTATATAGAAGTCGACGAGCCTCCTGCCAACTTCCACACTAGTGAACAGAGGGGTTTATTCACTAAAGTGAGAGGTTGCAAGTAAGATAGCAAAAGAGATGTGCCTTTAGTTCCCAACTTTTCTCGCATGAAGGCCTGAGCTGGCCCTATATAATGCCTTCTTCATTGGATAAGGTGAATTAGGAACGTAGCAATCTAACTATGTATATATACTATATATATATATAATATATATATAAAATACATATATAATTTGAGATAATCACATGGTTCAAAAATTGAAGACTGTATGTCCAGCAAATATTCATTCTGAATATTTTAATTTTTTATCTGCTATTCTATTCTATTTTTTTGCCCCTTGGCAACAAAACATACACGATAGATAAGTGAAAGCACTTTCAATGCAACGTAACCATATTCATATGACATGATGTGTAATATTTTCCCAAATGTATGTGTGAAAACCGGATAAGAGAAAATGCTGATTCGTACGTCTTTCTGTCCCATCTTGGTTTCCTTCTTCATTTGCTTGAGGTCGGCTGGAAAAATGCTGCACTCCAAGGACAGCTGGGAAAAAAAAAGGTACATCAACTAAGAATTTTTACTAAAAAAAAAATGAATCAAGCCCAGATTTAAACAGCAAATGAAAGGGTCACCCCAGCCATCATGTGCACTTAAATGCATATAATAGCTGGTGGCCCCTTTACATTTTCCTGTTGCCCCTTTTCTAAATGCAGAATCCCCCCACATGCATGTGTTTCCTACAGTTAGCTCCAGCACTGCCCCGCACTACAGCACGTCTTATAATATATATATATATATTAAAGGGTACGATGAAACTAGAATTGAGAGACCAAGACAAACCGATACATTAGGTAAAGTGTGCCCTTCTCACAAGCCTCCAAAATAACTGACCTAAAAAAACATTTTCATACTAGAAGCACTTGTTTCATTGTGCGGAAATATCTGTTGATTGTATGATATTACATTACATTATAGTAACAGTGGGCTGCTGTAGTTAAAAAAATATATATTTCTCGGAAGAGATGTATGTTTGTATATTTAATTTGGTTTCCCTTGCATATCTAGTTTAATAGCCAGCTGCATTTGGTACAAGATGGTACATAAAAATGGAGTAACCGATAATGTACAGAAGAACAAACTTCAAGTATCCAATATGTTGAAGGATTCCCAGCACACTAACTCATCCAGTGACATTTTGCTCACGGTACAGCATAAGTATGCTCGGTAGACCTTGTTGTCCTTTGTTGGTACAAATAATAATAAGTAAAAGCCCAAATAGACTGCCTGCTACATATGCATCCATAACAATGATAAATATAGCACATCGGAAGTAATAGCAGATAGTAGTAAACATAATCCAATACATACCTGCTCTGATGCCAGCAAGCGTGTTATGGTAAAGCTTAGCTTGTGGTTCGCTATAACTCCCATTAGACTCAGCTAAGCGACTGCAACAAGAGCTCAAAGGACAAAGGAGGTCGTCCATACCAGCTACCTGCTTTTACATTCTACTCACTTGCAAGATCACTAAGCTCAGTGTCGGTAGCGCTGGCAAGAGCTTCTTCCAGTTCTGGTTCCAGAGTCACCTTCTCCTCGGGCTGGCGCTCTGAAGGCATGCACTTGGGAACAAACACTTTACCTGCGTGACAGTAAGAGACGTCTTAATAGTATCAACTTTTAAAGAATAGAATCAGCTTGTGACATTTCTAGTACGGCTCAAAGGTTTATGGTTTCTCACAATAAACTGCTGGAATATGGATACTTAAGACAAGTTTAATACAGGGAGTACGTCTTGTCTAGATTGTCAGCTTGCTTGAGCAGGGTCCTTCTTATCTTTTGTTTCTGTAAGACTAAATAGTTATCCAATGCACTAGCTATATCCTTCTTATATTACTAACTTAATTGTCGTAGTGGGACAGCTACTCAAAAAAAAGTGACTGTACTGTGAAAAATAGGACTAATGGGATGTATGACTTTAAAATAGCGAGTGCTGCTGAAATCTAAGAGAAATCACATTCTATCTGTGGATGAGAACTACACACACCCTTTTATGTGTTAGTTTTGGGATCTTTCACAGAGCGAAGCAAAGATAAATGAATCACAGAAGAGCACACAGGCCAATTCTTACAGCCAGTTTTGGGCGCAGACTCTGCACCGAATAACAATCAGCTATTTTGGGCACCAATTCATGTAATTCAGCTCCAGTTTTAAGTTGCAAGGGATACATCGCCTTGTGCAGAACAGGCGGGGTTCTGAGCTGTGTGAAGCCGAGGATTGTCAGGTCAAACTTTCTGGCTCTTTTACTAGAAAAAAAGGACTAAAGATAAACAATTTAGCTTTTTTACAGATTATACAATGTGTTGATAATATGCCCTGTAGTAAGTGTAGGATTATTTAAATATATATATCAGACGACTTTTTAACCCGTGAAAATCTTCTCAAAAGTCGGGGGTCGTCTTATACCCCGGGTACTGAAACTAACCGAGCCGGAGATTCCCCACGAAGCCCCTAAAACTGTAGCGTATCTCTAGGGGAGGGGCGAGCGGAGAAGCTGCCTCCACTGGGCCGGTCTTCAGGGCCGGGCCGAGGTAGGTGCAAGATCGTGATCTCCCCAACTAGGCCTGATCAGCGGGCGCCCGATGAGCAGGGATGGTTGGGGAGATCACGACCTCCCTCTAACTAGCCTAACATTAGGGAGCTCGAGGTCCGGCACTTCAGACCTCAGCTTCCGTGCTCCCTAATCACTACACGCCGGCTATTGATGCCGTCATGTCCCGGCGCTTGGCATCAATTGCCGGCGCGTAGTGATGAGGGAGCAGTAAAGCAGAGGTCTGAAATGACAGACCTCGCGCTCCCACAACTGGATGGAAGAAAGAAGATAGAAGATGAGAAAGGTAATAGATGGGGAGAAAGGGGTGTGAGTGCAGTGTATGTGTATATATGTTGGTGTGAGATGGTCAGTGTATGTGTATGGTCAGGTGTGTGTAAGAGCAGTATAGGTATTTGTGTGTTTGTAAGCTGGTGTGTGTATATATGTATATATATATATATGTGTGTGTGTGTGTAAAGGCAGGGGTGTGTGGTGAGGGCAGTGTATAAATGAACAATGATTACATATCTTTGACTATTGCCTATACTAATAATTATATTTGGTCCTTTCATATATTATTGGGGTTAGAAGAGATGTTAAATGTGTTAGAATCTTTTACAGGGACCCAAACATAACTACAACATTACCATTATTTTGTCAGTAACAAAACATTCTCCCTGGGGTTATCAAATACATTGCACTGCAGTAGTTTGGTAGAAATATATATGTTATCCACCACCATGTCCTGTTCCCTGTCACAATATATATATATATATGTAAAATACATCTAAATAGTTTGCATGACACACTCACATCTGCTATCTTTTACTCAGTTTTACTACACCTATACAATGTTGTCATAATGATGATTTATATAACCGGTCCATGGCCTTCACGTTGGGCCAGCTTGCCCATTACCATCAAACATTCCTGCAGGGAATGTAAATGAATCATGACGGTGTACTGGCATTAAAACAAACCAAAAAATGAAAATATGTGGATATTTTTATTATTTTTATGACATTACCATCTGGAAATAATTAAGTTGCATATGAGGTCATGATGATGACAATACATATGTCTACAAATGTTATATGTCAAGTAAGGGGAGTAAAGTACAGAAGGTGGGCATATATATATATATATATATATATTATATATATATATATGTTCCCTTTTCATATTAGCTCATAATCCATCATTGATGATAAATTGCTATTGAATGAATGGTTGGAGACTTGCCGAGTAGGTTAAAATGTATGTCAAAATATCTATAGATAAACAAAAACTTTTTTGGATTTTTTTCTTCAAAAGACATGACAGATACCAAAAGAAACAGATTGTTTCATACTTATTGCAATCAGCTTTGGAAATGATGTCATAGTAATTAAATGAGTATGTGTCCTAGAGCTGGACACAAACCAGATCTGCTCCAGAGAATGTTTCGGGTTATTCACACTGAAATCTGTAACAGTCCAGTACCGCTGTTGTTTTGTTTGTTCTGAACAACAGATAAACAGTCACTGAGAGCCTCTGGGTCTATGGCCATATCTCTCCAACCAGACCTTGACTCACACCTTATGCAGGATACGGAGATCTTTTTTAACAAGCAGGAACATCTATAGGTCCTAGACTACTAATGATGTTTGAAGGGTAGTTCTGTGATCCATTATGTTATAAAATTAGCATTAGCGAGCATTCACGTGGCTCCAGAGTGGTTTATGTATCTATCCGACATTGTGTTATGATCTATATAAAATAGCAATTATAGGAAAGCGTTTGCTGTAGTTGACTGGCATCTAGAGTCGCACACATTCAATGTTCCATTTTCTCAGGAAGATCTGGTTTCTAGGAATTCACTTAATGTACCAATTTTGTTAACATATTTCTTTGCTATCCTGTTTTGTTGATCTGCCCTTTATTGCAAACACAGATGGATGGCGATGGCTTTACGTGGGAAGTTTGCTGTCTTTGATACGCAGAAGTATGCAATCAACATCTGAAATTGGGTCATTGGGATGACAACCCACCACTGTGGGTACAAGCACATGTACACATTATGATCATTATTTGTGGCAAATTGTTGGGATAGTAAGAGAGATACAGTTTACGTTTCTCTCAATGGAACATGCCGAATGTGTCACGAAAAGGCAGAGGGTATTTATTTGCTGATGCATTCAAAAAATGAACAGACTCAAAGTAAGAAATACTGAATATCACTCGATTCTATTCACTAGTCCTTGTAACAACCTACGATGATCAGGAAAGGAGAAAGGATCTCATGTAGCCTGAAGGAGAGAAGAATGAAGGTTGTGACGGAAACATTTCTATCGTAAAGGAATTTACAAAGCACCAACCCGAATTACCGGAATATTTAAAAGGAGCAGAAATGTTAGGACAAGAGGTCTAAAACTAGAGTCCTAGATGTAATGTAAGGAAGTTTTACTTTACTGAGATGGCATAAATGGGAAAGCCTTTGAGCAGAAGTGCTAGCGGTTAATAAAAAATCAACCATCAAGTTCTATTTGCATTACTGTATCTTTTAGGGCTGTAGATCCTGCTCATACACACCAAACAATTCTAGAAAATATGGACATTAGAGGAGGAAAGAGGAACAGATGGATTTAGATCACATAGAAGGACTCTTAAACAGGGATACTTGGCAGGTATGTTCCTACTACTATCAGAACCAAAATGTGGAGAATAGGGGAGGAATAACTCAAAGTCTAGTTATGTTCTTCTGGTTGGTGACCAAGGTCGGTGTTCTGGCATTAATCCCTCACACTGGTTAAGGGTAACCATTTCCCACACAGAACATGTGTATGTGTCTCATCCCTTAGCAAGTACTATAGCCTTTGGAGAAAAACATGTAAACTTGATTATTTTAAACTTAAATTATTTTTCCCTCTCTGCCAGCTATGGTGCTTTCTAGCAGAGTGGGGTGCCAAAAACACATATTTATTTAGCTGTGTAAGCCAAGGAGTTAAGCATTTTACAAAGCCCCAAAAAGACAGAATCGCTAACAGCTGTTAACAATGAAGCATGTGGGACAACAAATGGAATAAAATGAAGAATTAATAAAGGAGAGCACGGTGCACAGTCATATAGATCAGGATTACAAAGAGTAACTGAGCAAAGCACTCACAAGAAATCATGTTTATTAGTACTTATTGTGCAATAGGAAGTACTGATCCTTATCGATACGATCAGACATTCATTTATTCCTTGCCAAATAGATATATAGATAGCAATGACCGAAAAGAACAAAGTAGCCCATCTGGTCTCTTTTGTTGATTTGATCTACCATGTTTGCCTGGGCCACTTTCACTGGAAGTCTTTCCAAGTATCAACTACCCTTTTCGTAAATTATATTACCCCTCAGCCTTTACCTCTGTTACTTTAAACGATGCCTGTTAGTTCTGCCACTTCTCTTTTGAATTAAAATGGGCTTTACTCATTTGGCATCTTATATACCGCTCTTCTAGTATGCACACACAATGGCTTTCCACGGATGTCTTCATTATATTCCTGTCTCATTCAAGCAGAAGGTGTTACATTTTTGTGATCATTACCTGGCGGCCAATACTACTCCACCGTCATTACACCTCATTTTATTTGTTGCCCGTTCTTTCTTCTTCTTCTTATTGCTGTCTTATGCAGTGATGTCCGGGTTACATGGAAAGTGTATACGCTGTCCACAATGGATATGTTTTTAATGAGTTTATTTTTAGCAGAACTTCCATTATGCAATACATTTTCTAAATTTAGCAGGGAATTTGAGCCATTTTTACAGATATAAAATCTGTTATTTGCACTCAAATAATATTTGATCTATCTATTTAAAAACAGCTGAAAAGTTTTGTGAAGCGATAAGCAGTTTAGATTCCAGTTGGAACTACTGTGAAAGTTTGTATACTTTTTTAGTTATTTCCTGGCTATTGAAAAAAAGAGATTATTTTGTTTTTATATAGTATACTGGATTGTGGTATCGTTTTCTAAGCCAGCGTGTTCATAGAAGTTTCTTTTAAAGAGCGGGTGGTTCTATGTACAGATGGACCCTATTGGGAAGGGGGGCAGGTTATTTAAGTCCCACATTCTCCTGTCCACCTCTTGCATCTTTTTGTATCAGAGAGTCTCGGTGAAAAACTTAAAACAAGAGGCTGGCTCTGCCTGGTTCTTTTCCAAGTATAAAAGGAGATATGGCAACTAGATCCATCTAAAAGCCCAATCTCCCCTCCTTGTATTAAGTCTAGACCCCGTTCTTACGCAGAGGACCACATGGTTCCACCAGCCCTACGTGTCTCCTAAACTCCATACACTTCTAAAATGGTTTATTGTTTTTCCAAACAATTTGTCCCCTAGGTATATTTCCAGCCACAATCCTATTTGAAATGCAAATGGACCAGCGAGACAGCTTATTTCTTCCGGGATGTTTCAGAACCACATGTTTTGGTATGCCTATGGTGTGTGATTTTGGCATAATAAAAGTGGAAGCCCCATGGCAGTTTGGCTCGCAGTATAGTAGGCGTAGCAAAAAAAACATTATAGCCAACAACCATACAAATATTTGAATGATGGCCAAACAGCTTTTTTCTGCTAATGTATCAGATGGGAAACATTATGTCTTCTCTTCCATTATAATAAAAAACACATGTTCTGTCTAATTCACCAAAGACAAGCACAAACAAGCAAATCTAACCACTGAATTGAATAAATAAACTCACAACAGTGCTGACCTTCATTACTAATCGTGTTCCAAAACAACACGGAGCACCCTTCCCTTTGATGCAACAGGCAT
The DNA here is from genome assembly GCA_009364415.1 of Spea multiplicata. Taxonomy (NCBI): domain Eukaryota; kingdom Metazoa; phylum Chordata; class Amphibia; order Anura; family Pelobatidae; genus Spea; species Spea multiplicata. The sequence goes on from VKOC01000003.1 coordinate 28,486,765, forward strand.
CACGGCGTGGACTTAGCCAGCGCAGAAAGACTTCATTCTTCTACTGTACCCATCACATTTGGGTGGCATTGAACTAATCATTTAATGTCCACACTAATGCCTAATCCCCTGTTAATTTGAGGTTTTTAGCGCTGCTACTTGTTGTCTCTGAGATAATACGAAGGGATTGGTCCATGCCCCTCTCCTACTGCCATGCAGAAACTTGTAGAGGGGTGCAATCACAAATTAAGCACCAAACCCCTTTTGTGTGACACTCTTCGGAAGGTATCAAGAACCAGACACAGAAGCAGGTCTGCATTTTTTTTTTGCTGCTGAGGAATCGTGTAATTATATAACTCATAGTAGAAGGTCTGGAGGATTCTTTTTTTTACCTTTCTTCTCTCCAGTAAAAGGAACACAGTCTTCTCTATCTTGATGCTCCAATGCTTCTTTCTGTAAATAAGCCAGGAGGTGTTCTCGGTCAAATGTTCCAGATGCTTCCTTAGTTGTTTGATCCTTCTGTCGCAAACCAGCCGGCAGCAGAGCATTCTGAAAATCATGAGACAACTGTGAACTTGCACAATAAATTAGGGTTTGCCAAGAGAAATTAAGATTACTTAGCATTTATGTATAAAGTGCCAGCATATTTCATAATTCTATCGCAATCCCTTTTGTCCACAATTCCTGACATGTCTATTACTGACAAGTTCACCATTCACCCAATGGACTGAATTTGCTGACTTTCTGTCAAACTTGACTCTGCTCTCTCTTTCATCCTTAACATCCAGTCACTCACACTTATTCCTGCCCCATTTACCTGACCAACGTCTCACGAATCTGTTGTTTCCTCACACAAGAAACAACTGAAATATGAGTCCATATCCCGTTGGGATTATCGCAACTTCCCACTTACTGGTCTCCCCTTCTCCTGCCTTGCATCGCTACAACCTACCCTGAACACTGCTGCCAGACTCATTTTCCTTTTCCACTGTTCTTCATCTGCTGCCCCACGGTGTCAATCACTTCATTGGCTCCCAATATACTACAGAATTACATTTTAAAAAATGACCTATACAGCCCTCAACAACTGCACCTCTCTGCTCTCAAATGCAAATATGCTCCCAGCCCTTCTGCTCTTCTATTGTTATCATCTGCTCCCACTCCTGTATTCAGGATTTCACACGTGCTGTACTGCCTCTGTGGAATTCCCTACCCCATTCCATCAGACGTTCTCCCTCTTATTCTAATTTCCAATGCTCAGTAAAAACGCAACTATTCCAAGAAGCATACCAACATCCTTCCTAATATCCTCAACCAGCATTTCCCATGTCCACCATGTCCTCCTTACTATAATCAATTCATCCTCACCCAAGTAGTCCTTGCCCACTGTTTCTATTCCCCTTCAACCCCCAAGAAGACAGCACCAGCATGGTCCTTTTCTCCTTCTGTACCAGTATCTTTTGTTAACGCTATTTAAATTGTCTTATTTACTTTCACTGTAACCAGTTGCAACAGCACTATATATATATATAGCTGGCACTTTATAAATGAATGAAGTGGTCCTGCTCTTGTGAGTTTAACGTCTCATTGGCGGTTGCGAGGATGAGGTAGAGAGATCACTTGGATGAAGATGATTTGATGGGTTGACAAGGTCACGCAGGGAAGTCACGCAGAAAAGGGGAGAATGGATGGTTTCTGGAGTGGGACAGCAGATAGGACTGGCAGAGGTGATCAGAATGGACTGAAGTGGTGTATTGCGGTAATCTAGACTATATCACAAGGAAAGTTATCACAAGCTATAAAAAAAGAGCGCCAAAACTGAGTACAATAACAGTGAGTGGGAGGGAAGAGGAAAATAGTTACAAAATACTTTCATCTGCATTTATTGTTTTGAGGGCTGCTTGGGACACTGACTGAAATGTCCTTTTAACTCATTTAAAGTGCTGGTTGCAGCAGGAGTCCTTAGCACAGAGTATAAACTCATTACTGTTACTTAGTATTTTTAGATAATGAAAGTCTGTTTACATTTTTTGTGCTATTAACACTGACAAACTGCGGCAACGAAACAGTCATTATAAAACTATGTCGATACTTTATTGGGTTGAATCACACTTGTGCCTCTGAAGTTATTAATTGACCTGTCTGAATGGAAATTTCAGCACAAACACATGTGTTTAATTTGAAGTTATGTGGAAATAGTCATTTGTTCCCACTTAAGGTGACTTAGCGGTTAGTAAAGAGTTTTTCTTTGTTGCTATTGGCTTCTGGGGGAAGTTTTGCTGCCAGCGTGCAGGAGAGAGTAGTAAAAAGGCGAAGGAAATATAAAAAGAAAGCAACGTGACTGTTCTTAATTAGTACGATGGTGTAATGACTCATTAACTCTTTGGGAAGAGTATCAATATCACAGGCTTTTCTTCCAGATGTCAATCTGACATTTAAATAACTTTGTTTTGTATAAAAATCTGAATCACTCAGTATTTTTTGGATGTAACACATTTATCTTGCGATAAAATCCCTTATAGACTAAAGGCTATTTGACATTCCATATCTTGATTTCTTAAAATCCTTGGTCCACCCTCGCTCCGTGCCCAATCACCAGTTATGATTAAACAAAAGGCAATATACTCCATACATCTAATTTGATCGGCACGGAGAGGACTGATTAACCATAACACTTTATTTATTAAGGGGAGAGGGGATCAGGGGGTACTAACTAACCCTAATGTGTTTAACTCTGTTGTCTACCATGACACACAATGTTTATCACTTTTGTTTTTCCTCTTATAATTGCCAAATTCCTATGTGGAGGAGAGGCTTTTTTGTGCTTTGTGTAGTCTTTATTGTGCTGTTTAAATGCATTGTGATATTTTTGTGGTCCTTCCCCTTGGCAGATGGTAAATATCTGAACTGCACCCCAAGTTGGTACAACAAGAAAACTTGGGCAAACGATCCCATAATGACTATGGGGCTCTAATTCAATTTGGTCTTGTACTAGCTCCGTTGATGCTATGACCTCTGTCTCTCGTTTGATTGGAACACAGCTCAATTATGAAGTGAACCTTAATTCTCCTGCAGTTAGCTCTATAATACCCTAAACTGGAACCATCTGCAGGAGCTGCCAAATACATTCAGACTCATCTAGTTACTGACCCATGGTGTCCGGCTGCCGTGGCAGAGAACCATAGCACAACACAGATTATAGAAGCAACTCTACTAGACAGAAGGAGCTAAGGAAATGTCAGTTGCATAGTCATAAGATTAACTGAGATCTCATATGTTATATATATATTAGTATTATATAGGTATATTAAATAAGAAGATGAAAGAACACATTCTTAAATGTACTTTGCAATTACTTTAATATGCATTAATATGCATTATTTAACTCTGCCAATAAGAAATAAAAACACTTACCTTAGGGAGATCAGTGGCAGGAAATTGATCATTTTAAAATCAACAGGACCGCTTTTTAATTTTTTTTTAACAGAAGCTAAAATTATGTTTGATTGACTCTTGGAATTTTCAGAAGGTATGGCCCATCTGATGAGATAAACCACACCTGACATTTGAGGTAGAGGCAGTGATATGTCCTGAGTAGGCCCAGGGCGGCAGGTCCAGGGTGGCAGCATTCCCCCTGCTGCAAAGCTGGGGATGGTCGCCATACTGGATGATCAGGCCCCTTGTTGTCCCGCTACTCAATGGGCTAGTTACAGATATTTGATCTCCCCAACTGGCCTATTTACACTATGGAGGCTCTAACGGCTCAGCACAGCCTCCATACACTGCATTAGAAGACATGGAGCGCCAGTATATGACTTCATGTGCGGTGTGCCTTTTAATGCAGGAAAGACGCCATCTGTGGTTCTGGAAATACCTTCTAATTAAGTTCCATTCTATTGATCTTGTTGAAAATTAAACGTTGAATATAAACAGATCATTGCTTACGATGAAAGAATGACTGTGGCCTTCAGAAAAGCTTTTTTTATATAGTGATACTTTAAAGATGAATGTTCACTCAAAATCCAGGCAACAAATGCACTAGCGTTACTGTTCATACAAGTTTGCCTCAAGGTCATTGCTCTTATGGTCTTTAGTAAAAGTGCATTAGTAGCATCACACTGCTATATCCTCCATAATGCCAGCAGCTACATCCATCGTGAACACTGTCGGCACAGAGTCTTACTTGTAAATAGCAGTTGACATACCATGTGAAATCGACCATCATTAGAACATTATTACACTTCTTCCACACCAAGTCTATAGTATCTAAATGATATTAGAAGTTAGCACTGTCACTGCACTTACTTCCGGATCAAGTTCTTCAAGGACGTTCTCCAGCTGTTTCAGCTCATCTTCTGATAGTTTGCTTAGAATTTCATCCTCATTTATATTCCTGTACTTATCAAAGTCCTTTCGAAATGGCAGAGACATGGTTTAGAAATCTTGAATTGCTGGTTTTACCTTTGCCCCTGTTAAAGTCAAGAAGCAAATGATACTAATTAAAAAAGAGTAACACATCTTATGTCCATCATTAAAGGTGTTGCTCAACTGTTGTCTATTATACCAAAACAACTAAATTATACTAAGCTGTCATTTGTCACTTTATCACTTAAAATGAAATAATAGAATACAAAGTGATGTAAAATAAGTATCATTTGGGCATTATGCAACCCTGTGATACTACAAATAGTTTTTCCTAGCAGGAATTAGCTCTGTTCACCAGGGAGAGCAAGATATCAGGATCCATTAGAACATTTACAATATATAATGATACATAAATACCAATGCTTTTTTTGTTTAAACAAAGACAATAAATTCCCATTATTACCCAATAATTAAACAAAACTTACAGAAAATATTGTTTGAAGGCCACTCTCATATCTAAAGCATGGCGTATGTACTTATGAAAGCCACTTTAAAAAAATTCATATATAATTCATATATATTATAATAGTTTTAAAATTGAATTCATTAAATATATTATATAAAAAATATATGTAGGGAGAAACTTCAGCTATGCATGCATTGAATCAGTGGCTGAAAAATGCTCCTGTTGAAATCAATGGTAGTGCTTCCTGTACATGCACACAGGGGTCTCAATAGAACCCCGCTCACAGCATTAGCCAAGCCAGCAATATCTGGCGGTACATCATGTATAAGGAGAGATGTTCTGCCCAACATATCTCCTGCATGGAAAAGAGCTAACAAAAAAAGTTAATCTGAATCCTCATTATGATAAATGTAACTAAATTATATTGCAACAAAGGTACTAGCCAGAATTCCATAACTATTACAAATACCCGGATTCACTGAGTTGCTTTGGTACAATTATACGATTCATCTGCTGGAGCGGAAAGAATAGAAAGGGCACAGTAAATGGATGATTATTGTTATGGCTCCCTATGTTGGACAGATTGCTTTTTAGTGCATCATGAATATTTAGTACGTATTACTTTTCATGGATTGCTTTCCTAGGGTAATGATAGATTGTAAGCTCATGAGCAGGGCTCCCATAAGCCCACCATTCCTGCCGCTCACGGGCAAGGTTCCCAACTCCTGATGTTCTGTATGTATTAATGTATTAATTGTTGGCACGTAATAAATAAAAGGTAATAGTAATAATAAAAAATAATGATGGACGTTCCAGGATTCTTACATGTGGACATGCAAAGTGTTTTGGGTTTTTTACATCTTAACTAGCTTTACACCTTGCATGCTGAGGACATTGCAGTACATTCTACTATGCACCTAAAGGATGATGTCCAAGACCCCAACCACACTACCACACAACGGGCTAATTGGCGTTGAAAAACAGCGGGCCAAAACATGGACTCACCAGTGAAGTTAATGTGCCAGTGGTCCTAGCAATCTATACCTTTTTACTAATCCTCTACACAGGCAAAGGGTGAGTGTGGGTCACTGGGAATATCCATATTGAATATATATAATTGTCACTGTGGGAATTGTTTGTCACACTGGGCTGGCTTAAAGTAAGGACCAAAAGGCACATGCTGCTCACTGATTGGTCCCTTTCCGTTGTGGCATATCTTGCCAAAAAATAGAGAGGCTACAAAGACTATCTAATGGACTGAACGGTGGACACAGACAGGGAGAAAAGATGTGGAGGGACAGGAGAAAGAGGGGCATGAGAAAAACAAAGGGAGGGAGAGAGTGTGAAAGAAGGTGAGCGAGAGACAAGAGAGACAGGAGAGAGATGGGGAGCAAGGGAGAGAGGAGGGTGGTTGGAAGAGGAGAGAGAAAAGTGAAAGAGAGAAGGAGAAACAAAGAGAAGGGAGAAGAAAAGGGGTGAATAGATTTTTGATCATTTTAATGATGGGCACATAGGCCAGTTATTTATTATGCATCACAAGATCACATGCATGTAACTACCCATTTGCCATAGCACACAGATTTGGAGGGGAGAGTACCTGCTGTATTCCCTGGGTATTATGTCCGGACTACAATTACCTTTCTGAAAAGTACAGCTATGGCTAGTGAGATAACCATAATAGGCAATCAAGCTAATTAAGGTCTGTTTCATGTTGAATCTAAGCCACCTTTTACACTTCCCAACCTTCCAGCCAAAGAATGATAGAGATTAATTACACATTTTAAATTTTATATACGGTAGTTTTGTCCAGCTTAAATTAAACAATTTATTTTTAATTGTATTACTTTAATAATAATAATAAAGAATAATGCATTTATTCAGAGGGGTTAAAGCCAAAAAATTGCACAACTAGTGCATAGATTGAGCCAGTATTAAAATAAATCAACTTTCCAAATAAAACATTATTTTTGGAACAGAACCACAATTGTATGAGTCATTTTGCCATTCTTTTTATGTAAAATGACCATCTCAATAGTCAATCGTGTTTAATATAGAGATTTTCAACAAAATCTCTAAACATACTGTTCTGTTCAGTGTTAGATGTAGTAACACAGCAACCAGGGCTGTAACTTCCACTAGGAAAGAACTGCTCCAGGTGCTGCAAGGGCAGGGGGCACATTTGAGCTGTCTGTTGGCATTGCCCCTGCGTCTTCTTTCTGCTTCTGGAAGTGGATGTGACATCAGCCAGGGAGCCAGGAAAACACTTATGGGTCTGACCAGCTTGAAATATCAGTAGAAAAATATTCTATAATTACACTATCTGCTACTTCAATTAAACTCTACAGTGGTCATACAAATCCAGGTTCCTAACTATGCACCTAAAGGATGATTACTCACAAGATAAATAGATGATGTCCAAGACCCCAACCAAGCTACCACACAACGGGCTAATTGGCGTGGAAAACCCTTTTATTGGGTTTTATTTGACACTCTCTGGTTTTGTTAATCATAGTACAACAGGAGACCTTATGAAAAACAAAGCAGGGCTTTCACTGAAATTATCAATCTATCCAATCTTATTCAGCTCTACTGAAAGTGAAGACTCAGTCAAAGGTTTCTGTGCAGATCCACAGCCAAAAAAATACCGTTTACATGAATCACTAGAACATAAAAATCTATTTTAACATCTTTAAAAGGTTTAACATGTTTAAGTTATAACATCAAATGTATTAATAGCATTCTTCACTACTTTAAGCAAGGACCACATTGTTGCTTAAATAATGTGCTAGGAACATCTTTGGTCAATGTAATGGTAGAAGTATCTCCTAGAATTCTCAAGCACAAAGTAGTAGGGTGGGTCTGCAAAGCAAATGTAGCACTTAAGCAGATTTACAAATGGACAGACCGGCTTGGTGTTTTTCAGGTAAGTAAGCATTTTTTAAGCAATATTATTATATATCCTCTTACTCCAGTAGGAGCATGCAGCGAGGTATGCTTTGTTGGACATCCTACCTTCTATATGATTCTATAGAGCATATGTCCTAAGGTTCGTAGAGCCAACTTTGTATATAAGTTATTGCAAATACAGCTTGTCAATTCGGGTCCTCAAGGGCCATAGCCTTGCTAAGTTGTTAGCATTCTTCTGATTAAGTACATAAATTCTGAAAAAAAAACAAAAAATGAAAGTGTAGGTACACTAAAAACAGAGATGGGAGTTCTAGTTAACGAGGACCAGGAAAAAGCATAAACTTTAAATAACTATTTTTTTTTAGGTACTGCTGCAACTAAAGAAAGTTAATGTCAACAAAGCGATATTCACCCACGAGTACTTTAGTGGGGTCTGGCCCTTGACTCTGCTTCCTATTATCTGTCCACACAACAACCATCACAAAAGCCAACCAACACTGCCCTAGAGTGGCATCAGAACTGCATGGGTCTCTCTCAGTCCTGCATATTAAACTTTAGAACAGTTTCCATGAGCATGAAATAAGTATCATTGATCAACATATAAAATAATATTGCAATTACAGATAACATAAAAAGAGGCTGTGGAAGAACTATGCTACCAACTATAAGAATTATCAATTTTACACGTGACTGAGATGTTACTAGAATCCGCTCTAATGCTTGGAATAAACAGAACACACGCTGTATAGAAGAGGGGCCGCAGCAATGTCACTTCCATGTTTTAAGTAAGCTCTTTGTGTTTGCTACTTGGGGAAGACAATTCTGTTTCTGTTGGTAAAGTTGTAAACAGCCTTTGGCTATTACATGCTTATCTAATGAGCTTTCCGTATCTCCAAGTTACACAAAAACATGAAAAAAACCAACAATATTGCTTTGGATGCGAAGGATGTACTTGACACCACCTCACTAACTGGTTCAGTATTGTTAGATTCGAAAAGAAGCCAAAGCACATTAGAGAGGTGTTTGCTAGGTAGGTACCGCAATGTCACTTAGCTGATTTATGTGATATCATGTATCCTAAATAACTCATCACACATAACAAAAACATCTGAGATAACCATAAAACTCCCAGTGAAACCATATATATTATTGGACTTATTTAACATTCCATTTTTAATTATTAGGATTTATATTTCTCAGCATCCAATTCCACCAAAGGCACAAGCAGTTCATTTTATGTAAATGTTCTTTAATTTTGCGTGACCCCACCAGTGAAGATTACAATGTCAGCCCAAGCAGGAAGTTCCAACGTCTTCATTTTTTTTGTTGTCCTCTCAGGCTTGATTGTTTAGAACCATGCAGTTCTTCTGTACAGAGAGTGGTGGAGCCTCTGGTGGAATGGCAGAGAGTGGTATGAGCCTGTGAATGAGGTTGAACGTGGTTGAGATGTGCGATGTGTATGATCTGAGTATGTTTCAAAATAGAACCATCTAGTTTTTCATGAGACAGTTCTGATTTTGGTGTTTTGTCCTGATTTTGGAGACAATGGATATTGTGGGTAGGCTGTGGAGATCCTCTGATCTTCTCTAACAGCTCCAGCAAGCTGTGACTCAACCTCACTCAAAGCTCCAGCATGGCCACCTTGCTGTATTTCAGCTAAGCACCCCAAGATGGCCAGATGGTTGGTGGCCCTCCAACCATGCCCTCATGAAGGTGTCCCAATTTGGACAGATGAAATATTGGGGTATATACAACAGGGTATTTATTGGTTTGACTGAAAATTGTATGTGCGTTTGAATGTAGGCAGGTTGTGTTAAATTCTTACATTATGTATGATTAAGACTTTGTGGCTTTGAGTTTCAGTGTGGCAAAGAGTGGGCAGTATGAGTATGTTTGAGTTTGTATCAGTCCTAAGTGTACGTCAGTGGGTCAGTGTAATGATGTGGCCGCCCTTGGTGGAAAAAAGCCTACCTATATATATTTTATCTAAGCAGTTTCTGTGTTTAGGTGAGAAAAGCCTTTAAAAAAATAACACATATATATTTTCCTGGTGGCACAAGAAGGGACAGTGATGCCTGCTATTTTAACAGAGTGAGTTCAGGGAATGTGTCTCTGTCGACACAGGTCTTTCACTCTCCCTAGCTCCCTTGATAGTCTATTAAAAATTTAATTGCGAACTACTGTAAGATATTTGGGGGTTTATTCACTAAAGAGGGAGTAGGATGGAGAGTTTTGGTTTCAGCTCTTTGACTTCACAAGGACCAACTTTGTGGGCTTCTGCAGCTTAGAAAGTCTGGCTGGCCCAATAAGTGAATCAGTGGTATTTCTTCAGTCTTTTTACCCATTGAATTATGTTTTATACAGAGCCAGTTCAAGATTTCTTGTTGGGTAAAACTTCCCAATGTTGGCCCTTCGTAAAACATATCAGAGTGAGATACCACAAAGTATCTGCCATCTCTCCATTTAGTTAATTAAACCCATCCAATGAGTATCACTTATCTGCCTGCCACCTAGTGGCCCCTGGGTACATTGCACCCACCTCAGCATGCCCCTGAATAAGAAAAGAAAGTGTGATTAAGCTGTTGAACATGAAACACACATCACATACAATCTGAAATTTGATTTTCCCATGTTCCTACTATTCCTCATTAAATTTATTGAATGTAATTAAATTAAAACTTACATTTATCTCTTCTGATACTCAAGTACACCAAAAATGCATGCAATGCCCTTGTTAAGGCTTTGGAAGAGCTGCAAAGTATGCAAATCTGAATACCTTAAAAACATAACACCAAATAAACACAAATAGTAGATGATGATTTTCAGTGGATATACAATCTATACATAATAAATGTATATTCTATCCATACCATATTGTAAATTCTGTGGAAATTACAGTTATGAAATCCCTCTTAATGCATCCAGTTCTTTGCCTCTCTTTAAAGACAGACATGGATTATGAGATTTATTACAACCTTCCCCGACCCCCTCCGTTAATCCATGTACACACCGTATTACTTCAAATATGGATTTTAAGATTATACTTGATTGTAAGCTTACAAGAGCAGGACTCTCTTCTCTTTTTGTACCAGTCTGCTATTGTTTGTAATTTAAATTGTATCTTACTGACTCTGATCGTAAAGCGCTACAGAATCTGCAGGCGCTATAAAAATAAATCTAATGTAGTGTAATATGGATGTGTGACAGCCCATGAACTCAGAAGTACACACTCTTCTTTTACCACTTTTCGGAGTCGGATCGGTCGATACACATCTCTCATTTTGTGGTTTATGACAAAATCACCCTTCATTTTACATGTCCTACATGTCGTCTCTTCATACTATATTGAGCTGTAGATGATCTCTATCTCCATGCTTCATTATCGGACATGTAGGTAATATTTTTGCCTTATTTACGGACTCTGTCTATGGATTACTTTTTGGGTCGCCGTGACATTCAAGAACGTTATGAAATGTATTGTTTTGCCGATGTGAACGGCATTTTTATTGTATATGTTGTACCATGTACCTCACCTGTAGCTACAAGATGTCAATTGTTACTTTTGTTCTTGCGATATTATACTGTTTCCTTCTACCAAATGTGCAATAAACAGAGAATTGAAAAAAAAAAGAAGTACACACTCTGGTAAAACAGAGATTAAAAGGATTGTTAAAAATATATACTATTTTATAGTGAAAGAACAGTGTATACATGCTATGTAAGCCATGCTACTTAATGTGCCATTACATATGTTTTGAAGTCTTACCAAAATAATTAAACATACCATCCTTTTATTAAAGGGGTAGTTTGCTCTCCCTGAGAGCTCCACTAAAGAAAATAATACTTTAATATGCATTCTTCAAAACAAACTTAAAAAAAAACACTTACTTGAGGTAGAAGCTGCAGCTGCCCTCCTGCTGAGCGATCCAAAAATTTGTGCCACTGATTGGTTGCTTTAAGTCAAAGGGAACAGTTTCTGTGCATGCACACAGGGGTCTACGTGGAAAATTGGGCGCCACTGAAGAGACCATGCAGCTATCGTATGCATTAAAGTGCATATGATAACTAGCTTAGAAGAAAAAGTCCAGTTTACTTGCACAGCCGATGTTCACTTTCACCTGAGGAGTCAAGTACACATTTTGGACACAGTTCTTCTGCAGTGAAGACCAGGGACAACATGTCAGGCAGAAGTGAACATCTCACTCTGGAATATCGTTCTCGTCACATGTTAGTGGACTCGTGGAAATTTCTAGCTCTGTTATGAGTAACATAATCCTAACATTCTAAGATGCATCACTTCTTACAACACGTAATAAAATGCCAGAGGTCTCCACCAAGGACCAAAATGAAGACGTTATTTAGAATAATTACAGCCAATTTCAGGAACAATCACTGTATTCTTCTTAAAGCCCCATCACATATTTCCAGTATGATTCCAACTGTATCCAGTGAGCTTATAAACATTCCAGCACAGATCATCAGTCATTATCCAAGTTCTCATATTACTAATTGTTGACACCACCACCATGTTCCCAAACTATTACTGGAAGATCAATCAAGCATTTCCTTTGTAATAGAAACACAGGAGGGATTACATTCAAATACACCTGGAAATATCATTAAAGGGGCACTCCGGTCATCATATGAACTTTATTGTATTTCATAGCTCAGTGGTTCTTTTAGATTTCCGGGTGCTCGCCTTGCTAAAGCACCGGGGGATTCTGTAGAAAGCCCCCATTTGCATTTGCCCCTCTCCTCAACCCCCAGCCTTTTGCCTCGCAGGAGAAATGTTTCAAGCAGCCAATCAGTGTTATGGAGCTGCAGCTTCCACTAACGCAAAATAATATTTTTTCTTTCACGTTCAATGAATGCCTATTAAAATGCATACAAAGTACTTAAATATATCTTTTAAAAGCCCACCCGTGTCCATGTAAATAAAGACAAGGCGGAATATTTTGCATCATGATGATACACATTCATATAGTATGCATCATCTTGGTTTCCTTTATGGTTAAAGGTATGTATTACACACAACAGTAAGTAAGGGTGGGCGAAGTTATCAATCAAAAGTTGACTGCTGCCCAAATCAGTTGGGTAAGATGAAAAACTGTTTTGCATTAAAAGCCATTACACCAAAAAAGGAATATTGAACTTTTAAGTGTGGCGTAACAGTCACTTTAAATTTCCTTGCTGGCTGGTGAAAGTCATATGTATTGATTTCATGAATACGTAAAGAGTGCTTTTTACAAGACCTTCAAAGTAGCATTAGCAACTGGAACCCCCCACACACACACTTCCTATAGAAATCTATAGATTTATCATTGAACATCCTAATTTATGTATTACATATTGTGATGCATTCTGGTTTGAGGTTGAGTCGCCTCAACCATTGTAGAAACAGCTGGAATTAGATGCTACAGGGCACTAGATGGAGTTTCCCCAAAGTGTTTCCCATATGTTTTAGTTATAAGAACGCTCTCCATCAAATGTATCGCGTGGAGACCCCTAACACCCTTTCCAATGCTTTGTACTATATGATGGGGCTCAGACGTACGATGGTGCAGTCAATAAAAGAGGTCTTCCAATGTCCAAAGTCTGGTTATGGCTGGAACCCTACTGGCCTGCAGACCGGACCCTTTGAACATCTCCACTGACCCAGGACTTGGGCTGTATTTTAGGTAATGTCTTCTGTAGATGAAATTCTTAAGTAAGACAGATATATGGTTGTGGTGAGGCTAAAAAAAATATTTTTCTAAATGAACATGGAAATCATGGATGACGCAAATTCACCTGATGCCTCCAATTGTGTACATGCAAGATTGACACACGTATAACTATTACTACAATATCTAGTAGCCATGGCACAAGCAAGCCACCTTTTCTCAATGGGTGCATTAAAACAGTCTACTTAAGGACAAGTTATACACAACACACGTGTCATTATTTGCCCATTCAAAAATTACTCTGCTTCACAAAGAAAAGGAAGCAAATTCTACTTTTTAAAAAAATGTTCTTGTATTTGGACAATCAAAGCTAATGTCAAGGTGACTTTGTCCTTTTTACAGGGACAGCCTAAGAGAGTTATATCAGATGGGGTTTGGTCCAATATTAACCATTTCATGGGCAGCAAAACACTATATTTTTGTTTAAATTGAAAATGTCCGTGTTTAAAGCCGAGCCTGTTACTTGTGCTTGTTTAAGCGCATGCATATTCAGTTGGGGCAAAAAGTTCTAATTCCCAGTTAAGGAATTTAACTTTTAAAAGCCACAGGGAAAATGATTTCCTAACTCAACAGTGTGGGAATCATAGGCTTCATATTTGCCCATGTATTACCGGGCATGGGAATACTATCTCTTAAAAGGGTTTTAATGACTTGGCTATTCCACTGCCCCGTTAGAGATTGGCCCAGATGCATGTGGGAAATCACTGCTTTCTACCGGTAATTAACTCACATTCCTTTTATACACAAAACTATTAAAAAGTGGACGGTAAGTATGACTAATGACGGACGTTCATATAAATATTGTGGTTTTACTGCAAGACCATAAAACTCTCCTCTGTTACCAGCCCGCACTGCATTGCCCATTTGCAGCACCATGTGTCCATACATCATTGCCACTGCATAAGACGAATACATTATATCATTAAACAACTGAGCCTCCCAACCCTGGAAAATCATTCAATCCCATCCACTTTCCACCAATCCAGTAAAGCAGATTTACTTTATGCTACCAATATTCTTGCTTTGAATTTGTATAAACCAGTGGTTGTTATTTCTTGCAACATTCTACACATTTGTGAAAACAGCATTTTAAGTGTTAACACCCAAGATACAAAGTATCCAGATTTATTTATTTCCTCCAGGCAATGACCTGCTAGAAATATACATTATATACCGTAGATATATATATATATATATATATATATATTAATATATATATTATATATATAAATATATACACATTATAAGAGATAAAGATATTATATATATATAATATATATATATATGTTTCTAACATGCACAGATATATATTGAATCATACATGCCATGATCTATAATGTGTATTTGTGCAGACTGAAGCTCATCACAACACACCCAGTTCTCGTACCGCAATACGATCCAGCACTGGGATATCTCATAGTAAATCCGGTATCTGCATCGATGCGATCACACGGCCATGTGTGTGCAGAGCCTGGCCAGGGATGCCCCCATAACCTGCCCCTGTTGTTACACCGATGCAGTGATGTGAGCATCATTAATACCCTCCAGCACCACGGCCAGTAGGTCCGATCGCCCGCTGATCTTAGCATTAAACAGGTGGTTCATAAACAATTAGGACATAAAAGAAAGGCGGCAGGTTCCATTGGGTTACTGGATGCGATTAGTGACATCCACATCAGATCATCAAACAAACATATTAACAGCAAATTAAAGAATCGGTGTTCTTACCCTCCAAGCCTCCCTCTTCTGATCCTCTTTCAATGTGTGTCCAGTCAGGGTACCGTTTCATCACATCCAGGCTGTAGGGGGTGCTATTCCCCCATACAGTACAAAGAGGAGGACTACCATATACATTAGAAGAACGCAGCGGCCATCTTTATTAAGGGCAAGCAGTCCGCTCTGGCAAGCCTGAATTACGTTTATTATTGTTAACCACGGGGTTGCTCTTTCCCTCTGATGTTTGTGTTGCTACCTGACAGAAATGATGTACAGAAGTGTAGCTTTATTTTTATTACTATCTAAAGTTGCAAACATTGATAAAACGAGTACCATTCTGCCCATTTTAAAGATGGCAACTAGTGGCAAGTATAAGTTAACGCCCTACGTTTGCGCAAATGGCGATCTCATGTTACACGCGTCAAAGGGTTGCTTGAAATGAACTGCATTATGGGAATTGTAGTTTTATAGGTAGTTTTAGCTATTATTGGAATAATGATGGAATACTGTATTTAATTGCTAATTCAGGATTTTCAAATTCCAGTAAAGTATGATCAGTTGACCATCATAATTGATGCACTTTATTAAGGTTTTGCAGAATATCGCAGAGATGATTAAAAACATATAGCATATGTATATTGCAGAGATTTATTTTAAATTAAAATACATGAAAAGGATGGATTGTTAGCTAATGTCATGCAAAATTAATTGGGTCATATCTGTCTAAAAAACACACGTGAAACATAGTCAAATCCTCGCACACATTTGCAAAACTGTCCCTCTTAAAGGACCACATATGCTTCCAAGTGCGTATGATGGCTGGAGTGTCCCTTTAAGTCAATCTTTAAATTCCAAAAACAAGAACAATGTTAAAATAAAATCTAAAAAAGAGAATTGTGCTTTGTGTTATAGTTTCCCTTCATTCAGCAGAGACAGGTCAAAGGCTGGCCAGATGTTGATCTTTATCTGGGTTTGTTCTGGTTCAGCTTTGGCAGGTCCGGCAGCCGGATCAGCAGGATATGTGGGTGTTGGTGTGGAGGACACAGTAGAAGCAAGAATGTGCAGCTGGATCGCAAATTAGATAGTCTGAGACCTTTTAATGTTTCGGCCATGTGCTTTTAATAAACGTACATTATTTTGTTATTCTAAAGCTCTGTTTTCTTCTGCATTACTGTGGATGTAGGCCTTCGCTGCAGGCTATACTATTCTATATACTATACTATTTGGGACCTCTATTTATGGGATCTTCTCAATTTGGCTACATGGAGCTCTCCATCTTTTGGGAGGTGGCTTAGTGTGGGATGAGACTAGCCACATGTGGAAATGGGGCTAGCTGTGTGTGGAGCGGGGCTAGTTGTGCGTTTGTCCAGGGTAACCCCAGGCCAGTCTTAACTGGCCAGTTACTAGGAAGGGGAGTGGGAATGGATGTTCATGGTGTTCCCATGTATATTCATGGTGTTTCCCATGTATGTTCATGGTGGTCATACATCATACATGCATACATCAGTCTGGAAAGCCCTGGCTCTATTTAGACGGCAGGGCGGCATGTGGTTGTGGGGATTGGGGTCATGAAAAGGTCAGTACTCAGTTTAGTCAGGTTATATAAAAAAAAAAATAGGTTTAGAAGTTTCTAGCTGCGCTCGCGCCGCTTAGTTTTGCCGCCTTTTTTGTGATTGGTGCGCTCGATGTCGCGAGCCGCTTAGTTACGCCCCCCCTTTTGCGCGCCTTGCGCTCGCGGCTGTCTCGCGCTGCGCTATGGGCGGGAAATTGCTCTATAAATAGAGCGTTCCTGAGGTACACCTCACTTACCTGCGGCGAACCGCTAGCTGTCTGCACTGACCTCTCGTAGCGTCTGGTGAGCAGCAGCATCGCGAGAGAGCCAAGGGTGAAGATGGAGGAGCTGCTTTTGAGGCAACCACCCTCCCACCCAATTAATTTTTATCTGTATACTATTTATGTCGTGGCTTTTATTGAGTTAAGGTTGCCTCCTTTTATAAAAAAAA
>VKOC01000003.1:28504023-28514883 GCA_009364415.1 Spea multiplicata
TTGTACGCTCATTTAAGCAGGGCCCTCCCCACCTGTTGTCTCTGTAAGTCCATTTGTTATGTTACATACTACTTGTAATCTCCTGTCTACCCATTGTACAGCGCTACGGAATTTGATATAAAACAATAAATAATAATAATAAACAAGACACTATAATATGGGCGTTTGAGCAGACTTGGTCCTGGCTTGTACTTTTCTACTTTTGGCCTTGAGTCCAGCTCTTGGTTGCCCGTCCAGCTTTATAATGAGCCCTATGCTGGCTAGACTCAAAAGGCTTGACAATTCCAAAGGGTAGTTCAAGGGTTACACAGAAATCTCAGTTTGGATTATCAGTAACAGTCATGGAGCCGAGGAAATCCGAAGAAAACACGGAACACCCACAAGTCATCTGACTCCGGGCATGAGGTAGTGCTATTCTCTGTGGACTGTCAAATACATCAGCATTTGATCACTGAGCTAAAACACACACTTACGATTTTTTGTAATTTGTAAGCTTTAAGGCAAGACGTCAGCCTCATCAGCGACCGGGGTATATAGCCAATTGGTGACAAAATCTTAAGGAATTTTTCACACAGTCGTCTGTCCTGTGTGACCTAGGAAGATGCATCTACTCTCAGAGTTGACGTTTTTTTGCTGTGTGCGGCAATGAGGATTCTTTGAGACACAATCGCTACCAAAGGTAGAGGGTCACGGGTCATTCGACAAGCACGAGCCAGAGATTAGATATTAGGTGTGTAAGTGGGACTGCTAGCTAAGAGGAAGGTACATCACAATCGGGAAACACGGTCAAAGGTATGCAATCTGTAAAGCTGCCGGCGGCTGCATGCGAGTGCCGGGAGCACGGTGCAGGGACGGTTACGTTTGAGTACGCCTGGCATTAGAACAGTTCATATCAGTTGCTGAGCTGGTTATTGTAGTACGCGTTAGCCAGGAATTCTAGGATTAATGGCAGGTACTGTCTAGTCGAGAGGGCACTAGTTTAGGCAGGAACAAATAGTTTAAATAGCACTAGCTGTGACGTATATTCAGTGTAAAGGCACGCAGAGCATGGAAGAGCCCCCCCCCCCAACATGAATCTGTGCTGTGGTTACTTTATTAGGGGGGGTCCCCTGTAAAGTAGCAACTGGGGGGCTTTTAGTGCTTTCCCAGTGTGTAAAGTGGGATATACATTTTGACCAACAGTAATTAAACAAACACCGCTCATTTATTATTATTTTTAGTTATTAAGCACCAACAAATCACGCAGCGTTGTATAATTTAAATGGGACAGTTAACACACAAAATACAAATATACATTAATACGTACAGACACGTCGGGAGAGGAGAACCCTGCCCCGTGAGCGGCCGTTTAGCCTTACGGTACTTTTACTCAAAGTGGGCTTTCAAGGGGCCTGCTCGTGAGCTTACGATCTAAAGGAAACGTAAGGGTAATTGAAACAAAAGGAGGGGTGAAAAGAGGGAGTTTGGAGGTCTCTTGTAGCACTAATTATGGGTAAGTGGTTTTAGCATTACGGTGATGCCCTTCCCCCACCCTGCGTGTACCCCCAAAATTTTGCAATTAGGGAATGTGGGGGACCTGGAGTGAAAATGTAAGTCTGTAGTCACCTCGGTTCATTAATATTGGTCTACATGATTTCACCCCACACAGAATGTTTGAGGTAGCTTTTACCGCTTGATAGCAGGATCGCTTCCAGCGAGAGCTCTAAGTGCCTGTTTTGTTCCAATTTGACTGCTTTCGGATGCAGCGTCTGCTACAAATAATGAAAATAAAAGATTATTTCACCGAACGCAGACAGCCCGTTAGTAAACAGAGCAATATACCAAGCCTGACTCATCCAGAGGAGTAGGCGGTGTTGTCATGGGAACAGCTTATTTGGATTTGAATGTTGATATTTGCTGCACATGCGCGTGGGCATATGAATAGACCCCCACATGCAGCATTTGCCGAGCCATCGTTGACGGGTGATAATAATATCATGTACCGGGATATGTGTTTGGATGGGCACCTCTCCTGAGTCACCTGAACGCAAAATATCTAATGGGTGCAGGAGGGGCAAATGTATATTCTGCAGAATCCCTCCATGCATTTGCAACAGCAACATGGAAATGTAAAGATACCGGGATAGCTGGGAGTCAGTGTGGGCTACAGCTAATGTCTGGTCATGGAATAAGCTGGCCCAAACGCTTCCTACAGTTACAGCTTCTCTAAAGCCAAGACTATGATCTGGCCGGACTGTGCCCCGCCATTGACTAGCTTTGCCACTCATACATTTCACTTACGGTTACTAATCGGCGCATATAAAGTGCTACATGTTATATAAAACCTCGGGAATTTTACCTATGTTGTCCAGGAACATTTAAAATATATTTGTGTTGCGAGGAAAAAATGGCAGTTATTGTTATCATTCACGTGGATGTCCGTGTCAAAGTATGATGTCATTGCTGTTTTCCAAAGCAATGTTCGGGAGTGGATGAAGAGAGAGCTTCTAAGTCATGTGCATGCAGGCTGTGGGATCTTCGCTCCATCCACCGCCAACCAGAGGTCTGTAAAGTTGGGGTAGATTTATCCCACCACCTGACTGCACCGGCCTCAATACTTACCGTAAAGAATAACAATAATAAATAACACGGTAATTAGGACTCTAGATGGTGACACAATATATAATCTCAGGCCATGAGCTGCCCTTCTTCACTTGGCTGCAGTATGTTAATGGCCTTTTATTGCGGCCACTAGCCCTAGGTCACGTAACAGCCCATACCCCCTGGTGTCACATGGAATGTTCTAACGTGTCCACCCCCCTGTACGGCTAGAAGTGTATTAGTATGGGCCATTAATAATATGGACAAAACAGCGGGGCATCATCATCAGATCAGGGCTGAGGAGCTATAGACCTCTAGGTCACAAGTATGTGATGGTTGTGAGACTAGCAGATGAATGACGTCAGAGTGTAACTGGAGAGAAGAGTGGGGTGTCCAATGACACCAATATAGGGCGGTGGGTGCAAGGAATCACCCAGTGAAGGGCACATCCGGCTCCCTCCTGGTCGGCTGCTCGCTGCGTGTACTCCGGCGCCTCCTGTCGGTGTCTGCGTGTAGTACGCGCGAAGGAATGATGGGTTGGATTGCGCTGTTGTTCCCGTAACCGGAGCCTGCAGAAGATGGCAGAATTTTCCCCGGTGCTGGAGCCGCACAGAGAAGGGGGCAACCGGTTTGGTTATACCATGTTCCCGGGCTCCGAGTCTGAGGCCGAGCTGTCCCTGAGTCTGGCTCGGATCAAGACCCGTTCGTACGGTAGCACGGCCACCGTGACCGTTCCGTGGGCCGGGAAGTTCATCGAGCATCATGTCAGCCCCGGTGACACTCTGCAGGGCATCGCGCTCAAGTACGGGGTGACGGTAAGCAGATGCGGGGAGGAGGCCGTCGGGGGCTCCGGGCCTTTCCCCCCGAGTGTCCCCCACTCTCCGGCCCACACAGGGTTACGGGTGGGGGAGGCGAGGCCCACGGGAGGGCGTGTAGAGTTACAGTCAATGCCCGGTGATGGCTAGCAGAGAGACCCAGATGAAGCCGTGCTGCGGACGGCGGGGGCACAACACGCTTACATATAATAATATTAATAATAATATTGCTGTAAATAACATGGGTAATGCTCCGGCCGTGCCGGTAAATGTATGGGAGCCCCCGGTGGGCTTCTCTAATATAAAGCCATTTGGTTACATGGAGATCGCATAAAGGCCGGTTTAAGGGTCGTTTTATGTGATTGTGGGGTCTATTTCCTTAACAGATTGCGGGGGAGCTGTGGCTTTAACCCCTTGCTTCTCTATTCATTATAAAGGGCCGACGCTGGCGTGTGTTTCCAGCAAGCAGGGCTCAGCGGGCCCAGTATAATGCATAGCTCAATGGTGGAAACGCTCACTGATTTCACTATGCATTATACAGGGCCGGCCAGGCTCTCCCTGCAGCAGAAGCTTATGGGGCTGTGCTTCGTAATGTATAGTGAGTGCAGAAGCTGAAACACATCTCCCCCGTCAACTCTCTGTTTAGTGAATAGACCCTGCATAGAGAACATGACTTGGTGGCTCGTAATGTTCTAATTTCACCAGTTAAGGTCACAATAGCAAAACATGTGAATCTAAATGAAATCCGTATTTGGGGTGATCACCCGTTGGCTCCATAACAGCATCAATTCTTCTGGGTACAGCACTCTTACACTCTGTGTTTTAACCCATTGATGATTTTATGCCTTGGAGACGCGGTGACGGCATGGAACGTCATAAGTAGAAGTCTTACACGCGATCAGCGTGCCGGGTGCCACGGTGCCAACCACCCTAAGCGTTTTTGCCCATGTGATCGCTGTGATGACCAGTCACAGAGCTCACTGGGATCACATGACAAAGCCAATGTTTTGAGAGCTTTACCACTGCTTCTCTCTAACGCACTGATCTTTGTGAGGCGAGAGATACTATGACCAAGACTGTGTGCTACGGTATCACCAGCGTGTGTTAACACTTTCCTCCCTGGTTTGCTGGGCACTACAGAACAGTACAGGGGTTAATTACAAAAATATTTTTGAGTAGAATATATATACATTTTTTAATTCTTATGGGAGCGGGAATTTGTTAGAGGGTAGTTAGGCAGGAATTAGCGTTGGATAGGTAGGGAACAAAAGTGATTTTTTTTTTATATATATAAATATATTTTTTGTATATAAAAATGCAGTCGTTGTATACGGGTGAAGAGGGAAATGCCATCCTTGCAAACTCCATGAGCCTTAAATCTTCTGACTCTGCTGGACCCCTACAAGACAAGCCCGACCCTGTCATAGAATGCGTCAAAATGACCCTGGGTTGTTCTACTTTTGGAAAATACGGTGTGTACACGTGGAGGGGGATCCAGGAAATCATGACAGATATAAATGTTATAATGTCATTATCGCTGATTAAAAAAAAACTGGTTTGAAATAGCAGTGAGCTTCTTGAACGTATTGCAATGTAAAAAATATCATGGTCTACTCCCCTTAGTTTGGAATGTATTTAGCAGTTTTTTTTCATTGCTTTGTAGATGAGTAAAATTATTTTTCAATCAAAAGTTTTTTTCTTTTCAATTTTCCATATTTAAATTTTGTTATAGTAAATTATATATGATCAAAACAAAGGTATCTAAAGAAAGACCTTCGTATCCTGCAAAGAAACAAAACAATATGTCATTTGTGTGGTTCCAGTAAATGAAAAAAGAAGAAAATTACAGCTGAACACAAACCCAGCAGAAATGTTAAAACGGCCTTTGTCCTGAGCGGTAAGAGCGTGTGGCCAAAACAGTCTGGCAGTTAGTTTGTTCCAAACATCTTGCAAGGAACATCTACCATGCTACATTGTTGCCTGCAAATACTCTTGTACCTCTCTCCAGCCCTTAGGTGAACAAGCTGCCTTCTGTCAAATATTTAAAATTTTGATTCAGACATCAGTCCAGAACACCTGCTGCCATTTTGTGGCCCAAACCCTTTTATTGTGTCTTTGTGAACAGTTGGGTTGCTTAGTCTTGTTTCCATGTCGGAGGTATGGCTTTTTGACCTCAAGTCTTCCTTGAAGAAAACCTTTGACCAGACTAGTCTGGAAGTAGATGGTTGTCTCATGGTCCCATTGTTTTCTGCCAATGCTGAGCTGATGGCACTGCTGGACATCTTCCGATTGCGTCGCATGATGTGTCTTTCATCTGCTGCAATAAGTTTTCTTTGGCCGACTACTGCGTTTCCGGTCCTCAAGATTGCCTGTTTCTTTGTGCTTCTTCAAAAGAGCTTGCACGGAACATCTGGAAACCACTGTTTGCCTTTCTACCAGGGGGAGACCTTTGCTAATTCAGTATCTTGTCTTGCCATGGTGTATGACTTTTGACATTAAGCTGTCTTCAGCAACCTCACCTTGTTAGTGAATTTGACTGTCCCTCGCCCAGTTTTATTCCCTCTACACAGCTTTCTGTTTCAGTTAATGATTGTGTTTCAGCCTACATTTTACAATGATGATCATTGGCACCTGGGCGGTCGCACCAAATATTGATTTGATTTATATTTTTCTTCTGTTTATTCACTTTACATTTTGTTAAAATATAAAAATAAATGCATATCTACTTTTTTTTTTTTTTTACACATGCCTAAAACTTTTGCACAGTACTGTATATGCAAACGAAATATGAATAAAAGTTAATAATGTAAAGCTAACTTTATATTCTCTGCTTTATAAATCATGGAAATGGTAAAATCGCTCCATATACATGGAGTTCCTTCAAACAGAATAGGGGGAAAAAGAAATCCTCAAAACTTTTTCTTTCCCTGCTACAGTCCTGAAGATGAGTTGTTCGCTGATACACAGAGGATAAGAATGGATTCTCAGGCTACCAAGCCGCCTTTTCTCCTGGCATGTGGTGGCTGGATTTAGAAAGCCACCTGTGGTCAACAAAGAACAAAAACCCACACCTGCCATGCTTTTCTTTGCAGCCTAAGTACCGAGCCCTGGCTTGACCCAAGAATCTGCGGATTTTGGGTGCCACGTTAAATAGCAGGATATTATTATCCGTGGCCTCGCTGCCAGGCAGAGAGATGTAACCGTGAGCAAGGCCTAAGCCTAAACGTTAGATATTTGACATTGTACGCTTCAGGATTTATCATCTGCTTCTTATTTAATAGACAATGTACTCAGAAGCCTAGACCGGGCTCTAAATCTGTGTATAGCACCAAGCCAGTATAAATGTGTCATTTCAGTAAGCTGATTTCCCAGTAAATAATATGGGAGAGGGATGGGGCCAAAAAAAATATATTAGACGGTTTCACGTCTGTTTTGTTGGGGATTGCTCCTAGTTTTCAGATATTCGTATAAATGCACATAAACTAGGCAATATTAACATTTAAATTTGTACAAATCTTAATACACAAGTCTGGTTTATAAATAGGGAATATTTTTCTTTTTGACATATAATACCTGTTTTTTGGTTTTCTTAAAAGGGCAATATGTGCCTTTCAAAGCGGATATGTCAGTACCACAAAGCAAACATATCCAATGGTGCTTGCATTCAAACAAACGATAGAAATATATTGGAAATGCAATAGCGTGCCGGATTCACAATGGCAACCCTGCAAAACCCTGTGATTTTTCGAGCCTTGGTATAGCAGATTATTGTAAATTGGTTATATTTACTAGCTGTGCCACCTTCTGCCACATGTCTCTGCTTCACTGAAGGAAACGTCAGCTGTAGAGTACAGCTGGACTGTCACTGCCATGGTTCTTTAAGATGTCGTTTTAGTTATGGTCATGGTAATGGCTGCTCCTGAGATGCCATGAGCTAGGTTGATAAACATATCAAGGAAAGATATACATCTGTTGGACCGTATGTAAAGCCACGATTCCTAAACAAATCCTTTTGTAAACATTTAGCTTACTTGTTGTGTGAACAGCTGGCTTTATTTTTTTGGTTTGTGACCAATGTTTATTCGCTAACGAGTTGGATGAGTTTGAAGCGCAGTTGCAGCTTCTACTTACTTTACTTTGCGATAGGAAAGGGCCAGCCCAATAAGTTTCTCCAACAAGAAGAGTATGTTTCCTTCTCTATATTATAAGTAATTGTTATTCAACTCCAGGCCTTAAGGGCTGCAAACAGGATAGCCAAAAATGGTGGCCTATCTTTAGGTCACTTAGCTGTTTTCATGCAAAATGACATTTCTAGCTGTAGCATAATTGCAAAGTAATTTTCAAATTATCAATTAGCCTTTTAAACTCAACGTTGTACTTGCTAATCCAAGTTTATCGGTCGTTTCCAGCGACAATAGTCTTTTACAACGTTAACGATGTCTACACTGTATTTCTGACCCATTCCATGTTAGTTTAATAGACAAAATTAGCTTTTGCTTAAAAAACAAGGATATTTCTAAGTGACCCCAAATGTTTGAACATTGCACAGCTAATGTTGGGTATTTATGAATAGCTAAAAGCTAGACAATTTTAGGGTTTTTTTGTGTGTATCGTATATACCGGTTATTGGAGCTTTGCTTGCAGTAGACAATGGCAGACTTTCCTTTATGTGCTGGTGGAAGATTTCTTTAAATTTTAATTTAGTTTACCTTCCAATTGCCAAGTACGTCTTACTGGTGACTCAATTCATGTTTCTCCTCTGTATCATTGCTTTCTAGATGGAACAAATTAAAAGAGCCAACAAATTATTTTCAACCGATTGTATCTTTCTGCGGAAATCCCTGAGTATTCCGGTTGTAGCAGATAAGTCAAGCTTGTTTAATGGACTTGGATCATTGGACTCTCCAGAAAATGAATCGCTTGATAGCTGTCCTCTTGAGACAAAGGAAGCTTTGGTAGCTCGGGCAGATAGTGGATCTTCACCACCCTCTCCAGACACAAAACGACCCACTGTGAGACTTGACGAAGAGCTGTCTGCCAAAGACTTCCTACATAGACTGGACTTGCAAATAAAGATGTCTACTCAAGCAGCTAAGAAACTAAAAGAAGAAGATACTCTCAGGTAACTTCCATGAAATGTTGGCTTAATTACACTATAGAGCACATTAGAAAATGTAATGGAACTAAAACTCAACTGAACTGTTTTGTGATTTATCGATTGCAAGAATGCTGAAATTATACATTTTTTTTTTCATGTACATTTTGTGTATTTAGGTACTTCATGTACATTTTTACTTTCCTCTGTTGTCACCATCCTTAGATGAAAATGCTCAGGAATCCATGCACATGGACTTAAATGCGCATTCAAAATTGAGGACTGGATTGTGTCCCTTCAACATATTTTGGACACAGCTGCTATGGACCTTATAATAAAAATGGCTTTGATATAAAGTAATTTTAATAAAGCCTCTTACGCTATAAATAGGCCAAATTTGGAAAACTCTTCCTTAAACATTGATGTTATGTTTACTAAAATGTTAGTGGACCGCTTCCCAAAAATAATTCCGGCTGCATAAACACCCTGGCATCCTGTTCATCAGCACAGCTTGCGAGAAGCTTTGCCATAAGAGCCCTCATGTCACCAAAATGTTTCTTTTCGCATTTCATATACAGGCGCTTCAGCTGTGACTAGTGAACTCGGTCAATGTTAACCCATTATGTTCACCTCTGGTACTTAGTCTGGCCACTGTACGGTTATAGATAGGGATCTACGGCATGTTCTGCTTCGGAAGCCTTGCAGAGAGTGTCTAAAAACATGCATTAACATATTTTGTTTGTAAAATTGATATTTCAGTTGTGCCAGCAATGTTTTTTGTGTTGTTGGCGCGGTACCTGGATAAAATCCTAAAAATTATGTTTGTTAGAAAACATTGCAATGGCTTTCTGCCTAGATCCGTAATTTCTTCCGCTATATGTCAAATCTACTTGCTTTATCTCTGTTTTCCCCATATTGTAAACTAGCCACTTAGTCCCCCATCTGTAAATTGGCTATGGTGATTTGTGCCTTTCAAAACCATCTTCACACAGCTGATGAGCTATAATCTCTTGCTAGGATAAAAGCAAATGCTTTATACGTTTTTTTCCTTTTTTTTTCTCTGAATTAACAGCAAGCTAAGATTGAAAGGAACAGTCTAGTCCTCAAAATAGATTTTTTATTTTAATTCATGTTACAGTGCATGTTACTTAATACAAATGGGAGACACTTGTCCTCTCCTGACCCCCTTTGCCGAAAGATTTAAGTGTCTTATACACGCTCGTTGGCCCTTCTATTGAAGTCATTGAAGCATCTGCCATCAGTTTTCAGATAGCATACATGCGATGGGCTGTTGTTACTCCCATTGGTTTTGATTGTTGCTCAACTGAACATGTGCAAGAACCGCAATCAAACATATAGTTGAATAATTGCAGCTCGTTGAATAATTGCAGCATCATTTGTTTATACCACTCTAAATGTTATGTCCCGTTTACTTATTTTACAGCGCTGTAGAATAAGATGGAGCTATATAAATGTCAGGATATATACTAGCGACTTCCCCGCATTTCCTCTTTTGTAAGCAGTTTGTTTGCTTGTTAAGTCCCCTGTATGTTGGGTTCTGATTAGAAACCTTGGTTGCAAAATCGTCACATTAAATCAAGGCCTTCGGGTATGGACAGCCCTGGTAATATTTATTTAGCTATTTTTATTGGGCAGTTATAAGAACAAAAGTGCTTCCCTTGTTGTAATATCCACATTTTTATTGTTCTCTATTGGGAAATGCATTTATATTGCTCCCCATTTTCCTTTTGTGAAGCAGGCCTGTTTGGAAAGTGACATACATAGAATTTGGCCCATCTAGTTTGGCCATTTTTCCTGATGTATGGGGATTCAAGCTATCAGTCCTTAGTCTGGTCCTATAGTGAAGATAACTTTGTCTATCCCAGGCCTGTATCCCTGTATTAGCCTCCACCACTGCTGCCGGGAGACTGTTCCATTCATCTACTAATAATGTAACATAAGGAAGTTCTATTTTACTCATTACATCTAAGCCTCTGACCCTCTAGTTTTAGACTATGACCTCTTGTTCTAGCATTGCTCCTCCTTTCAAATAAGCTTGCCTCCTGTTGTGAAATCCCCTAGTATTTAAATATTTCTATTGCATTTCCTCTTTTTTGTCTTTCCTCCAAGCTATACATATCGAGTTCCCCTTAGTCTTTCCTGCAAGCCATCTACCGTTCTTGTAGCTC
Source organism: Spea multiplicata (assembly GCA_009364415.1). Lineage (NCBI taxonomy): Eukaryota > Metazoa > Chordata > Amphibia > Anura > Pelobatidae > Spea > Spea multiplicata. The sequence goes on from VKOC01000003.1 coordinate 28,514,703, forward strand.
TCCTCCTGAACTCTCTGCGACGTGTCAATATCCTTCTGGAGATGAGGTCTCCAGAACTGTACACAATACTCCAGATGAGGTCCTTTAATGCACCCCCCCTTCAATGACATCAGGAAGTGATGTCATTTGTGGAAATGCAGTGAGGGAGAAGCACGGGATTGCCTGGATGTTTTAAAAAGTG
>VKOC01000003.1:28514983-28545452 GCA_009364415.1 Spea multiplicata
AAACATACATAGACAGACTGAAAGCCAGACACATACATACATACAGACTGAAAGCAGGAAACATACATACATACACAGACACATACACATACACACACACACACACACACACACACAGACTAAAAGCCAGACACATACATACACAGACTGAAAGCCAGGTACATACATACAGACAGACAGACTAAAAGCCAGGTACATACATACACACATACATACACACACACCTTGACACCAGCACACAGTGACAGGGAAGCACGCTCACATAGTACACAGACCTACCTCCAGACACATAAAACACACCGAATGCATAGAACGCTCAGAAACATACCGAATGACAGCTACACACACATATACCCATACAGACCCACAGCAAGACACAGACACATCCGCACCTGTCTAGAACTAAGCGCCGTGATGCTCTTGATTAGACTTCCTAGTTTCGAGCCCGCCCCGGGCGGTGAGTCCTGAAGGAGAAGCCCGGGAAGAGCTGTCAGCGTCCGCTCCACAATCTCAGTCATTTTCCAGCTCCTTTCCAGCCAGCAGAAACATCAACAACCGGCATCATCAGCAACTTCCGGTTTCGTTCAAACCAACTAAACTTTATCGAGTATATTGAGCATGAGTTGCAATTACCAGAACTTGCCACCAGATGGCACACGAAGCACATGAGAACGTCACAAACTTTATCTAAGAAAAAGCATTTATTCTGTCTAACATTGAGCTAAATAAATAAGAATATCGGTGTAATTTATATGAAATCATAACTAACTCAGACCTCTATAGTGAGCTATTCATATATATATATTAATATTGAATGATATGTCTCGAATGTAAAAATCTACAAAATCTATATATAACCTACAAAGGTCATATTTTCACTTTAAGCTTCATTGTTGGGCTATTTTTCAATTACTGTAAGGTTTATTTATTTTATTTGAAATATTAACCTTTTTGTAGCCTATCATGAAAGTTCAATGGCTCACCATTTCTGTTAACCAAATGCCTCTAATAACACTACTCACAGAAACCTTGACTCCCTATTGACGGATAGACTTTATTGAGTCACCTACATTCAAGCGGGAATATCTAACATAACATATCAATAGCAAAAACACCAATTAGAAGTATTATATATGATCACAGCCACATAGAAAAAGAAGGAGCCAGCTCCAGAATGAGTGACCCTGAGAATCTGCCCCTTCACCCTGATGTAAGACTCAGGGTTATACCATGAGAGTTGCCAGGTATGGCTACTTCAAAGGTTGATTTGCATTCATTTCACATAGGATTTTACGGCAGATAAGAACCATTCAGCCGGTCTAGTCTGCCCATTTTTACTGATGTAAAGACTCAGACCTTCATCAGACCTTCATCAGTCCTTGGTCTTGTCTTAAATTCAGGATAGCTTAATGCTTATTCCATGCATGCTTAAAGTGTGTGTGTGGGGGGGGGGGATTTCAGCACACTCTGGCTAGTAAAAGTCTATGGAGGGTCAGAAGGAAATACCATTGCCAATTTGCCATACAGAAACAGCTCATTGTTATGTTTGTGCTGGGAAAGCCATCCAAAATATCTTAAACCCATACAAAAACCTTGCCTTTTAGTCTGCAAATAAAGGTTTGAAAAGTTTCTTGACATAAAAACAGGTTTTTTTTGTCAATGCTAAGTAACATTATTGTATACAGCATTGTATTTTATGGTCAAGTTGAAATATTTGTATTTAAGCACAAATACTGGATCATTTCTCCTGAAGATTTGCATAATGAACAGAGCAGCTGTCAAGGTGACTTTAACTGTTTTGGACTGTATGCTTTATACATGTCAACTGGGCTCTTCTTACAAGAAACACTCCCCGAGTTTTGCCCAATGTATAGTGAAGTTAAGAAGTGAAAAAACCCACCTCAGAGTTTGTAAAATTGGGAATTTTTGGAAATTTTTCATATCGTGTATCATGATTTCGTTTTCAAAGAAGTCATTATGCTCTTGGAATATTGGGCTAACATAACCCCCTTCCTGTTTCCTGTGTTCTACCACCAGTTAGTAGACATGGCACAAAGACAGGGCCACATGTATGTTCTTTATATTACTTAAACCCTTAAAACCTTCATGACATTGTATGCCATGATGAGAAAATGTGCACACCACTACCCATCAGTTTGCGGTGCAGAAGCAGGCACCCTCCCCAGTTTGGATGTCTTGGGCATTGACCTGATCACGCAAGACTTCCTTTATGTATCGACGCCTCGCGTTCACAATAAACAACATGCTTCATCCATCAGAGACTGACCAGCAGTTTTAAAAAACGAAAAGTGAAAAAAATGGCTGCAAAAAATGGCTGCTTACATGCCATAAAAGGTAAAAAAATAAAACGTTTAAAAAACTCAACAGGTTGCCAGCTCATCTATAGTTATATCAGCTGGCTCGCACACTAGAAAATCTGATGATTTTGTGGCCCACAAAAGCAGGTGCATGAAAAAAGCAGAAGGCTAGTATACTTCTGAAAATGTGTCTTTTTATCCAAACTGTATATGTAAAATGTGTTATCACCTTTTCTGTGTGCCTACCTTGCCCCATTCTGTGTGCTGTGTGCAGTAAATTATGTGTGTCATGTAGTGTGCCCTGTAGATTAGAAAAATATTTTGCAATATTTCCGGAACCTGGTGATGCAGATAAATACGTCTGGTGGGTTTCTCTGCAGTTTAATGTAATCTGTGTAAACAACCTAAAGAAACATGGAAAATTTTGTGAAAAAGCAATGAAAATGAGCATTAGCGTTCCCTTTGCCAGGGATTCGGATAAGTGTCCAAATGCTCCTAGTGAAATACCATTGGGGTTATTTTGAGATGGTGGGCTGCTAAACTGTCCCAAATAAGACATGTGCATCACAAAATAAAATTTTAAAATTCCAGGTATGGAAAATGATTTGGGGATGTTCCATTTTGTGCCCAGCAACTTTCAAAATTCAAGACACTGACATTAATATATTTTAAGGTTTTTGTAAAAATGCTGAGAAAGCCCTAGGCTTTTAGGTGCAAAATAACCCCCCCCCCAGTAAAGAAGGGGATAAAACTGTTCATTGGTCATTCCTTTTAAAGAAATGCTAACGCCGCAGAAAGGTATTTTTTTATGTTCAGCTGGGAATTGTTTAATTAGATTTAGTTTCAGGTAACAGATCAATTTCAATGACAATGGGAACACAGGGGATTGATAACTTTAAAAATTGGCAGTAATATTTTACAAGAGTTAGTCTAGAAAATATAAAGAGCGACAATTCCAGCGTTTATGTATTTAAGTCACAAGCCAAAGGATTATAATGATAGTCATTGAAAAGGCTGGAACAAAGACATTTTATACTAATTTCCTTTAAAATCTATTATTAAATTATATCATAAGCAACACAAGCAGCACATAGTTGTTCTGTGGAATACAGAATGAAAATAACACCATTTATTTCCATTTTAATATTTGTTAATATTCCTCATTATCTGTCGTAGCATGCAGAATACTTCAATGCCTTCTTTCTTTTCATATTACAGTTACAATTAATCATACGTCTGAAGACAAGACGCTTTACGGTACAATTAAGTAGATTTGTTTTCTGCAAGGAAAGAAATGACTCATTGCCTGCTAACAATGAATTCTCATCTCTTGTCTAAGAGATTGGAATTTAACCAATCAGATACCTTTTGGCGAACGTCATAAAGTAATTCAATCTTAATCTAATGAATGCAACATTAAATGGATTTCCTAGAAAAAAAAAAAGACATGATAAGGTGGCGCCATATAGCATCTTGTGTTGTTAGCAAAGCCCAGTAACACTATTTTGTGGCATGTTCGGAATAATTTTAATGAAAGAAAAGGCTGCAATGCACCACAAAGCAAGGGCTATCCTTGTATTAACACACTAATTCTTTCTTATCAGTAGCGATGAATGAATGAATGAATGAGGCATGCGCATTTATTATGGCCATTCACTGGAAGATCTGTAGTTTGGCTAGCATTGTTTTTTAAGAACCATAAGTGGTTTATTTAGATCCGTCAGTCAAAAAGTTGGGTAATTACTAAAGAAGTATTGATCCTAGCAAGAGCAGGTATGTTAACCGTCACAGAAGGCTCTGTGCCTTGGGCTCCTGTAGGGGCCTAGGGGCCAGCCTCCTCCCTACAGACTGCGGGCCCTGGCCTTGGAAGGGGTTCATCGCTGGTGTCCCGGCAGGCGGAAGCAACGTCTGGCAGGTTTGCCCTTTGTAAGAAGAATGAATTCTTGTGGAAAAGGTTGAAAACAAGCGTATTAAAATATTTCAACCTTCTTTGTCCCATTTTGGTGCATAGTTTGGTATTCATTTTTTAAAGTTCTTTAAAGTGGAAATCCTAAGAGAATTTTTTTTTTCTTTATGATCTCTTGTAACTTTTCCGAGTGCCAAATAACAGCTGTAACTTTGTAAATGTGTTTAAGGGGAACCATCTTTTTCTTTTTAAAAAGTCTCTCAGCCTTTCATAAGGTAAAATGGGTCGACTAGATGGGTGGAATTGTTATATCCTGCCAGATTCTATGTTCCTATATAAAGATAAAAAAACATTGAGCTGTAACACATATATTTAGAAAAAGAAAATAAGTATTTATCATTGCAGAAGTAAGAAAGGATTGGGTTTGGAGCTATCTGTCCCAGGCAATCTAAAAGATAACTTCTTCCACTTTTTTGTAATATATTAACACAACGTCCTAATTCTGTGTGTTTGTAATGACATCATACATTTTAATAAACATTATACTGTTCGTTAATAGGATGAAGAACATGAAGTCATCCTTTCAGAAACTAAAAAGGGTTCTTTACAGTAAGAACAATGAATTGTGGATTGTAAGCTCATTTGAGCCGGGCCCTCCTCACCTGTTGTTTATGAATGTTATCTTCTTATGTTATATACGTCTATATGTTATATTCTACTTCTTATGTCCTGTCTGCTCTTTGTACAGTGTTGCGAAATCTGATGGCGCTATATAAACAATAAATAATAATAATAATAATAATAATAATTAGGATGTGGAATTCACTACCCACAGATGTTGCGCTATGAGATTCAATATGTGCATTTAAATATGGGTGCAATCTTTTTTTAGCTGTATATATTTTTATATACTGTATATAAATCTCATATAATCTAAATTGCAGTGACAGCAGGATCTCTGTGGCAGTAGAGAGCCAGCATCACAGAAGGTAGGGTCTGTAATATGTTAGGTGTTTATTGCCATCATGTATAGGATGTTCTTCCACAAGCAAATTACCAGGAGATGTGAAGGTGAAAAATAACTCCAATAGAGCACCCAAAGGGGCGTAGCCTGAATGGTCCAGTGTCCAATCAGCTGCGGCTTTACATCTCAGGTCTGTGCACAGCTGTTGAGGTCGTGATGTCCCATACACAAGCATTGGCGGTGCCAAGAAGGACTGGGCACGGGTGTGATGAGCGTTCAGGTGACGCAGGCTGTAGAATTGATTCTTGATCTCCAGCATTCTTCCCGTTAGAGCAATCATCAGGAAGGAGCGCTTCCCATCCTGACTGTCTGGGTCTGGACACTAGAAGAAGCGATCGCGCCGGTCGCCAGACTAGAGCAGACCTCTCAATCTCGCCGATGCAGCTTCAGCACCACAGGTCTGCTGAACAGCTCCTCATTGACCTCAGGGGCTAGTCCTCTTCCACTCACAGTCTCAGACTCAGGGTGCTCCGTCCACTCACTCCCCTCCGTGCAAACCAAATCCCCTTCACGACAAGGCACCGATCATCCCTGGTGCGATTAGAGGGGGCTGGCTGCAAAAATCCCTTTGTTTTAGAGCATCTGGAGAATACACAAAAAAAAGGAAAGCTCAAAGACACTCATCACTGTGACAAATGGGTCTTAAAGTGCTTTCTGTCTTGGCTGCTGTGCTTGGGGTAATGTACCATGTGCAGGGGTTCCCAATGCCCACCGATCATCAAGGTAAGCAAACCTTTCCTTTCACAAGGGGCAATAATTATGCAGTAATTCACATCAAATATTAAGTATGTATATATCCAGTATAGTCATTATATATATATATATATATATACATACATATTCAGTAAAGTCATTATATATATATATGCTCAGTATAGTCATATATATGTTCAGTATAGTCATTATATACATATATATATCTATATATGTTCAGTAAGGTCATTATATATATATATATACTCAGTATAGTCATATATATATATATATGCTCAGTATAGTCATATATATATATATATATGTTCAGTAAAGTCATTATATATATATATATATATTCAGTATAGAATATCTGAGTGATATCATTTTGGTTCAGAATATAGTATATTGTGCATGTGTATTTGTATATTGTATGTAGCCTACAAAAGATGTTCCTTTTAATCCACATATTAAAGTAATCCGATTATGCTTTTAATAGAGTCTGGCATGGCTTGGCACATCATCTGTTTCAAGACTTAAATATTTTATAAACGAAATGGTGTCATGAAAAACATGCAGTCACTTGCTTGACTGTGCCAGATTTCTTTTATGTTCAAACGGAATATTTAGATCTTCTGACTCGACTTGTTCATTAGTAATAATGCAGCTCTCTGTGTATCCTAGATAAAGCGGTGCACAACAGAGAATTAAGTGAAGAAAGACCTTTGGAAGAACAGGTAATTTAAAGTATAATTCGCATGATCATCAAGATTTATTTATTCTTTATAGTTTACATTTAGTTCATTTTAAGTAAAAAAAAAGGGTCTACATTTTGCAAGAAGGAAACAAAAAGGTCTAAATTTCATCCTAATTGTCACTATTTATAAAAGGGTGTTTTACCACTAGAACTAAGAAACAATCTATTATTCCTAGGTAAGTTGGTACAGTAGTTAATTACATTGAAAACAAAGCTTTTCCAAATGCATCCGTTCTAAAATACCTTTATTAATTTGGCCAGAAGAAGCCTAAGAATACATTGAGAATATTTAGAGTTCTTCTATCGTTTGGCGATGTCATTATTAATGTTAACCAGGAATTCATCAAACCCTTTTTAATGCACAAGCTGAATTTGCCAAAGTGATGCCAATTGGCAGTGGATTTCACATCTTAAGTATCCTTACTGTACAAATCCCTGCTGAATATGAACCACAAAGCAAGCATGGCAGCTGTAACATTTTATAAACTGTTTCTGCCGCTTCACATTTCTTCAGATGAGAAATGATATGGTAACTGTATTCAGTTACATAGATCTGTTTCATGTGTGAGGATTATTGGTGTATAAACAAAAAAATATGCAATATAAACTTTTTATCGTAACATATGTGTTTTAATGTATACAACAACTGCTTGTCTGCAATATTCTCATTTTTGGTGTAAATGACTACACCACATCACCCCAGCCTATATTTTCCTAGAGAACAAGTACTTTAGACGAAACTTTATTGTCATTTATTTGCTGTCTACCTATTAGCTACTAATAGTATAATATCAAGCATTTTACTTAGTTTGTCTAGAGATATTATGGTGTCATTATTAGCAACGGTTTTCTCTTTTCCAAAACCGCTTATGTTCTGCCTTTCTTAGCAGATGTTAAAAGATAGAGAGAAAGGGAGGTACAAAGATAACTAAGTAGATAGATAGATAGATAGATAGATAGATAGATTATAGGTTATATATGTATATGGATATATTATGGGTTATAACAGTTATAGAAATAAAACAAAAATGTTATTTTTAGCAAACACTCAATACAGTGGCCTTCTTTTATTTTATTCTACCAGATTGCAGAGGCGCACACTGTAAGCAGAGCATCAAGCAAAGGTAAATGTGATAACTGCACAGAAAAAAACATGCACATTATTCTGAACCAAACAGGAAAAGTACAAGTGGCATCTAAACCCTCTTTTACCTGTCTTCCAGAACCCATAGAGGCTTTAAAAAATGACTCCTTGGTGGATGATTTAAACTTTTTGATTTCTGTAGCGGGGAAAGATAAAAATGTAAAAAGAAGTGTTTCGACAAGAAACTCACTGAGCGATCGCAAGGTTTCACAAGATGACGCTGATTCAACAAAGAACCTGAAGCCAGTGGAGTATTTTGACTCCACGAAAAGTGGACTGGATTATAAGTTTGAAGGTATTTTATAGAAGATGAATCCCTTACCCATCCCACACAATAGTTCATACTTAATACCTATGATAACTGTCTGGCCCTCTACCAGCAAATTTGCAATAGAGTTCTACAAAGGGCCTGGAGAATATTTAAAAAATCAGATCCTCTTTATTTTTTACATAAGCATCATATCCACCATCACCTGATCTACTGCTATGATATATTCAGTTTAGTTTATACAATCCTATACGTTAGTAAACTCCTTTTATTAAATTAGGTCCTTAAAAATATCAAAGGTCGGAACTGCTCAATAGCTTTATACGGAGATATCACATTAATTAAAGATTGCTGTTCCCTTTATGGATCCCTAGTTAGGTGTTTTAAGTCAGCCCAAGAGAAGAATTTTTATATATATATATATATATATAATATATATATAATACATTTTAAAGAAACATCTCCCATGTACTTAGAGATTTTTGTTGTTTATTTTCTAATAAGTTGTTTCAATTGATAAATAAAAATAATTAAATTAAAATTAAAATTCTTCACATTGGTTACAGAGCATAGGAGGGATAAAGTGTGATAGCTTATTTGCATATGTATTTCTAAATAATCACTACAAATTATAAATTGCCTAATTTGTTGTGCAACAATTATTAAAACAAATGTAAATAGAACTACATTTTATATGTTTTTATTTAGCTGTATATAATGCATTTCAACCACCACCAACAATTTTATTTTTAGTTATTAGTTATTTTATATTTACTTTATGAGAAAAATCCCTGTTGGAAAATATGATTAAGCGCGTAGTAGGCTAGAATCAATATAAATTGGGAGTTTAGGAACGCTTTTGCATTAAACCTTTACTACAGTCTAAACTAAAAAACAACCCAAACTAAAGAATAATGCATAAAATATTAGAGAAGTGTCATATTTGTGCTGGCTGTAGTTTTAATAGCTGTTGAGGGGCATTCTCTTCGATTTGGAGTAGGACTGATATAGACTCATTTTTGCTAATTTTGTCCTAGAATCTATATAATGGTAAATCAAGTCCATAAAAATACAAGAACTTACATGGCAATTTTTAAAAGGAATTAGTTATGACTTTTTTTAATTTTTTGTTATAAATTACAGTTGTGATTGGGTGCAAGATGAGGATCAAATTAAGGGTTGTGTAAATCTAATGTGCATATTTTCCTTCAGATGACCCTGATGGCCTTCACCAATTAGATGGGACACCTTTAACAGCAGAAGACATTGTTCAGAAGATTGCTACCAGAATTTATGAGGAGAATGACAGAGGAGTCTTTGATAAGATAGTCTCCAAACTCCTAAACTTGGGTCTGGTATGTAATATGATGTCACTATTATATTGTTTAACCTATTGCTTAGAGACCAGATGGCATTTATCTGAAAGGGCTAGCCTAATTAACTCAGTAAGGGGAACGCAAGTATTGATTGAAATCCATTATATTGGTAACACAATGTCTAGTTATCAACTGTTGGAGTGATTACAGCTCCATAGATAGCGACATTAGTGGCAGCTGCATGCATATAACATGGAACAGACATAGCTAACTCATTGAGCTGGGGACCTGCATTATATACCCAACAAAAATACCCAGGTGTTTTGCTAAATATATATATATATATAGTCTTATCAATATTTTGGTTCAGTAAATGTATTTCAGGCATCAAAGGAGCTTTATCCTACTTGCCTATTTCCGTAAATGTTCCCTTTCATCTAAGATGTGTTAAGCTGTGATATTGGCATGTCTTGGAAATTAAAGCAAAATGCAGTATCGGTTTTCAAGAGTGAATCCAAACAGCTCATGTTACGGTCATAATATGTGTTTGGTATTAAGAAAGAACTGAGCCATTCCTAATTCATATATTAGATGGGTCTACAACTAATAAGCAAAGAAGTTACTTCAAGGGAACCAATAAATCATTGTAACCAAGTGGGAGGATGAAAGCTAGAATAAGTGTTCCATCCAACACAGGACACAGGCAGGGTTAATATTGCAGGTTTGGATGGAAAACTGGCAGCGTTCTAATGATGACTCACGCCATAAGCCCTTCATTCTGATTCCCGAGCAAAGCAATGATAGATTGAGAGTGAACAAGGAAAAACATTGACACGAGCCGCGTAATAAATCAAAGCCACTAGGCCGCTCACCATATTGTACTTTATACGGACCACATTTATAACATATAAAATATACAAGAAAAATAGATCAATTTGAAGAAGTGACACCATGTGACACACAATAGTGTCTATCAGGACAGAAGATTTTGGAGAGTTGGTCATGTGATATGATATAAGGTCTAATGTCCCTATGTTATCTGCTATCAGCTTTTCCAACCTCCATTCCTAAAGATATATTAAATTATCAGTTTAAACATATCTTGTGTAAAACTAGAACAAAACATGGCACATCTATTAAAGGATCAGACTTAATACAGAATGATGTATTTGCCCCCCTTCTTCCGATCAGGTTCCAAGCATGTGATTTTGAGAGCGTAACCTTAAAGGGGCAGTCATCGAGGTTGGCTTAGCTTGAAGCAATGTTTCATTGAGACTTCAATTTGTTTACAATTACATTAAAATATTCATGTTTAATGAGCATCCCAGTGCACTATGGACTCTATTCAGTATTTAATTCAAGAAGAATAAATTATTATAATAAAATATGGCTTTCTGTTTTGATAATGCTCCCTAACATCAAACACAGAGATCAGCTGGAATGGACTAGAAATTAAAATCAGCACACGGCTGCATGCAATGATTGTATGATTTTGTACCAGGTGTTCGCACAATAAAGAATGGGATCAGCCACATGTGTGACATCATAGGTATTGGTAGGCACCATATAAACCCGGTGTGTTTGATGGCCAGTAAGGGCATAAAACCTGTTTATGTTGTCATACAAATCTACAAAAATAATTTTTTTTAAGTAAACTGCAAATAAAATCTTTAATTAATTTCCTTAACCCCCACTCTTCCTACTGTTTCTTTTCCACTGCACACTTTCTTAGTAAAATTATAGTTTGCTTTTCTAAACCCTTAATAAATAAGACTTTAAACAAAATAAATCGACTACATTTTCTTAAAAAGGTCATCAGATATGTGGGCAGGCGCTTGCATATGTTAGAAGCGTGGAAAAATACTGTCTGGGTACTGTTGTATATACCGAAAAACTTTATAGCGTCAGCATTGTCTTAAACCAATATAATGATGTCATGAGCTAACTATAGTATAATGAGCGTAATCTACTTTTACAGATTACTGAAAGCCAGGCGTACACATTAGAAGATGAAGTGGCAGAAGTTTTACAACAACTAATTGCTAATGAGGCTAAAAATCATGAAAAGGAATCGGAAGGTCTGGATTATGCAGCAGGCGGAGGAGACGTCGGTGCAGATGAAAAACAGGAGGGAATAATGGTAATTTCCTTGAAACATCCTGAATAGTAAATGGAGAGCAATGTGCAGTTCTTAGCCTCAAGCAATAATTACTTTGCTGGAGAACATTATACACGATGTTTAATATGATGGTATGTGATAGTGGGCACAAATTCAATTAAATGATAGAAATAAATCTAGACATTTGTCCTAATAATAACTCATCCAACCAGGACAACTGCACTTTAAACCATCAGATGCAGGCTTTGCATAACCATGTTATATTTCATGTTATATTCCTTACAGTATAACAACGTATTTAGCTAAACCAGATACTAATGTACTGCGTACAAGGGGCAGTGCATTTTATGAGACGGCCCCTTATTAGATAAAGTTCTTCAACATATTATCATGCTGACCCTAATGCTTCATTTCGGGGTCTTCTTATCTTTAACCTAATGAAGAGCATCAGTAGGGATTTGTGGTTTAAGAGATGCATGTTCATGTCTCAGTTATTAGTACTCATTAATTAATGTACAGGCTCTACTTTTCACATACTTTGAAGATATGAAAAAGATCCAGAGAAATGCAAAACAATGATCCAATAATTCCTTCTTTAAGTATAGAAGACATGTAGAGGATGCCCCACGAGGGAGCATAAAATTCAAAAAATCACAGTTGTTATGTAATATATATGTGCAGGGGGGTTAATCATTGAACTAAAGGAAATTAAGCAAAAACTTGCATTAAATTCAATATAGGAATCACATGATGACGATGAAGAACTGTCTGAAGGAAATAAAAGCGAAGGAGATGTTCTCCATACACCTACTTTGGAAAGAAGGAATGAATTGTCCCCTGAAGAAAATTTCGAAGATCTGCAATACTTCCCAAATTTCTACCGCCTTATAAAAAGCTTGAATTCAGGTAATATTGCATATACTTTACAGCATCCCCAAAATGTTAATCTGTAATGTAATGTGAATGTAATGACATCTATGTTTGAATGAGGCTAAATGTAATGCTAGGAATGTAGTAGTTATGGACTAGCAGTTTGTTTCTCTGGTGACTCAGGGTTTTACTTTAAATTAGGTGACTCTTTTTGTTTTTCATCTTTTTATGTAATATAACAGAGACCCTAAACAAACCAAAAAGTCATTTGACAAGAATTTGAGGTTTTGCCCTTTACATTATAATTTATAACTATAAAAGACAATAGAAAGCTTATATGACTAAAAAGATTTATTTAAGTCTAATATTTCACGTGTATTTTTCAAATTCTATTCCCAGCTTAATATTATTTTTTTGCTGCAATGTTTTACAGAAAATGATGCTAAAGAAAAGGAAACATTAATAACAATAATGAAAACGCTTATTGACTTTGTGAAAATGATGGTTAAATATGGAACTATCACCCCTGAGGAAGGCGTCAACTATTTGGGTGAGAAATGCTTTTTATTGTGTCCTGGGATGCATAGTTACTTGGTTTAGTGTCACTGCGTTCACATGAATGAGCTTATATGCGCTTAGTTCCAGTCCAACCTACCTTCTATCACGCAAAACATGATTCCAATTATTTTATACTAGTGTATATGTCCGTCATTAAATGACTCACAATCACATTTTCTCTTGATGCCAATCCCCACCATAAAAAATGATCCTACCTGTATCCATCCACAGCTTACGCTTCCTCTACAGTCTTCCCTATACGTTGATGCTGCAACACACTGAACACCATAACCTATACTCACCCCAGCACATTCCAATAACGCCCCAAAGGATCAGCTATTCACAAAATCGACCCACACTTAGCTCCCACCCATCTCTACAATCCACCTCACCTCCCCATTTTCACACACCACATCTCCTGTAGACCCTTACCTGTGCTTGAAATCTTTCCCTCTCCATCACTACCACATCACCCTACAACATCACAAAGCAGTCACTACTATCAATGGCAGGTCACCGTAAAAACAATTGTCTGTCAAGCTGAGCAAAGCTTAATGCAAACACTCCAACACCTTCACTCTGATTGGACCATCACCTCAAGCCGTGGCTAATGTGACCGGCTATTCCCACTGTGATAGGTCATTTATATGTAAAGACATTTGTACGGCAGGTTTATTGGAGTCACTTTTTTCATTATTCATTTATTGCTTTCTCGTTTCATGATCCATAAATCATTATTAACCATGCAACAGGTGTCCTGTTGGTTTCCTCATACCATCTCCTTAAATGAAGATTTAATGTTTATTGTTTCAAAACTATTATTAAGCCAAAAATGTTGATGCATCGTACTCCTTGTATCTGTCTAAAGCTTTGCTTTCATTTTTACTAGGAATTGGCATTGATTTCCATGCATTAAATGTAGTTTTACATTAGCATTTTTGTGATGTGCAGATGAGATCTGGGATAAGGTCTTTAATTCAAATAAGGCTGGCCCGTTGTTACCATGGGAGCGCAGAGCAGCCATTCTTTGGGCACTCCATCTTTGTACACATGCATGACATCAACATGCTAAGTAAAGAAGATAGTGAGGGATCTGTATGAATGCTGGTGTTAGGTAATGTGCTGAGGGGGCACTAGGAGGGACAAGCAAGGACATTTTTTCTTCCTTACTGGGTCCTCTTGTTGGTGGCCTGGTGGATGTATTTGTTTGTTACTTTAACAGCCTTGATACTTAAAGCTAGATGTGTATCTCTACACTGGAGGTTTAAAGGTACTCTGTACCCTTACACCCTCCAACTCTATGCTCTAAAGTCCACGTTGTTCCAATGCATAAAATTCAACATGACTCGCATGTACAGTACAACATGTTTTGCCGTCCCAGAGATGAAATGTTAAATGGTGAACAGAGAAAAATTATACTACTCATAATCTAAATATTTGCTCTACATCTCAACTGATAAAAGTTAAAAGTCTATTTTATCAGCAATGTGTTTATCTTTCCGTGCTGCCCTAAGCCCGACTCAGGGCAGTGCCTCTAGCTGCCCGTTTGTTGCTGCCATTCTTAGTGCTGGCTGCGGGGATATGACATCATATCCCGGTGCTCTGTCTGTTAAGGACGTGAGGAAAGCACACTATGGAGATCAGAGATCTCCCTTGTAGTTAGCTAATTGAGGAGAGGGGCACCAAGCAGCCAAAATACAACAATCTGCCCAAGGTTTGGCGCCAGAGGTGCTGTTCCCCTGGACCCGCTGTTCCAAAATGTGCTGCTGCATTTAGAGACAATTCCAAAGCTGTCATTCAAGTATTTTTCCAGCAGTAAATAAACATAAATAATGTATATATATATATGGATGACTGCCTCATTGTATTAAATATATATTTTTTTAGAACCACAGAATAATAGGACACAAAATAAATATCACACATTTTATTTCTGCTGTTACTTCAGATATAACTGTGATAACATAATTGCTACTTTCACCGTCAGTTGAAAATTAATTCACAAGGCATTTGTTGATATAATTTTCTGACATATAATAGACCAGGATGCACTCCAAACAACCCTCTTCACTGGTCACATTTTATAATAATCATGCATTGTGCCATTGTGCAGTCAGCCACAGAACCACAGGCGGGCTGAGCGATGATGTATAGAGCTAGTGTTAGAGGAAACATGTCTGCTTCCCATTGCAGTAGGTAGGGGTAATAAATGCCCAAAAGGAACAGAACAGCATATCGATGGTAAAACACAGTTAGCACTGCTAAGTCCTGTCCAACATGCTCTTACCATACCTACTGCTCAATGCATTCAATGTCCAAAGAGGGACAATGTCTCTGAGGGCCAGAGCTTTGGCACAACTTTTTATGTGCCTTAGGTGACATAAGGTGAAAGGTACTCTGGAGGCACCAGGCAGCAATGCCGTTGTGTCTCTTTCTGCTTCCCGTTACATCAGCACAGGGTGGGACCTCTGACCATGCCAGGTGCCAAAGCCCTAGTTACGGGTCTATAAAGAGGAATTCTTGGGTGCCGCACTGCATGCAACACAAAACGAGTACATCTATGGCTGTGAAATACACTTCGGGCCTATGTCACTATTATGTTAAACTCAATGGAGAAAAAAATGTAAAACAAGGCAATGCAATTTGCCTTTCTGCCAGCCATCCAGTGCTTTACAGCTGATCATGTGCCAGGCATCTCACGGTCCTCTAGTTTCTGTAATAGAGTTGCAAAATACCAATCCTCAGACTTTTATGTTAGAGAGTAGTGTTGGAGACATTACCAGCTATGACCACCATGTTCTGTATAGTACTGATATAGCTTGTCTTTTCATAAATCCTCTGCTCACCAAGTAAGATTCACGCTTTACATGAAAGGCAATGATGCTATTAAATGAACTTCAAAAAGAAATCCCTTGGCTTTTAAATAATAGCATGTTTTTCAGTATTATCAGTAAAAGCTTAATGCTGCCCTAATGTCAATGAGATATATCTAATAATGGTCACAAACTAAAAAAAAGTTATTGATTTGCAGTCTCTGGCTAGGACGAATGTAATTTGAAACGAATAGAAAAAATACATGAATTGTGCAATGCTTGAGAGAAAAGTATCTTCAGGATGAAATATGGATCTGAATGTCAATACAACGACTATTGAAGTTTTTGATTGCACAGCAACATTTAGCTGTTCTTCAGTAGCTCAAGGTCACCATCACTCCGGTCATTTTTGAAATAGAAAATTACAATCTAACTCATGACGTTCTTGCCATGCTAGGTGAGTGACGGAGAACAAAGCAGGCTAGCGGATCTGATTGGGCTATTTAACCTTCATTTCCACACAATGGGTTTTCTGATGAATATGTATTTGCAGCTAGGCAATCTCGAGGCTCAGCAAAACAATTGCAAATCAGCTGTGCAAATATTTAGGCTGGATTAACTATATCATAGCAGAGTTAAACTTTGTACGAACAATGGGGGATTAGTGTTTGGCCTGATGAATTAACCCATGGCACGATCAGTTAATTTATTCACCCCTGTGCATGAACGTGTATCTCTCACCTACCAACCACCCATTCTAGATTGTGAGCTTGTTTGACCAGGGCCCTCCTTAGCTCTTCTGTAAGTTCAAGTTGTTACATTATGCACTATTTGTTATGTTCTGTGTACCCATTGTACAGCTCTGCAGAATATGATGGCTCTATATAAAACAATAAATAATAACTAAGTGCGCTATATGGGCCCAGTCTATGGTGGCAGGGGCGTAGCAAGGGTGAGGCGAGAGAGGCACTGGCCTCAGGCACAGCTGTGAGGGGGGGCACAACTGCCCAATCAGCAGCTGGACCCTTCAGGACTGGTTGGGGAGATCTCGGATCTCCCTAACCAGCTCCACAGGCCCCTGTAGTGAATCACATTGCTGCCAGCAAAAAAGGGGGTGAGGGGGAAGGGGTGAGCAGAGAGGCCGCCTCCCCTGGGCCAGTCTTCAGGGGACTGCCGAGGATGCTGAGCACCTCCCCAAACAGCCTGCTCATCAGGCGCCCCCTGTGGGCAGTGCGCATCCAGGCACCATCAGCGCTGGTCTGGGGAGAAGGTGTCTGATAAGGAGGGATGGTTGGGGAGATCACAATCCCCCTCTAACCAGCCCAACATTAGGGAGGGCGAGGTCTGTCAATTCAGACCTCGGCTTCCATTCTCCCTACTACGCAGTGGCTGTTGATGCAGAGCGCAGGGATATGATGTCACCCTGGTGCTCTGCATCAATAGCCAGCGTATACTGATTATGGAGCACTAAAGCCGAGGCCTGGAGTGACAGTCCTCGCGCTCCCACCACAGGATGGAGGATGGAAGATTAAAAAAGTAAGAGATTGTGTATGTGTGTGTGGATGGGTAGTGTGTGTATAAGAGCAGTGTATTTGTGTGTTTGTAAGCTGGTGTATGTGTATATGTGTGTGTGTGTGTAAAGGCAGGGGAGTGTGAGGGCAGTATATGTGTATACACGTGTGTATGGACAGACTTGTGTAAGGGCAGTGTAGGTATTTGTATGTTTGTAAGCTGGTGTGTGTATATGTGTGTAAAGGCAGTTGTATGTAAGGGCAGTGTATGCATATATGCATGTTTATGGGCATGTGTATGTAAAGGCAGTGTGTATGTGTGTTTATAGACAGGTGTGTTTAAAGGCAGCGTAAATAAAACAACCTCTGTAAAAAAAGAAATAGTTGTGGGGCACAATTTTCCATTCTTGCCTCGGGCACAAAAGGAGCTAGCTACGGCTCTGTATGGTGGCCTGCAGAGAAAGAGCATGAAGACTGTTTTTTCTGATGGCAGAGGTTTTGCTCCATCATGTGTCTCTGTTGTCTCATTCACTGAAGGCACGGAAATATGACATCATTATCATGCAATTTCATTCAATAATGATACCACTAGAGAAGGGAGACCACCAGCAGTACAGTAAGATCGGTTCAAGGGAAAGGTGCATAGTAATCAACATTGTCTGCCAGAGTGGTTATTGTGCTAGAATTGCTAAATATAGATACTGTCACCCATACTTCATGTTATGAGACCATGTTATTTCATTTTCCTGATTCATGCAATGAGAAAATCCTATCATTGAATAAGGCTTCTCCAGCTGATGCCGCATCTGTACAAATTACATTTTCTAGGGTTACATGTCTTTCACTGGAAATCTTTGTGACAAGCAGAAAAGGTGTCTAACACTTTTATTTATCCAAATAAGTATTCTTTGTTTATTAACATGCTTATTATTGGACTGGCAAATGGAATATATGCTAGAATTCTTAAATCGCTTTGTTGTATGAGATGCGTAAGGCAACACAAATGTAAAAAACATATTTTCACCACCTGTGGCATCTCTATAACATGAAGAGGCCCTACTTTCCTATAGGGAATAGTAGATTCATGCAGTGGAAAGTCAGTAGATATAGGATTTGCACAGTTAGATTATGATTTTTTTAGGGTCCTAGATCAACAAATTAGGACACCCTCTTTAGAGGCAAAGATCAGGGTAGCTGGAGCCTGGAAGGTGCAAATGGTGTGTTACACGCATCATGCTCACATCATGGACTGACCACGTGCTAACTCAACCAATTTGAACATCTGTGATCTTTCTAGTACAGTTAACAATGGATGAATCTCTCCTAGAGAGGAGAGGTTGGACCAAAAGAGGAAGGGGTGGGGTTTACCATGGAAGAGGTGTGGCCTGGACAGGAAGGGGGTAAAATCAAGATTATGGGGCATGTGACATCAGTCAGGCCTAGGGCAGCACAAACCCTATATATGCCACTGATAACAGGGTGGCAGGGTTCACCATAGAACTATGTTTTCCCTTTGAGAATGTTCAGTCTGGAAATATATTAATGAAATCAAATCTGAAGATAGTCCATCTTTAAGATGACGGCAGTGTACAAATAAATTCTGTCTCAAATGCTGTCTGTTACCAGCAACATAAATGCATGGATTAATGTACTTTGTATAGAAAACATAATTCATTCATAACCTGAAGTGCTTTGTGAATGGTAAATCTACATCTTAAAAGCACATCTGATTCCAGGTTAAGAACATTAACAGTTCCATTAACAGTCAAATAAATAACTTCTCTTCTGGGCCACCACAATCTGTGATCTACTGTACTTCCTGCCCCCAACCTCAATGCTGGTAGAAGATGCACCCTACCAAAAATAAGGACGGTTGATGCTTATACCATTCCAATAATGAACACGTATTGTTCACTTACGTGTTAGTCTCTGTAGTAGTATCTATTTTTAACTGACTACTTCCAATGACGTCAAGCTCTTCTCTGGCCAGGACAACGCTACAGACAGCAGCAGAGATGAAAGCAGCGCTACCTTCCGACCTTCTGCTAGATAATGTCAAATTAACTCTCAAGTGTTCTGAAGGCAACTGTATTTTATTACTACTCACCCCCTACGCAGGGACCTCCATTATGTTCTGGATTTATCTTCATTATAGCACAGAGCACTGTACCTCGATGAGGTCTGGATGACATTAAATTTACTCATAAAGGAAAATGAAATCAGCAGAAAAAGGCTAATGGCAAGGTTGACCTTTCACAGCACAATAATTTAACACTCATCCTTCCCCCATGCAAAATAAGTGGGATTTATAGACAGGCTTTAACCCTGGAACATGTTTCTGAAAACAATGGTTATACTAAATTCATGTTAAAGTGATTTCACAGACATTCTTACAGGACAACCTTAAGTTTTGTACCCAAGAAAAAACTAAATCCGAGACAAGAACTGATAGGGGTTGATTACGGTCTAAATCCTTTAGGAAAAATGGGCAGACTAGATGGGCTGAATGGTTTATTTTTTGCTGTGAGATTCCATGCCTCTATTCAACTTTCACTGTTGGGTATCCATAACCCTTGCTATTCTCTACACAGTAGCACCGCGGTCTCTTGGGGACAAATGTAGGCAATTCAATGAGCTGTAATACATACTCAGAAACATCTCCCACTTCTTGCCACAGGTCATCTGTATGATTTTCTTTTCTACAGCCTAGTGAATCAGCAACACTTTAGAAATAATATTTTCCTCAACATGGAAATTATTATTATTTGTATTTTATTTTTATTTATTTTTTTACGCCGGTAAAAAGGTTATTGAAGAAGGAATACATATTTGCATCTCATTGTGTTTTGAGGGTGCAGATAACAGGACACATTTAATATTTTCGAATATATATTTTTAGAAATCTTTGTAGCCCGTTAAATAAAGGTGTCTTATTCAAATAGAACGTGAGGATAATGGGATCCGGTCTATCTATTCGAGCAGACAGTTGCCAGGAAACCATTTACACATACATGCATGGAGCGTGGATGACTCACTCGCCATTACGCCGTAATGTTCCTCAAAGCAAACATTGTCCACCTGTGCACAGATGGCTGTGATCCCATCATGTATCGAGGTGGAAGACAAGCAAACTATATCTGTGATCTGGGAATGAAAGAAAAAGCTCTAGGCAACCGCTGTTCTGCTGGGCTCCTTTGTAATTGTATAATTATGGAGAAGGTACAAATATAGTTACCATGGAGGGGATAAATAAGTGATTATAAGTGCTTTGTTTTTATCCTTCTTATCGCACATAAAATTATTATTACATTTATTATATTTTGCTTAAAAAAAGAAATATTCTGTGACGTTATATGTATGTATGAAGCTATGACATATATGTATCATATATGACCATATGATGCATTACATACTGTGATTACAGGTACGGGTACTAAGGCTAGCTGTACCTATTAAGGGTAAGGAATTAAATTGTGTAGGATATTGGTTTATGGAAATTATTCTTCACTGTAAGATATAAGATTATTTTTACCAGTTTCTGGTACTAATAAGGCATCTGTATCATTTAGAGTCATTCCTATAGTATGTGGAAAATTCAGCTGCAAAAGTATCACCTTTTTAAGGCGTTACAAACTTTTTTCATGATTAGTTTATTGCTAAACCAGAGAAATGGCTAATACTTAATGTGTAGCAAAATGAAGCCATACAACCAAACAAGCTTCATGCTCCAGATTGTCACTGTATCGCTGTTACCCCAGTATCGGTGGAAAGGAGTGTTGCCAAACTATCGATGTATGGTGAATCCAGTCCAGTTACTGTATGAAATTTATTTATTGAGATGGCTGGACTGCACCTTATTTACATCTCTTTTCTTCTCAGAAAACCTGGATACCATGATAGCCGTACAGACCAAGAATAAACTTGGCAAAAACTCAGTGTTGTCAAAAAACACATTAACAGGTAATATTTCTCACTCTATAGACCCGTTTTATATTAACTTGTATTTTAGGAACTTTGGAGAGTCACTGTTTTCCTAGTAAACAAAAGAAAAAGGACAGTTAATCTGGAACCATGAGTTTGTTGTATTTTCTGATGCCAAAAATTCTAACAATTGTCACTTATACTTATTAATATATGGAATTTTCATATCTGGGTTTCACCAGGTAAAGCGCTGCACTTACCTTTTTTTTCTCCGGGTAGGCGAGCAGTGTTTGGCCACACCCACTTCCCCTCCTACTCCCAGCCCATTTAAGGCTAACCCCCCCCTTCCTGAAGCCACACCCCCATAAAAGGGAGGGGTTAGGTAGCCTTGCCTGAGAAGTTCCCAGGTGTGGGTATTTTTATCGATAAACTTTCCCATTCCGGCCAATTTGTGATGTTATGTGTTCCGTAGAGCCAGTTTTTGTTTGATCAAAAAAAAGATGGCTGCTCCCAGGAACCCTGTTAGGCTAATATTATTCATGTATATCTGATGACTACAACTTCACACATCAGAAAGGCTGGTGGCTACACAGTTTTAGGAACATGTTTGCTTTTTCTGGTTTATTTAACTTTAAATCTCTGTTTTTACCATTAAAGCAGAACTGTACATGTGCAGGACCAGAGTCACTGGGCTAATGCATTCATCTGCCTTTTGGGGTTCAGTGATGCACAACAGAATTGTGTTCCCTGGCTTACATAAGATTCAGAACACCATCCAACGCCATCAGCAATCTGTTTTCAATTTATTCAAGCAAGAGTAAAAGTCCGGTCTGTTATCACAGCAAATTATTGTTATTTTATTTTTTGTTGGTTTCTGGAAAGTCTACGGATGGCAGAGCTCTACTTAAATTCATGAAACCAGTAGATGTAAAGAAGCTGTGTGACAACAATCATATATTAGCAGAGATGTAGTCAAGCAGCATCTAAGTTCTTTTAAGGGAGGTAGGACTGTTGGAGCATATCTCCCAACCATCCTGTTTTTGTGGACCAGTCCCGATTTTTAGACACTCTTTTGAGGTACTATACGACTTCAGGGACAATCCAGATCATGGGCCAACTGTGGAGATTCTTGGCTCTCTTTTTGAACCTCAATGCTGTGAAATTAATAGAGGTCTGTGCTGTTGCAGCCACCTTATCAAACAATGATCACAGCAAGGTGACCACAGCAAGTGGTGGCCCCGTCCTAACTCTGGTCTATCCTTTCCCCCTAAACACAGGTGCCCCAATATAGACACCTTAACTATTGGGTTATGTTAAAGAGAGCCCTTAATTCTGGTGCCTATATTTCATATATAACACAGATCATAAAACACATTTAAAGGTACCGACAAAAAACAGTATTATTATGCATTTTATATAAGTGCCATACGCTATCTAACAGCCAGTGGTTTGTAAACCAAAAAAAGACAATGATAATAATGCAAAAATAGTCAATAGGCAACACAGACTATTTATTCCCTAATGCTAATGTTGATTTAGGTTCCTTGCCAGAGCTTTGTGTATTAATTATTTAAGAACGTTGAGATAAGAGCCAGACGTCTAAAACAGCTTACTCATTTCTTAATGCAGCTGACAAAGCCAATGATGACTCCGATAGCACCAAAGAAGAGGCCGCTAGAATGGAAAAGGGTTATGAAACTTTAAAGGACTCCACGAAACTCGAGGACCCAAAAGAAAGCGTGGAAAATAAGAAACCACAAGGTAATTAAGAAAAATATTTGAATACATTTTCTTATATAGCATTAAAACACAAATTCTTTATTAAAATTCATCAGGTGATGTCACAGTGCACTTATATACACGATTGAGAATTTGGAAATACCAATAACCAGTAACATCTTTGATTTTTAATGTAAAATCCGGACCGCCAGTATTTCTGTGCATGCGCATACAATTACTCGGTGGTGCAACCAGATAGATCTCAACAGGGAGGCCATTCATTAAAAAAGTTCAATAAATTATACTCCTTCGGGTGCCTGGAAATTGTACCAAAATAGTGCTGTATTTGAAAAAGAAACAAATTGTGCTTGAAAACCCTTAAAATAGTGTAGTCACGTCAAACTGCCTATTATACAGTCCATCCATCGCTAACGCTTCCTAATGTTTTTTCTTCAGAGAATGCTGATGCATATTTAGAAGCAATCAGAAAGAATATTGAGTGGCTGAAGACACACAACAAACAGGGAAGCAAAGAAGGTAACAAAATCACGTAGGAGTAGAAGGAAAAGATTATATTTAAAGATAATGTACCAAAAAAAGGGCATTTCCATTATAACTCTAAAAATACAAAACATATTTCTATTAAAAGCACCAGGGATAGCATAGCAACCCTACAGCACTTCTAAAGACCACACACAGAGACAATAGCCACAGACATACTCAACTCTGCTTGCCTGCCTGTTGAAAGAAGACAAGAGTTCATCCAGAGACTCTGGGTCAAACCCAGAGAGTTCCCAGTTATACCAGTGTCCAACCACAGTATGTGGCAGTCAAGTCACATCACACCCAGGGAGTGCCTTGTCTCTGTCTATTGTATGGGCAGCCATTACAGCCTAGAGGTTTGCCATAATGCCATGCTGTCACAACTGTCCCGGGCAAATTTTAGGATTGTTGGCAGCTGTGGCGCAGGGTTAGCCAACATTTATCTCACCAGCTTGGTCAGCAATTTGAAAAAAAAAATGATTATTATGATTATTTTCTTGGTGAGTGTTATGGGAGCGGAATTGCCACTACCCGTATTCTACACCAAGGATTTGAGATGCAGTTCACTAGAAAAATGAGGTCTACAATTAACTACAGCAGTTATAAAGACCCTTTTAATAATACATTTTGGGGGAATGCATAAAGGTAAAGGACACCTATACAATTAAAAGGAAACATCAGTTTTAGAGCAAATCGATGTTTGGAAACAAGAATCAGTAGATAACACTAGAGAAGTCACATGGGTGTCACATTTTTAGAGTAATTTACCCCCTTAAGGACAATGGATTGTGAGCCTGTACATGTACGGGCTTTGTCGTGAAGGGGTTAACGTGCTTCAAACTCACTGCACAATTTTCCATTCTGATTGTATGTAAACATGCAAAATATGCGACCCGTATATAATCACTCTTTTGTTTGTTTTATGTTTTCAGAATATGATCTTTCAAAGCTGAAGGACTTCATCAACCATCAGGCAGATGCCTACGTAGAAAAAGGAATCATGGACAAAGAAGAAGCTGCCGTGATCAAACGTATCTACGGCAGCTTGTAAAAAAGCGATGAAAGGCAACTCCTTACTACTGTGGGAAATATACTGTAGATATAGAAATGTCCACCGTTTTCCAAAACCAACTCTTTCCAAAGTATCATTTGAGAATAATCTCTTCCCATGGACTTAATCTAATCAATAGGTTTAAAGGGCCATCTGTAGACACCTGTATGTAGGCATGCTGCCCCATGCCCTTGTAACATGGACTTAGTAGTAAGTAGAAGAAGGCTCCAATTCAAAAACTGCACTGTTTTCCCAAGGAGGTCACCCTATGATGCCTTTTACCCGTTTCTGACATTCCTCAGTATTTTTGTTTCCATCTATTAAGTGTGAGCAGGTAAAGAAAACGTAATAATGGCAGCTTTTTACTTTTCTACCTGAAAACCAAATGGAATAATATTGAGCTAAAAAGAAGTCCCTAGTTCTTTGTAAACTGTGAGAATAAAGTATTTGATAAGAGCAAGCGATCTAGACAATTCCTTACAAGAAAAAAAAAGGTAAGCGCATTAGCTGGGGATTATTCAGTGATGCATTCATGTACTACTAAAAAATGGCATATCTGTGTGTCAGAGATAAAGTCGCCTCTAATGGATGCACCATTATCTCAGGAAACATAAGTCCTGGGTCAATAACTGTTTCGTTTTTACAAGCTTGTTGCCACGTGGCTAAATTAAGTGGTTGGTTGTTCTAAAAGATATACATTGTCAAGTTGCTGATGGTTAGACTTCCAAAGCGCTCTACTTTAATTCACTCTCATGATAAAATATTGTGATAAACGGGGGGGGGGAAATGTCACTGTGCAGCATCATCTTGCTTATCATCGATACTCTAGGATTCTCTCAATTCAAGTGTTTCGCTGACAAAGTATTAATATTTTATTTGTAATTCACGGCCTTATTATGGAGAGTCCAGTCTGTGTGAATATAGTTGTCCAGATTAAGATAATTGAATTTAAGCAAAAGAGATGTAACTACGAGAGGCATAATCAACCATACATTTGAAATCAAAAATATATAAATATATCATTATCAAATGTTATCATATGCACATCAATTGTATTCTCCGTGATGTGCAATCATTGCACAATCATCTTCCTCCCCAAAAAAAACCCTCCTATATGAGATTTGTTTTTCCAATCACGACACCTTGATCTAATCGTAAGAGGTGGCATGAGAAAAGAAATAGTTATATTGCGGTAATACACATACTTAAAAATGTTGCCTAGTGAAGCATTAAAATGAACTAAAAGTTCACCGTTTTATATAAAATTTAGAGGAGCACCTGTACTTGCTTTACAAAAGCTTAACTTGCCAATTTATAGATTATACAATATTTAGAGGAGATAAAGCTTACGTTCCTAGTAAGTAGTTACTGATTAGTTATTGATTTTACCGAGAATAAACAGATGCAATCGTGCAATTGAATTGGAGCTCTTATCCAGGCATGTCCTAAGGGCGAGCGATAAACAGAGGTCCCAGATGCTTTCAAATTATGTGTGGCTATCATTGTAAGAATACGATCGTTTAAGTTAAATAAACTAAAACCTTTTGCATTCAGGTTATATCAGCAAAGGTGTATGTAAATTCACATTAGGGACTAGTTAAAGAATGGGTTCAAGGTTCAACAGGTTATAGACCTACAAAAGTAAAATGCGTCGGGGCAACATTGATCCACTTACCTGTGTCAGAGGATTTGACATCTCAATCTGCTGAATGGTTTAAAAAGGAAAAATACTGGTTCTCTAGATGCTCTTGGACCACTGTTTGTCTTGTTGGTAGCCATATGACTCGGTAGCCTGGCAAGGTTATCCAAATATGACTAGTGTTTCTTCAGGTCTTTAAGAGCACACTATTTAGTAATGCACAGCTCACTCCTCTGGTAGAATGTCAAAGGAGGCATCCCACCCATTGCTAAATGGAAAAGGTTATTTTGCACAAAAATATTCCAGAAACCCTCAGCTTTGTGTAGTCAAAGTTGGTAACATTTACTGCACCATAGTGGGAAAAGGTTTTGCGGTCACAGTGGTGGAGGAAGAGACCTCTGAAGTCTAAAACTTGTGTGACCTGACATCTTCTTGTAGCTCGGTCAAATAAAAGGTCTCAACTTCAACTAAAGACGCCATGGTTTCTTGGGGCGATAGAGCCATACCTAGTTACCTTATTTAGCAACCTTAAACCAGACTGATGGGATTATACCAAGACACTAGACGTTCTACTCAAGCTTACACCTAACACACAGTATCACTCAAAGGATGTTAAATGTAACGGCAGATCCCAAAACATACATAATGGCAGCAGGCGTATTCAGAAATAACACGTTGACGTCCAGTTTGTAGCCTATGTGCAAATCCACCAAACAATCTAACATTTCATTGTGTCCCTTTGATTAGGATTTGTGTTTCTAAAGTCTGCAAAGAAAAGCTTGGAAATTTTTTTGCAACATTTCATTAAAATGTCAATTTGCTGAATAAATATGTCCTGTTTTCTATTAGCCTCTTGTTTCCTGCACTGTATTTTATTAAACATCTTTGCTAAATGTTCTTGTGTTTTCTTGTTTCTAAAACCAAGGCTAGGAATGTGAAAGAGTGAATGCGTGAAACTGGTTTAAGAACCATAAGAATATGTATAATGTAACATTTCCAGAATAAACTGCATATTTCTTTATATACAGGTCGTGATGGGGTCTATGAACATTACTAACCTGCCAATTAACACATGTAAATTAATTCTACATGTAAACACGCAGTGTCACGAAAAAGCATTTTATATGTTTTATCAGCTGTGTGTAACATAATTAAATTCAATTTCAACCTACTAGCAAATTAACTTGCCAAAAAATAATTAAAAAATAATGGCCACGTAAAGGGGCCACATAGTTAAACGGTTATTTTTAGGACGACAATCAAAATAAAGCCATTCTGAGACATGGTAGGTTTTATTTTTTTCATGAACTGCATCCCCACACATACACACAGGAAAACCTCTTACTAAATCTTTACAAACAGCATACATAAAAAAGAAAAATACTGCAGATATTGAAGTGACCTATATGTAGATTAAAACAAAAGAATAAGAACTCAAACACATACATACTCTATTGCAAATTAAATATTGCACATTCTGCAGTTAGGTCACAAACAGTCTTAAAGGACATGGGCCTGAAACGTCCCTTTGGGGGGGGAATCAATAAAAACACAAAGTAAAACAAAAATCCTGCCAACCTCCAGGTCGTAGATAATTTAAAAGGCTACCATAGTATTGTCAAGGCATAAGGACGCAGAATTATTAAAATGAAGATTATTTTAGTGCAATCATAGCAAAAATATCACTCTGTATTTATTGATGAACTCGGAAGCCGTTTTAGTTTTCCGTTTGGTTGAATTCCCGTCCTTGGTCATAGAGGTTCACGCAGATGTAACATCATCTTTCAATGTTGATAGGAGGAAGTTGCATAGGAGTCCTCGTCATGTCTAAAAGATGAAAAATATATGGGTAGAAATGATAAAGAAGCACACCCAAGAAAGCAATAAAACTGGGGCTGTGATAAACAAGTGAAAAGAATAATATTGTTTGCCATTTAAAGCAACAATTACACAATAAGGCTAAAAATCAAGCATGGTGCTACATCCACCAAAATATACATTAAGACAGGAGACCTCATATATTGGGGATCAGCTATAGTCCCAATGTCCTTTTAATGTATTTTTTTCTTCTTTCTCATTAAAAGGCGATTAATCATGTTTTTTGTTTTATTTTTTTTCAGACTCAAGCAATGCCACCAATACATCTAACATTTGTAACAGTGTGCTAGACAGTGTAGGAAGTAATGTTAGAACAAAAAGTTTAAAATGAGGCCTCATAAAACTAATACTTACTTAGTTGATGGACTCAAAGTTCAAAGAACTTCAAGCATCTATTTCCTCGCAGTAGGAGGGAGAACCATGGGGGGGATTTTACACTTTAGGGCTACCACGTTGCCATCATTCATTCTCGCAAACTGAAACTCCATTACTACCATAGCCTTCTATATGAGCTGACGCTGTTACTTCAAATAATAACCTTTAAATAGTCCATCACAGATATTCTGCTGCGCTGATAAACTGGCTTTAACAATGATCCATATGAAAGCCATGACTTGCTAGGAGGTAAATGACTTGCTAGGAGTCTCCTCCAGACTTTGTGACCCTGCTGATGAATTTGCCTGCCTACCCAGAGACACTGAAACTAATGTAAAAAAACATCAGGGGCAAATTGCTATTTCCAATGAATGGCTACTTCGTAATTTATTATTAGAATTCTAAAAATTCTAAAGTAAATAGTAGTTTATGGTTTGCTTTTACAGGAAAGTTATCGACAGGGTACTCTAGAAAATCAGTTTGAGGATCAACTCAACTTAACATATTCAGTGATAATAACACCAGCTGAGCAAGTGGAAAGTACAGAGTCAGCAAATATTTGCAAGAACCCAGAGAAAGGAAAAAAGGTACATATTAAAGTTGCTAGGGTAATCCAAGCAAACAAATTGTTTACCGTTTACTGGAATAGGATCGCTGTCACGGCTTCTGGCATAACAAATTCATTAATGAGACCCATTTATAGCTCGTGCTTTTGTTTGAGTTCATCTTGTTGCAGGTGGGATGTGGTTTTCGTTGTGAAAACGATATGAATCATATTTCCTGTCTTTAGATTCTCTGCCTTCTCCTCACCCTTCCTTTCAACAGACGCCTGAACAACGATCAGCAACTTAAACACAGGCCAGGGATGAATAATCAAAGATTGCGGCCGTCAATGCCCTGGTGCGCATGAGGCAAGTTTTCATCTGCTAATGTTCATTAACAATGTTAATGAACATTTAGTTATAAATATATAAATAGAGTAATATTAAGTAAATCATGCAAATCAAATACATTGGTAAGAATACAATATTCTGATCCCATGCGTAAGGTATATTGCAACACCATTTATCAACCAAACCTGATGGAGCTCTGAGAAATTAAAAAGGGGTAAAAGGGGCACCTATCCTGAGACCAGGTCTGCCTTAGGGGCCAATGGCAGCTGTTCCTTGGCCACCACAGACCTCACCTAACCCTTCTCCTCACTCCCCATACAGGTGGAGAGGGCCAGCATAGACGTTAACTTCTGGTGTCCAACCGCAGACCACAAGCAGTCCACAGAGGAAGTCTTAGTGGATAGGTCTGCTAGCTGTAAAGAGAGTTTCACTTGGGTACAGCTGGACTGGAGGGCCCACGGGGTCCTTTATATCTAAAGATGTTATGAAAACACTGTATGAACTCTGTGTGAATATCAGTAAGTCTTCTCTACCACTTCTTCCAGCCTTCAGATGTAATATTGAAGGGTTTTGCATCCTTTATGTTGAAAGATCCAAGGCACATCTATAGCCTGCCGACCGCCTCATCCCTTCCATACAGATTTAGGAAGGACTATATATATGTAGCCGTCTATTTCGTAAATAAAATAGAATACTTTATCCAAGTTCATTTAATTCTTGTAGCCACCTGCACTTTTAATATTAGAACTCCTGAAGACTGGAAGAAACGGTAAAACGAGTAGATACACATGACATTTACACAGGGCTCATACAATATTTATTTTCCCGCAGACTCATAAACTTTCCACTTTTCAGAATCAGGTCTCACCTTGTACCATAAATCCTTTACAAATTGGTTTACTGTTCTAGAAATAGCATAGGTTTTTTTTAGATAAGAGATGCCAAGGAACAACCAACTCCATGTACCTAATGGAAAAAATGAAGAACACAAGTCTATTACTTCCAATATATCAGGGCTCGACAAATCCCAGACGCCTCTTACATCCACAAAGAAAAATTGTGGATGTAAGAGGCTGAGTCACCACACGGGGGCGCTGCTGCTGCTGCCCAGAAGTCTGGGCAGACAGCACAGCCACTCAGAGCCCGCCCCCGA
>VKOC01000003.1:28545552-28603919 GCA_009364415.1 Spea multiplicata
TACCCATATATGCCACTCTGGCATTTAGGGGGTTAAAAGGCATATTATGGGGCAGAGTGGCATATAGGGAGGTATAAGGCATTTCAGGAGGCAGAGTGGTGTTAAGGGGGTTAAAAGGCATTTCATAGAGCTCTCTGCCTCCAGAAATACCCTATTTCACACTCCCCCAACACACACACACACTTACTGGTGACCATTCCTAGTTTTAGGGCTACTGAATTTGGAAAGGTCCGAAAGACAATTTCTCTGCTTAAGGGTAAACCTATGTTTTGGGCTCATCAACTTTTGGAGTTACACAGCTACCATTGAACACTGGTAACCTTATACCATGTGTTCTGCAAAGAACCCATCGGTTTTCCCATCATTTGGTATTTCCCCTTATGGAAGTTAGCACTACAGAATATGTTGGAAATTAAGTGAAATATAATGTAATGAAATGTTGTGTAGTAGTCTAAAAACCTGGGGTGTTCTTATATAAACATAATATTGAAGATTGAACTAAGTAACATATGCTACTCAATGCTACCTGTTAGTATTACTTATTAATTCATATAGTGCCGCATTATACTCAGTATAATGGGTAAAACAGGGCATAACATACAGACTACAAGAGACAAAATGTAAGGAGGGCCCTCTTTAAACAAACCTACAATATAGAAAGAGAAGGAGTAAATAAAAGTGTTAATGTTTGGGAGGAACCAGCCACATAAATGCAGAGAGGATAGCCAGTTGCCCACTCTGCATTTATGTGGCTGGTTCCTCCCAAACATTAACACTTTTATTTACTTCTTCTCTTTCTATATTTTAAGTTTGTTTAAACAGGGCCCTCCTTACATTTTACCAATATATATTTTTCATATACTGGCCCCATGTGCGGCTTCCCTCTATGTGAACAGAAAAAAAGTAGCGAGCAACTGTCCATATTTAAGTGCCGCCTGCACTGATATCATCAGGTGGATATGATCAAGGGAACAGGAGTTGGGCAAGAGAAGAGCAGAAATCTCATCTTGAGTGGCTGTAAGGAACTATCATTGTGTAAAGCAAGAAGCAGAGACTGAGGAGATGAAAGAGAGGATGAGTGCAGAATGGAGACTTTACCGATATTTCAGTGATATCATCCAGCTATGTTCGGAAATACAGGAGCAGCGTTGAAGAGGTCTGATAAATATCACACGAAAGGGTTGGATACAAATAGGGACTGGGGCTACTTTCTCAAGAGCAGATGCAAGGGCGGAGAGATGGGAGAGATGGTAGATCAATGGATAATTACTGGATATGAGAATGAGTAGGCAACAAAGTGAGTGTCAAAAAAAAATGTGTGTCTGCGGGAATTTGAGACAAGCTTGCATTCGGCTTTCGAGTTCAACCTAAAGGTCTTCAGTGGTGTTACGGTCAGGTCTGCGGTTAAAGTAGACCACTCAAGTTGCTCCACACCAATCTCGTCAAACCCTTGCTTTGTGCACAGAAGCACAGTCATGTTAGAACAGGAAATGGTCTTCCTCAAATTGGAACTACAAAGTTGGAAGAATACAGTAGTTCGAAATGTCTTTGTGTGCTGAAGTATTAACATTACTCTTCACTGGAACTAAGTGGCCCAACGGAGGTCCTTCCATCAGACTTCCAGAAGTGTAATTCCACACGATGCAAAGTCTAGTGCCAATTCCTTACTGTTTTGAAATCCAGAATGGCTTGAACTTCATACTCCAGATGAGACTCTACCTTGACAGGTTTAGGCAGAGGTTATTTTTTTATATTTGCTGGGTTTTGGATTTTTTTTTTATTTGTTTTTACTCTTTTATTTATCATTTATTCTTATACTTATTTAATCAATTTAGGAGTGTTTTGGTATTTATATATTTATTTATTGCATAGTATTTATGTATTGGCACATTAATTCAGAATTGTATAGAGAGATATTTACTTTAATAATGAATTATAATAAATGTAATTGAGAACTTTGATTTAATTCTATTTATAAGTGGATTAGTTTACAATTATTACCTTTAGTAACATTTATTGCTTTTTGTGTGCTGTGCTCAGAACTACACTAATCCGTAGGTAAGGTAACAGGGTTTCTCGCCATTCTTGGAGCACCAAAATGATTCCCAGCAATTCACGATTACCACGTTCACCTTTAGGCAAAGTTGCAGCGCTTCCGATTTTGTCTTCTCCTCAATTGAGGGATCGAGGAGAGAATGTCACCAGAAGCACTGCCATTATAGCGGAAGTTTGCGCCAGGTATGTCACCAGAAAGGCGGACTAAGATAGAAGACAAAAGATAAAAGAAAGAAGATGAAAGACTGAAGGTAGAAAAGAGGAGATGGAGTGGTTGGAAGAGAATGTAGGGAAACAACTGAAGAGCATGAGAGAGTAAACGAGAATGAGAGAGTGTGAGAGAGAATGTGAGCAAAGACCACAGAAATTTGTTTCTGTTTTCTTCCGGGGGGGGGGGGGCGGTCTGGTGTAATTTTCAATGAAATTTGTTGAAATTGCTGAATTTGGCAAAATCAGTAAATTTGATATTCCGGATTGAATCAGAATGGGCAAGTCTAATTCCCATGTGTCTGATTTAATTCACCTAAAAAAAACACCTAAGCCCAATGATTAGGAGGAGTCTCCACATACTTTTGGTGATATAGTGTAATAGAAAGGAATTTAGAGGCCACAGAGCTCAAATAGTTTTCAATCTGGGAAGTCACTAAGTATAAGAGAGGGTACCACAGAAGGGCTGACACCTGGGGAGCAAGACAAGCCCGCCCCCTCAGCCCCTTGATGCCCCATTAACATACGCACCAGCACACACATTTACTCACTTAAACTAACACACACAATGACACTGACACACACTCATGCTAACACACTTAGACATTGATACTAACATGCGCACACATACACACTAATATACATTGACACATACACATTCATGTTAACACAAATATACACACTCATGCTCATACATACGCATGCTAACATACAATCATACATATACATTCATGCAAGCATATAACACACTCAACACTAAACACATACTTAAAGCTAACATTGCTCAATCAAGTCACAGCAAACAACATAATCATCAAACCCTTACATTGTTCCCTTAACTGTTTTTTACGCGTTGCTCACACACAGTCTAGGGGCAGCCACACAATTACCATGGTGGGTCGTGTCCCTGCCTCCACGAGTAGGTCATCAACGTCTGGCTCTGGTTAGACAATTGTAGACAAACCTGGGGGGCAATTGCCCCCTTGCTTCCCAGGATAGCCCAGTGAGTAGAGGAAGTGAGGAAACTATGCCAATAAGTTAGCAGGGCCAGTTCATGTGTTTACATATTTCCATTTATGCATACTATTTTAGGCATAAATAAATAATATATGATTTTGTTATTTTTCCTGATGCATAATGATATCTACAAAAGTAACATAAAGCATTCATTACCGTCAGGCTTTTAGGTTCCTAAATGAATTATACAGACTGAATAGATATGTTAGGATTGTGTATCCTCCTGCAGAGAAGCTGAACTATTAGATCTAGTATCATTTCCTGGCTATAATTTTCCTTCATCAAGATCAATCAATTGATCATGTATTCTAATCTAGAAAAACTCAAAAACATGATTACCTTTTTTTTTTTGCTTGAAGCATACTGTAAGCTGTGTAGCTGGCTTCTGACTAGGCCCCCAAAAATATTTCACAAGTTCTTGCTATCTTATGCATGCAGTCTATTCCCTAGACCTCTAATAGTAGGGGATAGTAGGTAATATGTGCAGCTGAGTTGAGAATATTATTCAAAATTGACCCACAACAAATGAAAAAAGGTCTTATCATGGAAAAAGTGGGGCTACAAAAGAATACAATAAGCAGGTAGCGAAAAAACATAACTGTAACGGGTTCACCAAGAGAGCTGTAGTAACTCCCAGAGATCACCCACATGTATCCTCCTGTCGTCCCCGGAATCACTTCCAGCACCAGCCAGCATGCGCACCTTGGAACCCTGCTACGTGTACCCAATAAGTAGACACAACTACCTTGAATTGAGTACAGCAGGAATGAAGAGTGTATTGTTGTAAAACATAGACTCATGTAGCCACATAACTTCATTAACATAAATCAACATTGATAAACAGGTACATGTAGACAACCCAACCTTTAATCCCCTTTAGCTACAGGTAGCCATCCTGTTAATGGGATTATTTTACACAATGGAGTTCCTGCCTCTTTGGCAGCCAGGCTGGAGCCATCTCTGAGTACCTTGGGCCCCTGTATGACAGCTCATTCTGTCACAATAACCAATGTGATATTTATATCTGGTATCCTTTTGATTTCCAAAATGAAATTGAATATAAGTGGGCATGGGAAAATTCTACACGAGTAAACTAAGTTGGCTGTAACTGACCAAATTAAATTTCTGATGTTAATAAGAAAGGTGGTGAAATTCAGCCAAATAAATAACAATTCAAAACAATTGTAGAAAAATTACAAATAATAGGCCAAGATTAATATATATTGAGAAAGGCTCATTGAGAGCCAAAACTTTGGATCTTCACCAAGTTAATACATTTTATATATATATATATATGTGTGTGTGTGTGTTCATTGAGATTTGACAGTTAAAGGCTAGGATTATCTAAACAAAAGACCATTTATCAAAGCATACAGAGATAACTAGATCATGCAGAAGGAGCGTAATCATAGGTTAAGAAGTAGACCAACTAGGATTACTTTACATCATTTTGTAAATTAATTTGAATGTAATTAAGAGATAATAATGTTCTGCCAGGAATTAAATGAATCCTTGAATATTCATAAACTATTTAACACAAGGCTAATAAAGTACAAGTCATGCATTTAAAATTTCACCAAACATAATGTCAGCATGTATAAACCCTATAACGTAATATAAGCATCCAAATGGGACCAGCTGCCCGATATATAAAACCAGAATAACACAAAAAAATGCTACAATAAAATATATAGCCATAGGATAGATACTGTATTTGCTCAGATTTATAGTGACCCTGATTATAAGGGGACTCCCTCAATTTCAGATCTTAGTGGGGAAAAAACGATAGGGTTGGATATAAGGCTGCCTTTAGGGGATCACTTTTCTTGTCCTAGAAAAATGTCGCACAATGATAATATGGCACCATAATAGTCTCATTCTGTATGAAAAGCGTACAAAAATCAGTGCTGCTGTACCAGCAAACATTTTACTTCTCTTTAAAATTCCTGTCATGACGTAGATCGTTAGACTTCTTTGTTCAACATTCTCATGGGTAGAGAAGCTGCACAGAAAACGAAGAAAGGAGAAACAGAAGAGAGAAGACGTCAATTTCAAATGTAATGTTCTTTTTCTCTTTCTGATATTTGGACATCATCACCTCTAGTTCACTATGAGAAAAATATGATGGTTACTTAGCAGTCCTGTAGACTAGTAAATACAGAAAACCATTACTCTCTGTTCATGCCTTAATTAACGCATTACATTTATAGACCAAGCTTATTTTTATAACTGTAAATTAAATCCACACATATTATTAATCCCAGTCCTCATATGTTTCTCAATTTGGACCATTATTTCTATGTAACTCAAAGTGTGAGATAAAGAACAAGTTAAAACACAGGAGGTGGGAAGCATCATACATTCGAGGTTTGTTCACCATCTAAAATAAGGATTACACATGCAGGATGAATTGATCTACCTGATTATGAATGCATGAATGTGTTAGTAATTTAGTTGTAATTAATTTATTTTCTTGTTTTGCATTTTCTTTTGTCATGTATTACTTTGTACTATATACTTGTCTCACTCATGGTGATTAGCAATAGGGCATGTTTGATGGTTTTGCTTTCACATGTGCGCCATCAACACTAAAGTGGATTGCCCATGGATATATATTATGTTACAGCTGTGTTCTTAATTGTTTTTATTAAAGTTGACCGCATCCCCTTACTTTATTTAAGAGGCACAGCTCGTTTGTGTATTTCACTACTATTAAATTAGTAGCAAAGCAGTAATCAGCGTGTGGGCTGCCAGTAGTGGAACATCAATGGGTTAAACAGAAATCAAATTCACACTCTCAAAATGTTTATTAAGATTGGTTTAGAGAAACAAAAAGACAAAATATGAGATATTTCATCTATTCCTAAATGTTTCTTAACCAAACTATTAGATGTGTAGATATATAGATCATAAAGCAGATTTATTTCAGAGTTACCATATCAATTATTTTTTCCAGGAGGCATATGCATTTTTTATATGTTGCTGACTCACAGTATGTGCATACCTGGGAACTTTCTAAATGAGTTGACCCTGAGGTTCATATAAAGTCTACGTAGCAACCAGGGCCGGCCCCCCGGTACTTACCTTTAAACAGTCCTGTGGCGAGTCTCCCTGCTCTGCCACGGTGCCGGCTTGTAATGCTGAGCGCCGGAAATTGACGTGGCTTCCGGCGCTCAGCATTACAAGCCGGCACCGAGCTAGAGGGCTCGCAGAGGAGAGAGGGGCGCCGAGCGGGTAAGCGAAAACCACTTGGCACCCCTTTCTCTCCTCCGCTTCAAAAATAAAAAAAGAAGCGCTTGGGCCCCAATCGGCTCCATTGTAGGGCCGGCCCTGGTAGCAACTAACTAAACATTTAAACCAAATGGCCCTCATGGAAACCTTGACTCGTTATAGATACACTTAATTTGGTCATCTGCATTCGAACAAAGATATCAACCATACCATAATGGGAGGAAAAGCACTAATTAGTAGTCTTAGATATTATTCGATAAATATAGATTATGAAGGAGTCACCCATGGACTGTGTGATCCTAGAATCTTCCCCTTCACTCTCAGACCCTGAGATTGCAACAGAAACCCTGACACTCAGGGTCAAACGCTGAGAATAATAATGTGTGATGTATAAACGTGCTGGGAATCAGTTACTCAGTTATACATCCGAACTGTGGCAACCCTAAATATTATTATTATTATTATCTTTTATTTATATAGCTCCAAAAGCGCTTATATACATTTTATAGAACTTATATACATTTTATAGCACTTAAAGTGGATGTGTCACTTTTCCCAAAAACTACATTTTACAGCTTAACTTCCTGAGAGCATCTCAACTTCTAGTACTTAGGGTCAAAATGGGTACTTCTCCCCATTAAATTACCTTAATTTTCCATAATCTTAAATGTTCTGTTGATGAGAAGGGGATGAGGAGAGAAACCCAAACATTATGTGGTTTTAGTAACTGAATTTAGTTATGCTAAGTAAATGTCTTTTCATGTAAGGAGTCTCAGTCTGCCACTAGAGTAGCAGCGTTGGTAAGTATGTGCTTGTGCCATATGACCAGTCCAGGCTTGTATATTATGCTGCAAATTGAGATGAAGTGGCCTATATAAAGGCAAACAAAACAAGAAGATTGTACTTTACGGCAATTCTGTTTGCCCTTGAAGCCTCCTTCTTTCCACAACCTCAATCTAATTGCCATTGCTATTTTTAACATTTAAAATCTACTTTTCAGTATTTTCATAATTTGACTTTGATTCAAGACAAACAGGTGTTGAAAGAGCAGGTGCTAACTTCCTTGCTACAGATTACTTAATCATTATAATAGAAAACCCAGCTGCTGTCTACACCATATGTGTTTTATATGATTTTGTTTTCAGTGCAGTTAAGTCCTTTATAGTAATATCTCTCCCTTGTGAGGTTGCAGGTACACCAGGCTGTAAAAATAGTTTTTTGCATCCTTGACAATTGCAATATGTGATAAATGAAATGAGGCTAATGCCAAAGGAGACTAATGCTGTAGTTTTAGTTTAAATTTGTGGTGGTTTTATATACTTTTTTCACCAAGGAATAGTGTCATACACCAACTTTTTAGCAATACACAAGGGAGGGGGAAAAGCTGTATGCAGAGTTCCTGCTGAATACTCATAAATTATGCTGGTAAATCAGCAAACCATGGTGGTGATGGTTGTCATTGTGATTAAAGGTACATGGTATGTAAATCTGATGCTATATAGCTATGTGGCAATATATTTGATCTCTCATCTTATGCCAATATAACGCTTTAAGGACAATCCTGTGTCCCAGGCAGCCGGATGAACAAATAATTCATACTAAAGTGCTTTGTAAGTACTTAATATGCATTTTGTACTCTTGTAAAATTAAGTAAAAGCTGCATCTCCAGTTGTAGCACACCTCCTCATGTATGGTCCTACACGGTGGGCACTGATTATTGCATGAATTGTTAAAAATCAATAGAAGAACTATCTCCGCATTTGCAAGTGTATTTTGTGAGGGAGTGAGTAGTGATGTGTGATGGGGTGAGGGAGTAAGGTGTGATGTGTGTGAGGAAATAAAGTGTGATATATAAGTGAGGGAATGGGGTGTGAAGGAATGGGGTATGAGAGAGTGAGGTGTGATATGTCATAGATGTAAGGCTTTAAGGAGTGAGTTGTTGTATATGATAGGTGTGAGGGAGTGAGTTGTTATATATGATAGGTGTGAGGGAGTGAGTTGTGTATATGCAATATGTGTGAGAGAGTGAGGTATGATGTGTGATAAGTGTGGAGGAGTCATGTGTGTTAGGACTCAGGAGTTCTGTGTGATAGGTGTGAAGGAGGCATGTGTTATAGGAGTTATATAGAAAGGTATGAATACAGTTAAGTGTAATGAGAGTGAGGTATGATGATAGAGTGAGGATATTTTAGTGTGTGTCTGTATGTTATGGTGAGTGTGTGTTTGCTAGTGACTGGTGGGGCAAGAGGCCAGGGAGCCACTTGGCTTTACCTGCCTCTAGGGTCAGAAGATTCCAGCCCACTCTTGGTTAGTGCGTTAGTAAGTGTTAGTATGCATGTGAGTATGTTCATGCTTGTAAGTATTTTACAGTGTGTGTTTGTGTAGTGTACAGTAATAATAAATATGATGCTTCACTTAATGTATATATTTCTCTGTCTCAAAAGAGGTAAATACTATTTTACACTTTTAAACAACACTCACAGTTAACTGTTTAACTGACAAACATGTTATGGGAACATAAGGTCATAAAAAAACCTGTATTTGACTAAACTCCATCATAAACATGCCATTGAATTTATTTCTACTAAGCAATATATTAGCAATGTTGCCTTTATTTCCAGTGTGTCTTACGCCAATCTATGCAAATGATTCTGCTGAATGAGATGTGTTTCATAGGAGAGCTGCTGATTTATATCATATGGGAATGATGGCATGGGCTAATTATACTGACAAAAAGATAACTAGTTAGATACATGTTTTATACTGTCACTGGCTAGATGAGATAAATTGGTATATCACAATTCATTTCCATTTGACCCAAAGAGACTGTAAACAAAGCTATCAATCAGTGCCATAAGGCCAAACTACAGTAGTTAATCTTTGCAGCCCTATCGGCATCCAAAAAACCCTGAAAAATATATTTTCCTGTAACCTTTAACTTTCAATTGCAATAGAAATGTAAAAATAGGAGTTCTTTCAGATGAAAAAAGTTTTAAAACATTGCAGTTTTACTGTAGTCAAAATGTGACTACATTGATTGCTTTAAGAAATCCTAATGAATATTTAAAATTGCCAATTAGTTTATTGTTGTAGATAAATATTTCAAAACCCAATACATAAAGTATATACCGGTAATTGTGTCAATCATTAAGTATTATAGTAACTAAAGACCCTATCTCATTATGCACATTCCATTTTCTTACTCATATTAGTTATTATTTCATCTAAAGTTATCATTACCTTAATAAATTAATACCTAATGTTTTAATCAATGTATACGCAAAAATCATGTGAGGTATTAATTTAAATAAACTTTAAATTCTGGATTATCCATTAGGCCAGCTAATCCATAAGGCACTTTAGTGTTGTGTCTATGTGCCCCTAAAATCTGGGGGCTTCTAGTACATTTATAGCCAACGAAGTAGGCTCAGATGGCCAGCTACTTATCTCTAACTCATAGCCCTAAAATACTAAACCAACATGTAACTTTCCCTTACCTCTCACAGTGGAAGTATGTTTAAGAGTATATTCGTTACATCCAGGAGTCCCGGCCGTGGCAGCCAAGCTTAGGGTTAGCTGGAGTGTGGTCTTCTCAAACAGCTTGCTTGCTCAACAGTCGTCTCCTACTGCTGTCTGAGTAAATCTGGAGGCAATCTGGTGTATGAGCATGTGGGGGGGGGCAAGATGGAGCTATCTCCAGCTCCCATGACTCTCAGCATATAGACACATTCTGGCTATCCTTTACTAGATGCTACTTGTACTGACCTTGGCTACATATGACTACCTGCTTAGTGTACTAAACACAGAATTGGTTTTCTAGGTTGATCTGTCTAGTGTACCTGACCTGGCATCCTTGGGGCTACCTATTCTGTAGTAGCTCCTATTTACAGGTATCTGGCTCTCTGGCAAGTGCTTTGACAGCTGCAACTCAAAACTCCTGTGGTGTGTGTTTCTGGGTTCTAGCGTTGTTAAAGACAGATGCCAGTAGCATGCTGCCAGCTAAGGGTCTGAATCTGGCACTGTCCTAGAAAAATTAAACTACCCCTGGAAACAAAATTATTACCTTGTGTACCTTTATGTTGCCTTCTTAAGATCTAGCCTTGAGTCATAGAAACTCAAAACCTACCCTAGGGTAGGGTATGAAGATTGGTCTGTGACCTCATCTCATTATATACTATAAGATACCCATCTGTTGGTGCTGGTGGAAGTTCTCTGGGGGCGCTCTCTGGTCTCTACACTATCCCTATCACTTCTCGTTTGTCAGACTGGGTTGTTCTCTTCTGCTCACATTTGGGTGCACTTTCTCATATTTTATATCATGATTTGAGTGCTTCCACTTATATAAAAAGCAGACTGGCTGTGTGGGAGCGGCGTTGGACCTTTGTGGCTCCTTATACCTAGTCATGAATTATCCCTTGTACAGATAGTACAGATTCTCAAGGTTCATGCATGAAACCTTTATAAAGCGCAGCACTTCTAATACTGCTGAATAATGATCAGAACACGTGTATAATTCATAGATTCAGGTTGATCAGTCAAAATGACAAATTGGTTCAAATACATTCATGTGAGTTTATCCTCACTATCGGGTATCCAAAGGTCCACATTTGCAAACTAATGAGTTAAATGAGAGCTAAGTAATGAAGGAATGCATAACAAATGAAATTGAGGATATAATACAATACTACCAATGTTTCCTAGCAACCGTGCTTATTCTCATTCCTAAGGTGATAACATGGTATTCAGTGACACTCCCACACTACTGTGAATCATGGGTTCGGAGGCAGTAAACATCCCACAATCAGAGTTCTGAACACAATTAATAAATTTTGTTATTCCAAAGAACAGCACTGCAAACATGCACCGATGTGCTATCAGTGATAGTTGTGTCAAACTAAAAGGACGCATCAGATATTGCCATATCATTGGACATCTATGCACCAAGTACCAATATTGCTACAAAACAGCCTAGAAATTATGTTTATAAATTAAATTGTGTAAATAAAATACATTATTCTTCTCTGTATCATATATAACAATCTAGAGGTCACAAAGTTGCATAAAAAGTATTGCCCAACGCCAAACCCCCTAAAACAAAGGTGGCCATTTGAAAAGTTGAAGGGGTATGCATGCAGTAGTATTCAACATTATAGATTACAAAGAGTGAGAAAATCTAACTTTCTGTATATATCCGGCTGAAATGACTATATTTTTTAACACAACATAACTCAAGAATAAATTGCATCAGAGTCTAATTATGAGAGAATGAACCTTGCATAATAGCCTCTTTTGGCTATTTGGAGAATTTCATTAAGCATAGAATTCACAGTAACCACATTACTTCAAATTATGAAGTTCTAGCTTCATATTTTGGTTGTATAGTTTTATTTGTAGCAAATTATAAAATAAAACTTCAAAAACTGATTTAATCTAGACATACAACACAGTCTCTGAGGACTGCGCATAGAAACTTCTTTAATTAAAAACAATAAAAACATTTTTTGCACTGTAAATTATGATCTAAACTGGTATTGGTTATCCTGCGGAAAGAGCTTTGACTCTTAGATACGCATATACATAAATTGAAAATGTCACCTGTGTAACTCTGAGTTTCTATGCCACAATTCTCCATTGATGGCGCCAGTGAAGTGGATATACTCTATATTGTGTATAACACCCTGGAAAACTTGAGGATATAACAACGAAAAGGATGTGAAATGAGTGAAAATATAAGTTATAAACATACACATAAAATACAAAGATTATCAATGAAAACATAAAAATATCATGGGCTGAGGCTTAACCCGTAGGCTCTTGTCAGGGCCTTAAATCCTGTGCTTGAATTTCCTACTACTGGTTGCTGATGGTGTGGGTTTCTTTTCCATGTGCTGACTCACCTCTTGCATCTTTCAGACCTCGTTCTTGGACTAATTTACATCTCTGTCCATGGGGGGGCTGCATCTTGCAAATCTTCTAGTGGTTTTTTTATCTTGCTGTACAATCAGTCCAGTGTCACATGCAAGTCTGGCATTTTGCTCCTTGGCATCTATTTCATCCTGGCATGGACAACTTCTGCGTTTTACAAGTTTATGGGCTGGAACTCTTTCTAATTACTCTCCCTGAACAATCTTTGGCCTGTAGTTTGACTCCAAGTTTTGCACTTTAGTACTTTTGTTATAGAGTGAAGTAGAAGTCCTGGTGGTCATGGTACCTGGGTGGTCAACAAAAGAACGTATCTCTCTAGTCCTCTCAGGCTCCATTTACAGAGGCAGTAAACAATAAAGATCAAGAGAACAAAGCTTAACAGGGAAATATTTTGGACCCTGCATAATGAATGTCAAAGTAGCTTACACACTGGACCATAATATTGTGATTCACTACGTTACCTGATGAGGAAGCCAGGAACTCACAGAACTAAAAGGTAACAATCCAAGATAAGAATCACAAAGACTGCGACCCTGTATCTGAAAATACAGTATAATAGAAATACCCTATTTTAACATTGCTTCATTTCTAACAAACCATAAACCTTTTGGAACATTACCTGACCCAACATTACAACGTTGTATGTAATGTAAACCCAAAACATTCTAGAAACGATCTACAAAATGTTCAGATTTTCTATTAAAATGTGTAGATAAGCAATCTCTGTATTTCTGCAGACATATTTTTCTAACATATGTTAAGTGGGTTCGGTCTACTCATTGATAAAATTAGCACGGCTTCTGGAGGCAGCTTATACAGATCCAATGGGAAGTTTCCATAAACTCTGCTAGTCAATGCTATACAAGAAACCCAGACTGTTCCTGTTGTGGGGAATTCTATTTATGCTGGAGTTCCAGAGGTGCGAATATGGTAGCAAACATAAAAGGGCACATTACGTAACTGCTTCATCTTTTATGGCACTAATTATATACCGGTATCTACAGCTTGAACTGATAATGCAACAGTAATAATATAGTTACAGTAGACAGATCTTTAAAGACAAATATGTGGTTAGTGACAGTATTGAAAAATTCAGACATTTTAAATGTAATGTGCAGCTTGTTTTCATCTACCTATTTTTACTATTATGCAAATGTATTTGTTCACACAAAGGATGTGTCAATTGATTTATACCTTTTATGACCGCTCTTGAGTGAGTAGCTACGCCCCGGCTATCATGTTTACAATAGCATACATTTATCACTACTAATAATCTTCTAATTTGTTATGCTCCTTTAAGCGATCCTTCATGTAGAGACATTGTGTGCTGGGATATGATGTCATAGCCCAGTGTTTGGCTTCACTACCTTGTGAGGGTTAGCGTAGGTGATCCTAGTCCTGCCCCAGGCCCTCTTGCCCCTGGCCCTGCCTAGAGCTCCAACTCACTCCCTATAGCCCGACCCCTGCTAACATATAGCCATGCCACTGGGTCCCTGGTTTTGACACCTGAAATGCAGGATGGAGCAATACATCCCAATGGCCCCTCTTTAGGAGGGTCATTTCATCTGATAGACCTAAACCTCTTTTCATTCCTTTTTTCTCTGCCAGATGTTTCTCTTTTTTCAGGATCTTTGTCGGGTATGAGTGTATTACAGTATTGTGCAGCGCTACGAGGCACAGTAATGTGTTTTTGAACAACAGAACTGTGTCCAACCACTGCCTTATAAACATAGATTACTCTTCAACTTGGGCATAAAATACAATGCTGTATACAAA
Source organism: Spea multiplicata (assembly GCA_009364415.1). Classification (NCBI taxonomy): domain Eukaryota; kingdom Metazoa; phylum Chordata; class Amphibia; order Anura; family Pelobatidae; genus Spea; species Spea multiplicata. The sequence continues at coordinate 28,559,764 of VKOC01000003.1, forward strand.
AATCTAGGTTAGCATTTGACAAAAACCTGTTTGAGGTTCTGAGCTGATTCTTTATGGAAATTATATGTTGTTCCTTCCTACACAGCCTTTCATTACTCAAAAACGTCCAGCTGGATAAACTATTAAAAAGAACAAAACAGCACAATATTTTGAAAGCTTATTTTCATGTGATACTGGTAATAAAATGGACATAATGACCAACCAAAAAAAAGAATTAAAAGACTTTTTATAAAAAAGAACCCGCAAGCCACAGAGAGAGCTACTTGACACATTGCTGTAAGCCAGTCTATAGACAGAAGCTAGAAAACTAACCATTCGCAGTTACTTGAATCTCTATATTCTATGGCGTCAAACGTTAAACAGCCCAAAGGTTCATTTGGTGTAGTATGAAGTTAATATCTGTCATTAACAAGGATAGTCCTCTAAGAGTCAGAAATAATTACGGTATTTTTACTGACAGACATGCGAGGGACATCAGAACGCATCTGCCCTAGGGTTTTCGGTTGTATAGTCATGCAAAACCAAAGACTGCAACATTCAGGTGCCGCTAAATTTAGTACAGTAAGTGTCAAAAAGATATAAGATGAAGTTACTTTAATACAACCATGATTAAAATACAAACGGAAGTAATTGGACCAAAAATGTGATAACTGTCATGTAAGAGCATCAAGACAAACTGTATTTTCTTGAGTATGACTCATAAAAAAAGAAATCACCTGCATCTTTTTTAGGTTGATGCCAGTGGAGGCCCCTGCAGGTGACCAACAGACTCAATCGCACGGCCCTCCTGATGGCAAACCTACGGATTTCTGCGATGCTGCGTAGATAACGGGAGCGGAAATCCGTAGGTTCGCTGTCAGGAGTTAAAGACCTTTAACTCTTGGAGCACGTAGACAGGCCAAGTTCCGGAGTTAAAGGGTCGTGCAAGCGACTCTATTGGCCGCCTGCAGGGGCCTCCTCTCCTCGAAACGGAAGGAGATCTTCCTCCCCTGCGTGGCTCTTCAGCACACTGCAGCCGTGGACGAGAGTCTCCCCTCTTCTCCGTGGCGGCTGTTGCTCTGGCGGTAGTCATGCGGTGGAGGGGGGTCTCCCTCTCCTTCGTGGCGGCTGTTGTTGCGCAGAGAGGAGAGAGGGGAGAGGGGGTCTCCCTCTCCTGCGTGGCGGCAGGTAAGCAACAGTAACATGTTTTTATTTCGATTTTTATATACATGTTCATTTACAGTACATGTTCCTCCTGTCTGAAAAGATAAATAAAATATATAGAAAAAACACCCAAATCCCTTTTCCATAAAGGGTTTACCCAAAACACATTTAGATTGTAATTTGTATTTTTTGGATTTTTACATTTATCTATGTTCGAACATATCTGCCAATTAACTGCCCATTCTCCCTTTTTGTCTAACTCTCCTTGCAGAGAAATGACATCCTGCTCAGACTTTATTACCTTACGTGAATTTGTGTCATCTGCAAAAAATCTTACTTCCAGTACGTTCTGCCAAGTTATTCATTGATAAATTAAGGGATAAAACCGTGAGGGAATCCGCTTAAAACCTTTGTCTGTAATCTGTTTTTCAACTTGCAACCTAACCAAGCCCAATTATTTTTTTCCAATCCATGCTGGCTCTGTGTAATAATATTGTTACCTTAAACAAAGTCCTGGATTTCGTCTCTTAAGATCCCTTTAAGCAGTTTTCCCACTATGGATGTTAGGTTTACTAGCTTTGTGGCTCTGAGCATGACCCATTGTTGAACAAAGGCTACATTTGCTATTCTTCAAATCAATGGCACATTTCTAGTCAAAATGGAATCATTATAAATATAAAAGTTTGACCCGAGGGTGAATCTCCTCTGGCCCAGGAGCTTTACTGAAAAATATATAAGCACTCCAAAAAAAAGGCAACAAAGAACAGAATTGCTAATAAAAATATATATTTTACTAGGTGCTGTAACATTAAAAAACGGTATACAATATATAAAAAAAGTATCAAACATACCAATGTAAGTAATACGCAGTATAAGAATAGAACAGGCTGACACCAAGTGTGAGATCCCCCAATGTTTCTGCTATTGCCAAGAGCAGGATCTTTATTCACCTTCAAAATATTTAATTGGTCTTGTATGTCAGCCTGTGTCCACCATGAATACGAGGTAGTTGACAGTGTGGTCTCCTTAATTTGTGGAATCCCTGACCCTGATTCATCTGGGAATAAACTAAAGAGAAAAATTAGCTGAGCGCCTCTGCCTTCATCTCATCTTCTGCGCCTTCTTTGGGTTTTCAGTTGTGCTACATTTTCATCCTCTTGCTGTTTATATAATTGAAAATATTTTGGGATTTATTTTGCTTTTTCTTGCAATTATTTTTTCAATCTCTTTTTTTGGTAACCTGACTGCTTTTACAAATTCTCATATTTCTTAATTATAATTATTATAAATGTATTTTTAGAAAATATTCCTCTGTCCCCTCTTTCTTAAAGACTTTTAAAGACTTTGCTTTGTCCTTTTATGTTTTTTTTTAGCCCTCTGTTTAAACTACATTGGCTTTCTGCTATTTCTTCTATATTTGATGCATAATAGATCTATCTATTGCCTTTTCCAACAATGGTTTAAAGATGATCCATTTTTCTTTTATTGCATTTTTACCTGAAAAAACTTGATCCCAGTTATTACATTTCAGTAAATACCTACAGAGAAGGCTAAAGTTAGCCTTATTGAAATTAAACATTTTAGTTCTTCTCCAACAACACTGTTTAACCAAGTGCATTTCAAAAGAAATCACGTTGTGATCACCGTTCCCTAAAGAGAGCCTGTGCCCTGTTCCACCAAAAGGAGGATCCATCTTTCTGTGCAAGTACACGGGAGTGCTCGGTAAAGAAGGTAGCGAGACATGCACAGAAAGCATGAGAGAGTGTGAGAAAGCATCAAAGTTTTTTTTGGGGGGGCATCTTATAATCAGAGTAATCATATAATGGAGCAAATACGATATGTAAAAACAAATAAAACACACACATTCACGATATTTGCAAGTGAAGCTAACTGGCATTAAATACACCATATGTCAGGAAATGTGTTCGGGGTGGGGAAAGGCGTACAATTTATAGAGAAAACAAGTTAAAATTCGCAATATACAAAATTGACAATAAGACTGACACTATTAAAACTTACTAGTACAGAAAGAAAAGAAGGCACTGCACTTGTGAGGTTACAATCTATTTTTATATAGGAGTAAGATGCTTAAAATGACCGACTCCCATTATTACGGTATTTTCCTCACATATCGACACCCACTAAAAATTGAATATGGGCAATTCTGCTGCTATGAAACGCAGCTACCATCGTGCTTATCAAGCCACCTGCTGTATCTGCAACATATCCTATTGCATTATTTTATTATGAAGTTGCATTCTGTTGCATGCGCATGATGAGATGTGTAGTCTACGGAAGTCACAGTCCACCAACGTTCTTCTAAGATCCTAGGCAACCAGAGCGCAGAGCAACAATTACAGACTGACTCTTCCCTTTAATGCCCTCTGACTTTTCCTCTGACTACAAATATATTCTTCTTCACCTTTACGTGAACTTTGATTTATTCTCGCAGCAAATAGCCTGAGTCAGATATGTAATTCTCACAACGTCTGATATCTTGGGAACCCACAATCAAAAACCAGTCGATGATCTGCTCAAACTAACAGCAGTGCTCCTTCCAGATGAGTCTATTGAACTCTCGGTCTGTGCAAAGCATTGTGCATCGATTCCAACAATCAGGAAGGTTGAGCATTGCGCTTTGTACATCGATATAATTTCACTGGTGTTTCATTCTACAAGATCATTCTCTTGTCGGAACAATAGTAAATGAGAATAAATAATCTGGCGATTGAACTCCTACTTCTTTAGCCTCATATTTTAAAGAGAATGTATAATCCATGTATAACCTGGCATAAAACATGTAGGATTTATGGCATTTCCATATGTGCTCAGAATAAAGCATCCCAATTAATATACTTTGATAAAACACATAATTAATAATTTTAATCCATTGCTAATCATTTAAGGAATATTGTTTTTATAACCAACTCTAAATACTGGTTTATTATTACCACCCTAGATATACAGAAAGAAGGGGTTCTTTTTTCAAGCCTTGCATGTATTTATCAAGGTTGTTTCATTCTGTTTAGCATATGTGGAGTTTATGTTTATTTTAAGAAAAAAAAAGGTCTGAGGTCTTGTGTTGTGTAAGGCAGTCTCCCTTTATGTTTATTTCATAAGGACCGTCTTTAAAATGTAGAATTATAGGTGCCTCAATCAAGGCTGAATGCGGTCCTTCAATCCTGAACAATGCTGTATGTGTAGTTCTATGTTTCGGAGAGCGTTGATTTTTACATTTGAGCCTTATGCAGAAAACATAAAGTACACAGGAGCTAGGATCCCAGTTTGCACAGAAAACTAATGAAAACCATACACAGTGGATTAAAATGCATTATGTTCCCCAGAACCGCTCATTTGTAGTCTAAACTATGCAAGATGTGGCTTTGGAATGGAATAATAAAACAGGCAGCAGCATGTCTGGGATTAATCCAGTTGCCTCCCCAAACAACTTAGCTCTACATACGTTAATGGTAGTGTATTAGTTGGGACTGCTGGGTGACAATTTGCATCTCAGTGTGTATCCCAAAGACTTGTGTAGGAAACAATAAGAAAAGGAACCAGTCTTGAAATTGAACAGATGGTAGACGCTTCTGAATACTGTTAGGTCAAACTTCAGTTCTGGTGGCCTGCAGGTATCCTGGGGTTTCAAATCAATTTTTGTCATAGTAGTAATTGTTAAATATTAGTGGAAATCTTAAACTGTACCAAGATACCTTTACATCGATTACTCCTGCTTAATCTTTTAGGTGCATCCTCTACACCGGTCTCTGAAAAAGTCCTGTAAGACTGAAGAATATTGCAAATTAATGATTTTTTTTTTCTAGAGGTGCTACCATTTTCAATCCACTAATAAATATGAACGCTGAATACGGAGAAAAATATGGTAAAAATGGTTCCATGGGCAAAGTAATAAAGATTTTCATGGTTAAAACATTACATTATCATGTCAACTCTACCTATCAAAATAGCAGCACCAAGAGCACTCATCCATTCAGGCATTTTCATTAGCTGCCCCATAGTTTCACCAGCATTCATGTTCTTGGGGCACATTGTTTTCACTTTACTGTGCACAGGTTGAAAAGTACACCATGATCAGTCTGGAAACAAAACCCTTTGTTTTATGCACTTTATTTTCTTTATACACCTCGTTTAAATTGCCCCAGCCTTTGGCTGGAGGTGGAGGGGTATGTTTGTAATTTCTAGGCCAGAAATGGCATGAATCACACTGTTCACAGACACTATTTTTTGGTTTGTTTTGAGTACATGTGGTCTTTGCATGTGAATTTGGATTTACTTGATATGTTTTTTTTCACTGAAAACACCACAGTGGAGATGTGTCCTTGAAGGGGTGGGCTGTGGCTTTTGGCTGCCACTGTTTCCTGAAGACTTCAGTGGGCCTCCTCTCTGAGGAAATGTTAGAAGATCTGGCCCACCCTAAGGAAGGAAGGGGCCATATATACCCTTGTAAGAGTGCATGTGCATGCCCAGAAGATGAAGATTAAGGACCTGGTATCCACTGTGGCACTACCACTATTGGAGCACCAACCATGATTCTGGGAAGCACGAGATCCTCAAGCTTCAAGGGGAACAAACAATAATAAATAACATAATAATAACATAAATCTGTTATGCTAGACAGGGCCACAATCAAAACTTTGGGTCTCAGCATCATATTATGTGCCAGGCTGCCATCACTGCCCATCACGTTAATCTTTCAAGGTACCCTCGATGTTAAAAAGCCTGCCCCTTCGTAACCCATATTTCCACATGTTTAAAAAAAGCAGACTAGCTCCCAATGTTACAAGATCTACCTTGAAAACAATGCGTTGATAGGGAAGTGGTAGGTAGGGAAGTGGTATACTATTGTGGCACAGTTGAGGGTTCCGGGGCTCCTCGGGGCCCTTTGCCCAATATACAGTGATCTGACAGCAAGAATCCAGATAAATCTATAGCAGATCCCAAATGCCTTTTAGATGCACTATAGTCATCCTACTGTTAGCCCATCCCTTCAACTTCAAAGCTACGATAATTATTTTTAAAGCGTACAATACATCATTCTATTTAATGAACAAAAAACAACTTTCACATAGGTGTGGTGGTTTACATGTATACTTTATTTCATTTATCAGTTAGAATTACATTATGGAAAGTAAGACTAGACCAAAAGAAAGCCAATCGTACCATGTTCTTCGGGAATGTCTTCAGCATAGTATTTCTAGAGCGCAGCAAAAGACCGTATATAATATATTCCTTCTATAAAACTAAATTATATATATATACATATCAGAACAAAAAAATCCAAAACATGTTTCTAAGTGCAATCACATAATAACTTTTTTCCTGTTACTAATACATTTGTTACTTTATCTGCATAAGAAACAGTTGAGGATCGCAGAGATGTTTATTCACTAAACGTAAAGTACTGTTTTCAATCCCTCACTTCACTATTCATTATGAAGATTATGGCAGATTTCCCCAACTGGCCCTGTATAATGCATAATGCCTAATAAGGAAATTTGGCAGAGATGTCACTATACATTATACAGGGGCACTTAAGACCTTCATGTGTGAGAAGTTCTCTGGGGCTGCCCTTCATAATGCATAGTGAAGTGAAGGCGCGGCTCTCCTGCTAACTCGCCTGGCTGGCACCGCTTTTTGTTTAGCACACATTCCCGGTATCACCAGCCCTTACATTGTAACATTAGAAGCAATTAATAAAACACTGGGTGGAATAATAAAGTCTCCGAGCGGAATGCGGGAATGCAGTCCATCCCCGGTCACCGCGAGCTGTTACCCAGACGCTGCAGGGAGCGAGAGGCAAACATTGCTTCGCTGCTCCCTCCAGGATAAAAGCGCCATCCTATTGGTCGCCTGCTCGTAGATGGGGAGTGATCGCAACTGCTGATTGGCCGGTGTCTAGTCCCTGTGCCTGCACTGTTCGGAAGCTGGGAGATGCTGAGCCGCACAGTTTACCCGGAGCCAGAGGCGGCGGAGCTCGGCAGCGAGCGGGGCGCATTCCGGGGAGTGACCTGCACGGAGAAGCCGGATCCCCCACCATGGACACGGACTCCGGGGACCTCAGCGAGGGGGAGCTCTCCCCAGGTAAGGCAGCCGAGACTCCTCGCCCAGACGCGCCTTAATTCTTGCGGGGCTTTCTCAGCCCCTCTAATTGAGGAGGGTGGGCTCCGCTTCCCAGCGCTATGTGTTCATTAACTGTTAACACGCCATTCTTTTTAAGCGCAACCAATGGCTTGGCGATGGGGTTAATGGGAGGGTACTGCAGATATTATTCAGAGTTTTGGTGTAAACATTAAGATTTGCCAACTTCTGCAGTCACCAAGCCCTGCTTCCCAAGCTGCCTTGAAATCGTTACTAGAGGATCTGGCTCTGTTACCTGTTGCTCTGGGTATTTAATATTTTATTTCTATCACCCCCCATGTTTGATCCCTGCTTTTATTGAGTTGTGATGCTTTCAATAAATGAGACATGGGAACAGTCAGATTAACCAGTGCAGAGATCTAGTATTTGATTTATCAATGCAACATGGTGTATGTTTGACCCCCATTGATATCCATCCATGCTGATGGTGGCCCCCAAAAACTGAGAGCTGGGTGATCAAAGTCAACTTTGCTGTTAAAAATCTGCATTGGTGCATCTAAAATTCATCCTACCTTTGGGGAAAAAAATATTCCATAACGCAGGTTGGTGATGCGGCTGTCTGTCTTCCAAGACTGAAAACATACAACTAGAAACAAAATAACATACTTTTTTTTTTTTTTTTTTGCTACAAACATTCAAGAAGCCCATTAGGCCCAAAACTGTTGAGGTGTCTTCTTGTGCTTTGTACAGAAGCATGTGTTTGGAAGGGTGAAGGCGCCAGTGGGGTTTATGTCAGGCATATTTTGACACGTAACAATTATGAAAGAATACCCTAGCGCCTCCTACGTTTTCTGTAGATTATTCAAATGCATACTGGATATTTATGGCTTTTGTTTTACGGAGGTAGAGTCCTCGGATGTTGGGCTTTGCGTTCCAGCGCAGAGCGGTATGCCTACCTGTTGCGTCGCGTGTAACGTTGCACCTGCTGCTCCTGCCCGCCAACTACCCGAGGAGTAAGCAAAACCCCTCGTTTAGAAGAATAAAGGTCGTCTGTAATAAATATACACTCGCTGTTTGTCGCATTAATACCCTGAAGAAACACCCGCGTCGCAACCCCTTTGAGATGATTTTTATCAAGCCAAGTGATATCATATTTGCCACAGGCTGATGGTCTTGTAAAATGTGCAAAAACATTACGTAAGGGCAAATAAAACGTCTTAGAAATTTAACTGATTAATTGTCTCCCGACAAAATAATTCACCCATAATGATATAATAAAATGTAAAAGCTTTGAAACAAGAACCTCGCCCCCTAATGAATTCCTACCTATTGCACTTCCTTCATAATGTTTTTGTTTTTACTTTTGTTTCTCTTTTGTGTTATTAAATATCTGAAGTATTTGAAACAAATTATTTTAAGGTTGTTTACATATTGTTTATCAGAGATATCACCTTTTTTACATCTTGTGCCTCTCATTTATTATACTTTAAGCTGTTAAATAAAACCATACACACACACTAGTGCATACATGCATGATAACTTTCCTGGGCAGCTGGACTGACTGTCTAGAAAATGTGAACATGAATCATCTACATGTAAAGTGCAATAAATTATATATGTTGTGTTTGGAGAGAAAATCCAAAGTCCAGTTTCATAATAATGCTTACATTAAGATAATGTCCGTATTAGAATTCTGAACCTTGTACCAACGATGTTATGGCGAGGGTTAATATCGCCACTATTTGGGATACAAGCTGTAGACTTTTTGTATTTATATTTTTCATTTTCATTTTTTTTTTTATTAGAAATGATAAAATGCATTGTGAGACTTTTTCAAAAGATGGTACATATCTAGCCAGTTATATTATCCTTATTCCATCCATAAACTGGTCAAGATCCAAAGTGAGATCAGATATTATCCGGAAGCTTTGGATAACGTCAGTTATGGTTTTTAGATAGACCCGCTATCCAGAATATAAGACAAGACCAAGGTTAGAGGTTTATACAGCAGACTAGATGAGGCCTATGGTTCTTATACTCTATGCTTCAATGACCCCCATATTCTTTTCTTCTTCTCTATAGTCCGATGTCCATTTCTCTGTTTCACACCATATACCCCTTGAAACTTTCACCACTTTCCCATGCCCTTTATTTCCTGTCGCCACTCCCTGCTCGTCACTCACCTATACCCCACTTTCTCTCCCACCCTCCGTGTCTCACGTCTCTTATCCAACAGGCTACTCATCCCTGCCTGAGATTTTCCTGCATGTCTTTCCTTACATGTCACTGGAAAAACTACTCCTAGAACAAAACTAAATGGCAAAAAAAGATTTTTTTAAAAAAAAATCTAGCTCATCCAATATTATGTATGGTAACTCAGCGCAGGAAACGGACTGCTGGAACTTCCCGACCTTATCAGTGTGTGTGTGTGTGACTAGAATAAAAACCACCCAATAAGCAGTACCCCTACTGTTTAATTCACTTTAGAAAACAAAAAATCAAGTAAAATATGGTATTTTGCACTGGTAATAGAGTACAATGCCTTCATTATTGTTTTTTCACGGCATCGTAATGTTACTTACACAAAATAAACTTTGATGCACTGCAGACCCAGTGTAACGGCCAAAACGCATAAATGCCTTCTAAATGCAATGCTGCCAAAATTATCCACAGGCTGCAGACTATTCAGAACGACAGTACAAAAAATCAAACGTAGTTCGGGTTAAAAGAATTGCAAAACACAGCAGCATCTCCTTCCCCTTTTCTTTAATGATTTTTTAAATAATAAATTTTAAATATGTTCTCTGTGGAATTGTAATTCATACAAAAATAAAACAAGCCGTTGTAGTTTGTAAGAACAAAATAATCTTCTAATATTCCATAGGATTTAGCTATTGATGGTTATGGTTTGTGGTATGTTTCACCACCGTGCAGGGCAAATTCAAACCATCTAATGTTCTCACCATCAGAATGTTAAGAGACTACTGAAGGTTGGAGTTATAGCCTCTGGTGGATTAATGATGGCAATGTGGGCAGCTGCTTCAGGGCTTTGAGTTATGGTGGCCCACTTAGCACTCTGCTAAGGTCCCACTGTTGGGGACCACATGCCCTAGCACTCTGCTAAGGTCACACTGTTGGGGACCACATGCCCTAGCACTCTGCTAAGGTCACACTGTTGGGGACCACATGCCCTAGCACTCTGCTAAGGTCACACTGTTGGGGACCACATACTCTAGCACTCTGCTAAGGTCCCACTGTTGGGGACCACATACCCTAGCATTCTGCTAAGGTCACATTGTTGGGGACCACATACTCAAGCACTATGCGAAGGTCACACTGCTGGGGACCACATTGTGTATCATATCAGGCTAGAACTAAATTACTGAAGTGTGTATAAGGGATATTTGTATTTCATATGCCATTATGAAGGTTCTTGCAGTAGTATAATAACAGGGGGGACAATGTTACTTAGAGGACTTTTGTTGCCTGGGGCTCTTTGAGGGAGTTTGATTGTAGCCAAAAGCAGATAGAGTGGTGTCTCTGATAGGATGTGGGTTAGAACAGCCATGCGTCATGTCACATTCTGCCTTTAGTACGGAAGATCTATTCTTGTGAACAAAGAAAAATACTTTTTAATTGAAGCTCACAGGGCTGATTCTGGTTGTAGTAGACTTGCAGGCTTTTGTCACTTGTGTTTGCTATGGTATCTTCGCCTCATATTGTATTAAGAAAAGGGTGTGTGATTCCAGTACCTCTATGTGATAAGTTTGACTTTGTGTAATCTCTGATCCTCTTCATATTGCTAGAAGTGTACTTAATTACAAATATTTACAAAATGTTATTAGAAACTATAGAAACATAATGAGCATCCTGTATGTTGATGATGTTTTTGATATTTCCTTTATAGATTTCGCCCACTAGACGCTCTAAGGGTTAGTTTCGCCTCTACAGGAAAGGTCTGGACTTCATAAAAGTGTTGCTATGCATAGCATGTGATTACACAACACACATAGTTAGTAGATTATTCAGAATTTTAGTGGGGAGAGCCAAAGGAAAAATGCATTGCATTCATCAAAAAGAACTAAGTCATGGGGTAGATGTCTTGCATCCTAAATTTAGTATTGTTTTGTTATTTTACAAGTTTGATGTCTCCTACTGACTCATCATTTTTCCTTTAAATAAGTGTTCACGTCTGGGATAGGCGATGTCATTGGTATCTGTCAGTTTGAAATATTCATTAGTTCTAGCTGAATCTGTCACTTTTTATTCGGTTTTATTCCCAGTGTTTCTGTTGATATTAATCATGTTTGCTTTTGAAGCTTAGTTAGGTATGTTCCAGTAGATGTGTGTTCTTTCTGTTTATAAATGTGTTTTTCTAACACTTAAATTTGGTTCTGCATGTCATATTTCTCTTACATTTACTATTTTACTATGAATCATTTGATAACGACGTGGATTTAACCAATTTCTGTGTGTTTTACATGGCAGGGGCTGGGCATATGATGACTGAAAAGACTGCTTTATTGTGACTGCTATTGTGAACTTGGGCAGATTAGGAGCTTTGTAGAAGGATATCATTGATGGTTTAGGGATTGCCCTAAATACTTTATTTTATTTTCCCAGCTATCTTCTGATTTCAGTAAGCTGATCAGATAGCAGTAAAGCATGTTCCTGATATTGTTTACTAGCCCTGGGAAATTTTATCATAAAACACCATATTGTAACCTCAGATAGGAGAGGGATCATTTATCATGGTATTTTGCTTTGTTTCCCCCCTACCCCGCTGTTTGTAGGTTTTTTTCCTAATGATTTTAATATTGCTTGCAAAATTCTCAGATTTTTTACCTTCAGATTAAAAAGGTCTACCCCAGATGAACTCCCATTATAGTGAAAAAAAAATTGATTTGGAAAAACCATTGCAGTAATTTTTTTCTTAAATTACTTACGCAAAATTCAAGCATCGAAATGTATTTCAAAATAAAAACGGAGAGCTATTGTGCTGAGAGGCATGTCACATTGTCAGTTTTTTTTTTCTGTTTAAACAAATTAGGAAGATAATTGTAAACCAATTAATGAGGGAATTTTCTGTATCCCAGAAGAAAGGTCTTATATAACTGTATTTAACCCTTGCTACTACAACTGTAAACACAACAAATTAGTTTTTGATATATTTTGTAAATGTATTTTTTTTTAAAAAGTTGGTATATTAATATCTGAGATTTTTAATGCATGGTATCTTAGCTAAACCAAATTACTGTCTTTTAAAAGAAAGCAAGGACAGTCTATATGGAAAGTGCCTGTCGGAATGTTAAAAAAAGATCTGAAACACAGAAAATAAAAATAGATCTGAAAAATGTTATTTTAAATGTCTAAAACATTGTTCAGTTATGTGAAGCAGAACTGTCAGTTATTTTAAAGCCAATGGGAGCCATGTTTAAGCCTGATTTGCATTTACCTAGATCTCCCGGAACATTCAGGGCAAGGTTTTATTTATTTCTTTACTGTGCCATTGAAAACCTATTACGCAGTCAAGCCCTCCCTGGCCCAAAATGAACCATCCAATTTTCGGAACCTATTTACAGGCATTTCCATGTTTTATAGCTGCTATAATTTCACAATACTGCAATTCCGGTACAGTACATACCAGGGAAAAAAAAAACATTAAAATGCATGCACAATTGACTTGAGGAAAACTTATTGGATACCTAGCCAAGCACCAAGAGCAAAGCCCACTTAACTAGTTCCTTCTGATCCATCAGATGATCCCACATGTAGCATCTTTTTATATTTTGTTTCCCCTCTGTGTGCACCAGTATTTTTTATTATTATTATTTAATCTTCTGAAAACAGTTTATCAAAAGCACTGTGTGTGTGACTTTGGCATATTCGCTTTTCTATGTGGTTTCTTAAGGCAATCCCTATTGCTCCTCTGCTTATTCCAGTCATTTGTTTTTCTGGCTTAGATACAGGAAAGTTTAGTTCATATGCAGTTAAGGATGAGACTGAACTGCCAACTAAACTTGGCAGCCTTCTACCCTATTATCCGTGTGGTGAATCAGCGCATGATCATTATGTGAATAACATTTAATGTAGATGCTAGGGTTTCCACAAAGTAGAAAAAAATATTCTTGTACATTGGGCACCTACCCAGTCTGATAACGCAGTGATGGGAAAGAAATGCCCTAACCACCTACCCCATAAATCTACAGTAATATGCAAAAAGTTTTAGGCAGGCCTGAAAAATAGATTTTAATAGTTTTATTTGTATCATTTAATAAAATGTAAAGTGAGTGAACCGCCTTTTGCCTTCAAACCAGCATCAATTCTACTAGGTACACCTGCAAACCTGGTAGGTTATTCCAAATAGCTTCGAGAACCTCTGAAGGTTTAGGCAGCCTTAGTTGCTTCTCACTCTTCATGTAATCCCAGACAAACTCAATGTTGAGAGCAGGGCTCCTTGGGGCCATACCATCACTTCCAGGACTCCTTGTTCTTCTTTCCTCTGAAGATAGTCCTTAATGACTGTGGCTGTATGTTTGGGGTTGCTATCATGCTGCAGAATAAATTTGGGGCCAATCAGCCACTTCCCTTATGGTATTGCATGATTGATAAGTATCTGCCTGTACTTCTCAGCATTTAGGAGACATTTTATGTTAATTCTGACCAAATCCTTAAATCCATTTGCAGAAGTACAGCTCCGATCTTGCAAGGGACCTCCACCATGCTTCACTGTTGCCTGTTCTCCAGCCCTTCGGCGAACAAGCTGCCTACAGTCAGCCAAGTATTTCAAATTTTGACAATTTTTCTGCACCCCAGTTCATATGTTTTCATGAATAGTTGAGTTGCTTGCCACATGCGTTATGGCTTTTTGGCCACACATCTTCAATGAAGACCACTTCTGCAAACATTATATGGGTGTACCAGGGTCCCACTGTTTTCTAACAATGCTGAGATTGTGGCACTGGCAGACATCTTGTAAAGGGAAGTAAGCATGATGTGTCATCTGCTGGAAGCTTCCTTAGCTGCGTCCACGGCCCTCAACATTTCCCTTTTCTTTGTGCTTCCTCAATAGAGCTTGGACAGGACATCTGGCAAACCCTATGCTCAGTATTGCCATGGTGTGAGTTGACATTAAACTGTGTTCGGCAACCTCACCTTGTTTGTAAGCTTGGCTGTCCCTCACTCAGTATTCCTTCTACACAGCTGTTTGAGTTAATGCTTGTGTTTCAGCCTACATGTATTACATTGCTGATCATTAGCACCTGTATGGTATAATTGTTTAATCATAGACCTAACTATACGCCTACAAAATACCTGACTGTATGCAAGTGCACCTAGAAGATTTGATGCTGTTTTGAAGACGAATATATAGGTTTGATTTGCATTTTTCTTCTGTTCACTCACTTTGCATTTTGTAAGCATTCTTACTTTGCAACATTTTTCACGTCTGCCTAAAACCTTTGCGCTGTATTACATTTATCCTCAAACTATGGCGTGCATAAAGTCTGATCAGCCTTCTGGAATATTCATCCTTTCTCTGAGGTCTGCATTTCTTCAGCTGTTGAACGGTTACAGCTCTTGTAATTCTTTGCTAGTCATATATTGTTCTTCAAGAGGCTCCGTTTTGCTTGCATTATTAGCAGCAGACCACTCTCTAAAGGCTGATAGATTTTCTTCTTTTAAAACCCCATCCAAAATAATGTGATCTTGGTTTTTTTTGTTAATAGCTATTAAATATGAATTGCATGTAATAGTAATAAAATAATCGCTAAATCTACTGTAAATCTGTCAGACATTCTAATATGGAAATGAGCTGACAAAGTGACTGCTTCAATATAAAATGATGGGTTTACTTTGCAATACTGTTTCATGTGTATATTTATTTTACAAAACCAAAGAGTACAGCCCGCTCACTCTAGAAAACAAATGTAAAGTATATAGTTGAAATATATCAACGCACAGCTTGAAGACTGAGTAGGGCTATTGTCATCTCACATTTGATTATTACCATCTGTATTTTTCTTTTATTCCAGTCTTTTTAGATTGCGCAGAATTGCTAATTAAATGGGGAAAAACTCTGTTCCACAAGTGTGAAGGCTCTAAAAATAGTGTCTGCTGCTGTGATACACAGAGGGATCAATGACCTAATAAGCCGTACATTTGATGGTTCATGGATATTCTAAACAGGCAGCCATGGGTAGTAACTAGTGTTTTACTGAAATTAAGTGTTTAAATTCTGTATGTTTATCTCTCTGGGAGTATGGTTTATCACCATTTCACAATAAGCTACAACTTGATTTAATATAGAAATAAAAACATTTTTTTATGTATTTGTTTGATCCCACTGCTCAACTTGGCACAGATGACCTTATTCTCATTAAACGTTGCCAGCCAGTATCTCTATAGTATTTTACAGTCTGTCACTACGGTCACATATTACTAGTATACAGTGTCACTATCTTATTTACCAGGCCCCATGTTCTCGCCACTGTAAGAAGGTAATAAGCACAGAGTCTGGCTCCTGGAACAAATATTTACATTTATTTTCCACGTTTTGTCTTTTTCTCCAGTCTCCCTTTTTTATTTGTTTTTTACTTTCTACCCTTCTCCCCAACTGCCCTCCTTTCCTTTCCACTGCTATTTTTGCAGCTACATGCATGACTCACTCTAGCCTCCCTATTTTCTCCCTAACATAGATGAAAGTAGTACGTAGACAGGTGTTAGCGCTATGGATTTCTTAAAATATGTACTATTATTTTTTGTGTAAGACATTGCAGCAAATATAGCGTATATGGAAGCACTGGCAGAAGGGTGTTTCGCAGTGGCCGAACGAGGCCTTCTGCATGCTTTATTGCAATGCAATGTTTAGTAAATATCTAGGCAACATATTTAATGACATATACATTTCCTTGATGAGCTGAATGTCAGATAAATGTCTATGAACCAGGGCTCGACTAAACCAGGGCACCATGTAGGTTGACCACATGTCCCGGATTTAAGTCGCAGGTCCCTAGGAGGCTCAATGCATTGTCCCGAAATGAGAATTTTGTGTAAAGGAGAGGTCTCAACCAATCGGGAGATACTTCTCCACTCTTCTGATTGGCTGAAAGTTCAGAAGGTTCTCCTGATAGGCTAAGTCCCCCCCCTTTACACCAAGCCCAGTGTTAGCTGCTCATGTCTGGTAATGATTGTATGTGTATTATAATGTAAATATATGATTCCTGGGTTCCTAAGGCTTCCTATAATATAAAATAAATTTTAAACAGTGAGTTCCATTCCAGGAAGATTCATGTTGCTTCATTTATGTTTAATATTGTACTAATGGATTTATCAACTTTAACAAAGATTGAATTGCCCTTTCTCCAAATAATGGATTTATCAATTTATTTAGGAATAATTATCCATGTTTTAGCTTGATTTAACGATAATGAAATGTAGTCATTTTCTTATTAAATGGACTAATGCATTCACTAATTTATCAGTTTGTTATTAAATAAATTATAAATATCTATTTGCCAAATATTATATATAACTTATTGCTACTATTTATTAGATATATGTTGTGAGTGGTGTACAATAATTTACAGTAGTAAAGATAAAATATCTCCTGCTCTTGAATGAACATGTTTGTACCGGTCTAGTTTCTAAGCAACCTCCAAAAAGAAGTGTTTTGTTCCACTTAACTGTTATAATGTCTGGTTTTGTTTTATCATTTTTTTTAATTTTTTTTTTAAATCTGAAAAAGAGACCCCTGGATAAGATGTGTTTTTGTTTGTTGGCCTACTAAAATGTATCCTCTTCAGCTAAAGCGCTCTTGGACCAATATGTTTTTATCCAAATTCCTTGATAATAGACAATCTTGTGCACATTGCATCATCTTCTGTTTTAAAATAAAAAATGTGGCGTGGCAAGAAGGCTTCAGTTGGTTAACCGTGGATGTGCCCTTACCCTATTCTAGGCATTCAGATTGTGAACTATTATTTTGTGTGGTTACTCTATTCCAGTGATAAAAATTCAGTTTCAGGGTGTTTATTTTCTGCAAACAGTGGATGCTAAATTTGCCCCTCCTACATCATTCCACATCTATTGATCATCTATTGTCATGGGTAGGGCAGTCAAGATCAGGCCACCGCATTTGTGCAGACCCTAAGCGACCTTAATGTGAAATTTTACATATATTTTTTACTATTTGGCTGTTCTGCGAGGACAGGGACAGGAAATTTAAAAAATAAGTGTATCACAAAACAATAGCGGGCAACAGCGTAACATGACACTTCAGGTCACCCCCCTCACTTTTAATTTTGATGTACCAAAGGGTCAGATTATGCATCTAAAACATAATTGCTCTATGGATGAGCTTTGACAGTTTCATGTGGATAATCTGACCAAACGCTAACTTGCAAGATTTTTTGTATCCTAAAAATAAAGGCTAATTTAAAAAGACTGCACTTACTCAGTGCCTATCGTGGGTAAAAGACCACCCGTCCCATAGATGACAAAATCTATAGCTATAACCTAGAATTTGATGCGATCTGTAAGATTATTAAAATTAGCGGCCCTCTTCTGGCTAGAGATACTAAATTATCACGTATAGTTAAACAGGGTTGTAGATTTTCTGGTACTACTGGACTGGGTTGGTTAACTGGTATGCTGGAAAATGACCGATGCAGCAGTTACCATTGTATTGTCTCCCGCCGTCTTTGTTCTGCAACTACTTGAAGGGAATTTCAAATTAAGCCGTTTTTGAGCTGTGATGCATGTAATGTTGTTTATTTAAATCGCTTGTCATACCTGCAGAAAACCATTGTTGGACGTGCATTGAATTGCTGTGCACGTGAACATCTTAATTCTGTGGGAAACATGAAGACCAAATTTCCTCTAGGAAAAATAAACTTTTTCCACAAACCTTTGAAGCTTTCAAAATATCAAAATATTACAATCCCAGTTAAAGAAGGAGAAATAGTTTTATATCAAGTATATTGGATTTTCACTTTGGGAAGTTGATACCCTCGTGGTTTTATCCATGAATAGGATGTAGAATACTTCTTTCAATAAACCTGGTTTATGTTAATTAGTTTATATGAAACTTGAATAATATATTGTTCTTGTTCAGTTGTGAATGGTTTTGCTATTGGTCTTCGTTTTCAGATACTGCCAACTATTATTAACTATTCATCGCTTGCCTTAGGGATATTTAATGGATTATATACAATTTTATTGGTCATTGAAATCTAAACATTTTAACATTTTATTGTCCATTTGTATAGCCTTGGTCTATTATAGCCTTGTGAAATTCAACTCTGTCCATAGTTTTCTTATCAGATGAAACATTTTTGGCTTTATGCTACATTTTCTGTGCAAGGTTTGACTTATTGAAGCGTTTTTATACCAGGAATCGCCATAGACTATTGAGTGGTGGAGGTTGTTTGTGATTTGACTTGTTGAATGTCTTTTTCATAATAAAGGAATAATTTTAATAAATAAAAATGTAAGACTTTTTAATAAATGATTAATGGCAATAGCATTGTTGGTGTACACAATGTCACATGGTCTAACAAAAGTAAATACAATATATTTTTAAATATTACATGTGTTATATAAACTGGTACAAAAGGCAACGAGGGCCCTGCTCTTGCGAGCTTACAATATTACAAAATTATATTATGGGCATCCATAATATGTGTAGTTTTAATGAATTCCAGGCTTGACATAGATGTATTGAATTAATTAAAAGTCACAGATGCCTGTTAGTCATATGTACAGTACAACCTGCCATTACAACACTAAGGATGCAGGGGAGCAGGGTTTAAATGGCTAACTGCCAAATGCTGGATAAATCTGGTAATTGCCCGTGATGATACATATTAAGGTACGGTGAGTGATTTAAACTTGGGTGTAAAAATGGAGACTTACTATCAGTTTTTTTTCTTTATGTATTTCATTGACATAAATACCACTCCAATGTAAATACAAATATATTTGCAATTTGTGCCTGGTGCAGTTCCCCCAGAGAAAGCCGACAGCATGGCTCACAGGTAGGGATAAATATCCCTATTTATGCTCTTAGTTTCAAGAAGGAGACAGTCATGTAACGTTGATTCCCGCAGGAGTAGTGTGGCAGGGAGCTGGATGGAAGGCCAGCTGAAGACAAGTGAGTTGCGTTTGTCTGTCTTGATTTGTGAGTGAGTGTCTGGGTATGGCTAACGTGTGTATCTAGGATAGCATGTTTGCCAGCATGTATGTCTGCCTGGGTTCATGTGTGGTTTTGGTCAGTGAGGGTATCATCTTGGTATTGGCCAAGAGTCAATAGACACAACCTTTAATGGGCCAGCAAAAAACAATGTTTGGTCACATAAGCTTTCAGGACATCAGTGGTTTCTTCTTCTGATTAAATTAGATGGCTGGTGTAATTTTTGAAAGGTCAAACCTTATGCTCTTCAGTGCTTACTGATTGTAAGTGGAAATGACCATCAGAAATTAAAGAAAAAAAGATGCAAAAAGTCGGCTGAAAAAGATAACGATGAATTTATTTATTTCTTTACCCAAATGAAGCGCCAATTGGGGATCACTAAAAACCTACCTATAACTTTGCTCTTACTAGAGAAGTGGCTAATCAAAGAAGGGTGATTTGTAAAAAAGTAAGATTAAAAAGGCACCCAACCTTGATGTTATTCACTCAGAAGCTAAGTGAGGTTATTGCAAATCCTCTTATTTTAATATTTAAGGATTCTACATCCTCTGACGCATGGTGACTGAACTGGAGAATGCTAATGTGATCTTGTTATTTAAAAAGGGATTATGGACACAACCAGAAAATTACAGACTAGTCAGTTAAACATCAGTGTGTAAATCACTTGAAAGAATAATTCAGGATGAAATGCTATACTATACTTAGACAAGTCTGATCGCTGCAATCACGGTATACTCAATAAAAAAAAAACTGCAAAAAACAACAAATGTTTGTTAGTATTTTTATCTGATTGAAAAATGGTCTGATGTTGACCTTTATTCCCAGAATACATATTTTTTTCATAAGTTTCTTAATACCCCCCACCCCACCTATTAAATATACTCATTTTAGTTGAGAAACGAGGATTTGGTTCTGTATATTTTACTTTTGTATTGTGATAGGTGGCAAAATTTCCCCTGAATGAGGTATTTCTAAATAGCTTTACTTTTCCTGAAAAAAATAATGTACATTCCCTTGTATCCCCCCCCAAAAAAACCTCCAGCGCTTAATTCCTAGGGTAAAGTGGGCTCAGATGGCCAGCTATGCATCTCCTACATGGTGATGCTCTAAGCTCTATATTTAGTGAAACTACGGATGATCAGGGGCTGTTTGAGCAGGGAAAGTCACCATAACATCACACGACTGCTCCAATAAATGTCTTTTATCTGCAGACCTGGAGGCTGTCATTGTTGTCAAAGTGAAATTAAACCATGTTTTTCTCAGTGCTAACCTACATTACTGTTTTCAGCTCTGTATTTTATGCTACGGAGAAAAACTTTGACCACAAGGCACTGTCTAAGGAGTAGAGAATCTGCTGATTGGTCTGTGACCGGTTGCCATCTTCTCTCTGACTTAAGGCAGGCAGTGGTGGGCACCATGGGAGAGGCAGCCAATATGGCTGCTTGCTACCATGGTGACCAGTGATGCCACATGAAGTATTTACTGCAAGAACATAAGTGGCCCCTTCCCAGTATAAACCCCCCCTGTCTTCAATTAAAAGCACTTTTAAAGAAAAAAACACCAGCAATTTATTAAATTTTTCTTCTCAACATCCTAGATGTATACATTTTAAACACAGCACACCAATTTGAAATAACACAAAGCAAATTTACTGTGTGAGTAACCACCCTGTACAACACATCTCGAATCTACACAATGTAACAAGTATACAAAATCGGCCACGAAAAAAGAATAAGGGCCGAGACACGAGTGAAATTCAACATTTTGGGGCCGTGCACTTTTTTCGAGAGGACAGATCTAACATACGTGCTGAAGAAAATGGAATTGTAACATATTTCTGCACCTGTATAGTGTTGTAAAAAGACACAATACCGACTTCACATTGCCATCAGGTACCCGAACAAAGGAAGGAAGAAAATTGGATCCAGTGGGTGTGATGGATAATGGTGCATACTTGATATGTTCCTCTTGGAGGACAGTCTGCTTTGTAAAGTAAGCCCAAATATTAAAACTGACAGATGGAGAATGTTCTTACATTGGCGCACAGCTATGTAAACAGAACTACCCAAGGGAAGAAAAAGAAAATAAAATTGGTAATTAAACAGGAAATGAATGATGAAATTAATTGTGTTCCATGGTTGCTATTATCTATTATGTGGATTTTTTTTTTTTCATTAATTTTAATCCTTCCAGTACCGGATATGCAAGCAATGTGAGCAAATGTGTTATTACCCCTTTGGCATATAAAAATAGTATTCAAACAGATTTCCTTTTGGGGTTTTTGAGGGGGTGTTTTTCTATACTTAGAAATCCTAAGACAAAAGGAATTTTGTCCTGGAACAAGAGGAATGCAAATGTCCAGTTTACCAAAGGGAAACATTCCCACTCCCTTAGCTATGAGATCTACTAAAATGCAGTAAGCAGGCGATGCTATGTTATCTTTGGATTTGCATAACTCCCTTTTTTCTTTTCTTTTTTTAAGTTATTTTGAGTGGTCATATGTAATTGAATTCCTTAGTGTAACTTTATGTACTGTAATCTGTAAAGTATGTCTTTTAAGTATTTGGAATTTAGATGAATACATTCAACTCTTTTTATTTTTGCCCTTTCCAAACAATACCTTTTGTGTGGCTGTTATGGGTGTTCTAGATGGCTGGCCGATATCGGCAAATAATGAAAGATTCTGGCGATTCAGTTTGCCTTATTTTTATATAAGGTTTGTGTGTGTGTGTAATATATACACACACACATGGGCATCTGCAGAATCTTTTTAGAGGGGGCATAATTTTAATTTTATAATACGCCTCTCCTTTTCGACCATGTGATGAAGGAGAGGGGCATAGTCATTATCACATAAAGTGCAGGCATACAGAAGGTTGAGCAACTTGATGCAAAAGCTTAATAGATGGATCAAGCTGCCATTGTCTGATTTGAGTGTTGCAATTATTAATGATTTTTTTTATGTTAACACTAGTAAATGTGCACCACATTATTCATACATGCATGGTCAAGGTGATACCACTGAATTATAAAAAA
This sequence comes from Spea multiplicata, assembly GCA_009364415.1. Classification (NCBI taxonomy): domain Eukaryota; kingdom Metazoa; phylum Chordata; class Amphibia; order Anura; family Pelobatidae; genus Spea; species Spea multiplicata. The sequence continues at coordinate 28,582,232 of VKOC01000003.1, forward strand.
ACATGCAGTATCTGCATTTAATGTTCATGTGCACACACAAATTATATTCTATGGAGGAAAATTGTCCCGCCGTCTCCCAACTTCACCAAATAACATGTGCCACCTTTTGACCCAAGCAGCTTATCAGTGCTATCCTGGCCTGTATGGGTTTTTTTTTATTATTATTGTTATTTTTCCGGCGGAGCTTGGTGTGATGATGAGTTATGGGCACTGATGGTATATATGGCTGTTAATGATGCCGACGGTTTAGCTGTCAAAGCTTCTTGAACAGCTGAAATGGAAAGCTGCCAATTTGCTTGTAATTAACATCTGGATTCTACCGAGACTCCCATACAAAAGAACAGTGAAACTATGTGTAAGTCTTTAGAAAGTGTATCTGCTTTTATACCGAAGATTTCTCCAACTGCTGGCAATTTGCCCCAGTCAAGGTAGAAAATGGAGCCCCCATGTTTGAAGTTCATTGGCATTCATAACATCATAATGAATATTGTGTCCCATAGCAGTTGACGTGACTTTGCCCGGCACATAGGCACTAGCCTAGGTTGTCTTGTTGAAACGCTACCTAAGACATAAAGTGCATTTTTTTAATCTCTTGTGATCAATGTGCAAATTAGATGATGATGATGCTTGCTGCATGTAGTTATAAGTGTGTATAAATATATAATGTGAAAGAATTGGTTATTAAGAAATAACTTTTTATTATACTCAAGATAAAATAACCTGAAAATAAGCTGAGAAATAAATCACGTCACCCAGCCACTAATTTATATAGATGCGTAATTATAAAACATAAGTAAATGATTAAAGTAATTTATTTGAGTAAAAATATAGTATAGTAAATAACTTCATTTAGTTTTTTTCTTGATGTTTGTTGTTAATTAGAGGGGGTTTACCTTTATCTTTTGGACCCTGAAATTGGTCTTTTGTGTATACAGCACATTCTGTAGTGGTAAATATGTGTAAAATCCCCATTTGCTGTCATGCTGTGACACAATCAATGTTGTATTTTTGTATGACATGGTCGTTTTGGTTTTCATGAGTTATGATGTGAGGAAAAAAAAGTGATTTTGTTTAGACCAGTTTAAACACACACAGACTAATTATTAGAAGTGGAAATAATTTGGATTATAGCATAGAGTAATCCACAGTGATTTATTCAAGAGAAATATGGAATACGAGTTCCTCACACAGGTTCAAGCCGGAACGTGTAATAAATATTCATATGAGGATATGTTGTACTTTTATTATGGCTATAATGTCCCTTTTTATTTTTAAGCGTTTACAGCTAATTTTGCTAACTGCAATCAGATCAGGACCTATTGGCATGTCTTGTCTGTCCTGTGCTACCCTAAGCCGCTGTAATGCTGTGGATCACATTTGATCTGCTACTTGGTTGACTTCTGTGAATAACTCTTGCCTTAATTAATCCTCAAAGCTGTATCTCCTTTCCATGGCTAGATTTGCTAAAAAAAGAACATTCTGCAGTGCAGTAATACATGCTTTCCGTAAAGAATGGTTTTAACACCTTGTGAAAATGACCGATTTTCGTTCCGATATACTAAAACCAGTTCTATAATTAAGCTGCACAGTAGAATTTAGATTTGTTTTAAATCTTATTACAATAGAAATACATTACCGCATAATATTCCATTTCATAGCTCAGCAATTGTTTTAACATACACATTTTCACAGGAAAATCTATTTTAAGGAAGGTTTTTATATAGCACCATCACATACCATAACGCTGTAGAGTGGGGACATAACAAGTAGTGCATCACATATCAATTTGGACTTGGAGAAAAAAGGTAAAAAGGGATTTGGGGGTATATTACACAAGAGGTAAAACTATTTGAAATAGACCAACTAGTATGTCTAATTCTAAACACTAATTTAATAATATTGCAGTGCATAAAGAGGGGGGTTAAACTGTCGATTAATAGGCTTCCCTGAAGAAGTGAACCCTAAGGGGTACTTGGAAAGGAATGGAGACAAGGAGGACTCGGATATGCCAGGGAAGGGCATTTGCAAAGGATGGGGCATCCCCAGAGTATTTTATACATTCATGAGAGGTAGAGCACAGGCGAAGATCAGCAACAGATGTTGGTACTGCAAGCAAAGAATTATTAGCTAATAGCAATAACCCTTGCATTGAGTAATCCTGTTTTGTTTTTTAGTTTTGTTTTCTTTTTTTTAGCAAAACAAAATCTAGATTGAAGAGGGTCAGTCACGTCAAGTGAAGAGTTAGGTATTTACAAGCCGTGGAAGAAACTTGGAGGTTAGAGGAAGAAGAGAGAGCAGGGGTTCAAATTTCTTAGAGAGGCCTTTTTGATTGTTGAAGATTGGAGTTATGGTGGAATTCTTGATTCATGGGAAGGGCCCAGTGGAGATGGAGAGTCTGAAGATGTTAGTTAAGGTAGGGACAAGAGTGAATGAGTGAGACCAGGTAAGATGAGAGGTAATAGGATAAAGCGGACAGATGGTTGGGCATGATGAGAAGAGCAGAGTATACAACATTAACAAACTTCACATATATTCTTTTATAATTTGGATAAAGTGAACAGAATTTTAGAAGGAGTTGTATTTCAGACACGTTTGGCAATATAAACTTATTTTGCCAGGGTGCTTTAGTCTCAGATAAAAGGTTATCTATGTATTCTATTTGGAGATTTTATTGTAGGGAAGGATGATGCAGACTAGATGAGCTGAAATTGTTTATCTACAATAAAATTCTGGGTTTGCTTTACTAATCCCTTTTTATGACACGGGCATCCCTATTATTAGTATTATTACATTTTGTTTATAGAGTGCTGGTTGTTACATTAGGGGCATAGTACAAATCCAAACAATAAAATTGACAAATGTAACACCAAATCCCATAGAAGGCGGGACACTATATGGGGGCAAAATGACTTGGTTTTAGTGGAAGCTATGTACAGCGAGTGGCCTAGAGATCTTAAATCTGGACATTAGGGAATGTAATGGTAATCATATCGAGAGCTTGCTTCCAAGATCGTTTTTAGCAAGTCACCCCTTCATTAAACCAAAATGATGCTGCTGGAAATACTTTTGGTATTCAAGGAGGAATAAGAATGTTACACTTTCATGTGAAAGCTCTAGAAGCTCCTCTGATATCTAGTCATCTGTTGTATTTTGTGCGTAATATGTTTTTAGTAAGCAGCGAATGTTCTTTGCTTTATTTTTCTTTGCTTTTTATTGTTGAATTAGCCAATCCTAACAGCTTACTGGTTATTCATATATAAAAAAAAGGGGGAAAGAAAAACTTGTGTAGACCAAAACATTTTGGTTTTCTTCATCCATTTAGCTATGTCGTATATTGGGTGTATAAAGCATAATATGCATCCCCCATTGTAGCCTTTGAAATGGGCACAATGGTAGATCATTAATTGAAACTCTCAATGATAACAGATGGAAAGCAACAGTAGGAGGACACATTCCCAGGAAATTATTTCCTTGGCCAATTCTCAGTTTAATAATGCAGTTTTGTTTCTAAAAACATTAAATAAGACTCTATTGTCATGTAGAAAAATGCTAACTGCTGGGATTATGTTATCTTCACTCCCTTTGTAAAGATGACACAAAGCATGTTATTTTCAAAGCATAGTAATAGAGTGTAAATGTTAATGCAGAATGACAGACCACCTAGGACATCTTGCGTATATACAGTACATTCTATAAAAAGCTAAAATGTTCATACGTGTAAGTGTGTGTGTAATTTATATATATATATATTTTATTCTATTTTTTCTATGCATATATGTGGGTGATGAAGTGTTTGTGAAATTAAAGTTTCTTTAGGTCTTAAACGTAGGAAGGTAAGCTAATGTTACTGCTTTTTGCTTCCCAGAGCATGAAAATACACGATGGATGTGTGCACACACACCCGTTTTTATTTTTTGTTCAGATGTATATAGTGTGTGTGTGTAATATATATATATATATATATATATATATACTCAAGAAGATTTCTGTATCGGCAGATTGCTTCATCTTGTGCTTAGGATGACAAACAAAATCTTTCAGGTGCACGTATGTTTTGGAAGATCAGAAAACATCCAGTGAGGCAGAATAATGTTTAATATTTTATAGGGTCCATTTACTTTTTGAATTGGGGTCTGCACGCTGCTATGTGAATACTTTAGTTCAAGCTCCTACAGAGCAGCCCTAGATAGACACGGCAGGTTGTATGAAATATCCCGTGGCTGTAAAGCTAAAGCCTCGTTGTTATTTCCATGTTTCAACAAAGTTGGGAAAAGTATCACCGGGATATACTAAGGCAGCAGATCTACTTGGTGTTGCTTTCATTAAAGAAACCTTATACGCTAGAAGGCTAGAGTGTCCTCAGGCGTTGTTCGAAGATACCCCCTACCACCCCATGCGTATCTTCTCCGTACTATTTACCCCATCACTCAGCTGCCTTATTTTTGCATCTTTGACACCTGCATCAGACTTTAAGCAGACAAGTGCCTGACAGTTCATCAAGTCTGCCTATTTCCTCCCCAGAGTCATGAAAATTGTTGATGATGAAGGGAGAAAAATGAGCTGTAAATATGGCTTATAATTCTGTGCAGTGTTCATCAGTGTGAAATAATTTAACACCATAGTGATTATTGAAAACTCTACTAGTTTTGATGAACGGGACAAATTCAGCATACATCTATTAATAAATACCTCCTTGCGATGTGTGGCTAGTTGGGCCAGTTTCGGTTGCCATGGAAAACCAGCAGTAGCATAGAGACTGGCCAGGGCTCCCTTTTGGAGTAACATCTATACATCTCTGTACTAATTCCAAGTGATGTACCAGATTGTGGACTTCCTAGCAGCAGTGTTCCTCGCTACCAAGGGAGGATGGAGACAAATAGCAGTATATTTTTATTTTAAGCTACACTTAAACAAGCAAATATCTGTTTTAGTTCCTAAAAATCTGGTTAGCCTGCAGTTTTTTTAAAAAAAATTATTTTTCATAATTCAGCCATTTTTCCTGGTATTTTTGGTCTATAAAATTTTTTTATTGATAATGCAGCCGGTTCCGTTTGTAGAATATTTACTGTTACCTTGGAACTGGATTTCTGAAGTAAAAGGAATTGTTGCCGTCCTCTTGGGAGAAACTTGAATAAGGAATCACGCAGATTACCGTTTCGGCTTGAAGGATCCCTTCATGTGTGATTATAGGGGATTTATGCAAGTGATGGAGAATGCTCAGCTGCCTTATGAAATCGCAAACCGATAAAACCTGCTCCTTTCTTTTGGACAATATCTGCTGCCCCCCCCTATGTAATTCTAGCAAACGGAGTCACTGTGTTTATCACAAAATTGATATCTCTACAATCACATTACTGAAAGAAAATCACTGAGCTAGAACTTTAATCTCATGCAAGTTTTAACTTAAGGCTAAGTATTGGTGATCTTCAAATCAGCTTTTTGTGTCCCCATAGTTACCAGGTTATAATTAGAGAATGTAAAGGAGAAAGAAACTTGCCCTTGATGCACATTCCACTTTGATCTCCTTCCCCAGTAAAAAAAAAATTATAGTCTAATGCGGAACCTTTGCTATTCTAGAGGAGAGAGATGCAATACAATACAATACAATACAATACAATACACTTAACTCTTTGCACACTTATAAGCCTGTCCATCACAAACGCAGCTGTGAAAATGTCTTTTTAAATAGAAAGTCTGATTGGAGTAGCAAACGTCAGCCTCGTAGCTTTTTTACAGAACACAAAAATGCAAACTATTTTAAAATTTTTATGAAAACGGCAACTACTAAACAAGTATATGATAGATATATAGATAGATATATAATAAATAAAAAAATGCCTGATTTGACCGTAATCTGCATGATTCATTGCTTTGCAATAGCGTTTACAGCAATCTGTTAGGCAACGGATATTTGGAGTATTGTTTAGTAGGGTCAGTGGCAAAGTATGCAAGCCTACCTAGCTTTTACATACTCTGTGTGAGCCAAGTTTATAGGTGTAGGCAAAATAGTCTTTATTTGGCTTTTTGTGCATTTCCCCTTTAAGGCCGTCATTAATATTGATTGGACCATGGGCAAGCATTTGCTTGGCCCCTCAATAGGTGCTCCATAGCACCATGGATGGATGGACAAGGCTGGCTAGCTGTTGGGCTGTTGGCCAGCCAAGCATGGTTGGGCCAATATATGTTGCCCGGTGTGCAAATGCAGGGGCCACGTGCAGCCTTCCCACCTTCTGACCCTTGCGTGACTCTGCGTGAGACATCCTCATGCCAGATGTACAAGACAGGGCCACAATACAATGCAAATCGCATAATAAATAAATGGCGCGGGTGAGGCAAGTGAAACAGACGTGCGAGTTATGATCCTCTCAGGTGTTGTTTTGGGCTCAAGGGCAGCTGCTTCCTGGATCCAAGGATGAAATAGAAATGAATATGTCAGCCTCAAAAGTCATGCAAATAAATTAGATCAACAGTACTTTTTTTCACTATTATCCCCCCCCCCTATCTTAGGTCCTGTGGTGCTGTGCAAGCGGCTTAAATGCTGAGCGCTGGTCGATTCGGTGTACAGTCCACCATCATACATGCAATAAGTCCACAAAATAATATTTGCCTGTGGTAGCCTTAATGTCACAAAACCTGGCTATTTTTATTATGCAAAATGAAGATAAGAAAAAAAACTAGATAAGGGATTGCATACCCTTTAGTACTCAAAGGGTTAGTTCATACTCTGTATTCAGATTTTATTCCTGCGTTTGATTTTATTCAGGAAGTTGATCTAGAAATACTAATTAACCAAAAACATCAGCTCAAAAAGACAGCTGTACAGGCAGGACAACAACTTCCCGGGAATGAATGTAATAATTCAAGAGCCTCTTTTCAAAATAGAAATAATTATACATTTACTACAGTGCCATTTGCAGTTTAAAAAAAAAGTTGTTTACAACGAGGGAATTTAGCGTTTTGGAAAGTATATAATCCCACTTAAAACAACTGCAGTTAAAGTTCAATAAAACCAACATTTTTATTGTATTTTGGCTTTTTGGGGGGTAAAACATTTTTTATTATTATTCATGTTTGTTTCATGTATACATTGCCTTTTCATTTTTACGAGCTTATTTTTTATGTAGAAGGCTAAAATATATATCATTGTGAGTCTCAAGTTGGTGGTGGCACTAATAAAGGAATGATGTCTTTATAATCCACTATTTAGATGATGAGAATCTTCATTTTGAGTCTATGGGAAAGCTGGAAAAAAGATTAGACCAGTCAGCCAGCTGTGAGTTGGTGGGGGGAAAAAGGAGCAGGAAAACTATAAAATGGGAAGAGGTAAAGACAATTTCTGGGTGCCTGACACCCTTCCAACGGTATGAGACCTTGGGGCAAAATCCAGTCTAAGCAATTAAGCTTTAATCTTGGCCATTGGATTTTCAGTTACTAAACTGGTAGTACTTGTGTTCTCATCACTGAGGAGGAGGATGACGTGCTGGAACATACGAGATGATTAATAAAGGTACTGCCAGATCATAATGGATATAACGCCTAATATTTTGTGACCTTTATTAACAAAAAGTATTATTATTATCATCTTTTATTTGTATATCGGCAACAGGTTACGCAGCGCTTAATACAATACATAAATTCAAGTGATATGACAAGACAAGAATTGACAAATTCTTGACAAATTCTTGACAAAGAATTGACAAAATCTCCACCTATACATTCGGTGGAGAGGGCCCTGCTCGCAAGCAAACATAAGGCACAGAGAAAGGGTGAGAGGTAGTGTGGTGGTTGTATCGATGACAAGCAAGTTCTAGCAGCTAAGATGGTGCAGCTTCTCTGAAGAAGTGAGTTTTGAGATGTTTCTTGAAGGTTCGGAAGGAGGGTGAAAGCTGAAGGTTCGTTGGTAGTAGATTCCAGAGATATGGGGCAGCTTGAGTGAAATCTTGTAGACAGGAAAAGGAAGAGCTGATAAGTGAGGAGGAGAGCCTTAGCCCATGGGAAGAACGTAGGGATCGAGTAGGAGAGTATTTGCTTATGAGGGCAGAGATGTATAGAGGAACAGTGTTATGGAGGGCCTTAAATGTCAGTACCAGGATTTTAAATTTGATTCTAAAGGTAATTGGGAGCCAGTGGAGGGTTTCACAGAGTGGGGAAGCAGAAGAGGAGCGACGTGCAAGGAAGATAAGCCTAGCAGCGGCATTTAGGACAGACTTTAGAGGAGAGAGTCGAGACAGTGGAGAGCCAACCAGAAGAGTGTTGCAGTAGTCAAGACGGGAAATAAGTGAATGAACCAGAGTTTTTGTGGATTCTTGGGTGAGGAATGGGCTTTATTTTTATTTGGATTTCTGATTCAATATTGCCATTCCATTTGTATATTCTGACACAAAATGACACACAAGTGAAATACAAAGTTTCAATTGAATATGTAACACTTGCATCTATTTTTCCTTGCACAGGGCCTGAGTTATTTAGCTCAAAGAGCTTTGCAGTTCAAGCCCAGAAGAAAATCCTGAGCAAGATGGCGACAAAGACTATGGCAAACATGCTTATTGATGATACAAGCAGTGAAATATTTGACGAGCTGTTCAAGGCGACCAAGGAGCATGTAAAGAACAAAAAAGAGGCGCATAAAATTCTTAAGGATGTTATAAAGGTGGCTGTGAAAGTTGGCATTTTGTACAGGAACAACCAGTTCAGTCCAGAAGAACTGGAAATTGTGGAGAAATTCAGAAAAAAGCTGAACCAGACCGCGATGACGGCTGTGAGTTTCTACGAAGTCGAGTACACATTTGATAAAAATGTGCTCTCTGGACTCCTTCACGATTGTAAGACTCTTCTTCACGAGTTAGTGCAGCGCCACCTCACACCAAAATCTCACAGCCGAATCAACAGGGTCTTCAATCACTTTGCTGACATGGAATTCCTTACAGCGCTTTACAGTGTTGATGGGACCTGCAGGCCATATCTCAAAAGGATATGCGAGGGGGTAAATAAACTGCTTGATGAAAGGGTCCTTTAAACATTGCCTTCAAGACTTTCATGATCTGGGTAATTTTATTGGCATTCTCGGTGGCCACATAGCACAGCAGATGTCTGTATAGGATGCATTGTTTGAATGCTTTTTTGCATTTGGATTTTCATGTATGCATTGAATGAGGCATTCATCAGCAACCATTACGTTGTTACCTTAAATAAGGAGATATGGAACAAAAAATATATCAATAAATGAAATGGTATAAAATACGGGACCACTGTTAAACACATTATGAAAAAATACCTTGATGTTTGTTAGTGGACAGTATTTGACTTATTTATTTAAATCAATGGCTTCACAAGTTGCTCAGTGTTATGTTTTAAATGACTTCTATAATCTATAAAAACATGCAGCTTCTCAATAAAAGTGAAGATATTGCATGATGGTGAGTTGTGTTTAAATGTATGAGTTATTTTTAAATCATCCATATATAATTTAATATGTTGTACCTTCAGTAAGATGCCAATGGGAATAAATAACCTAAAAGATAAGGCCAAGCATAGCAAGGTTCAATCTATACCGGAAGCAATAACATAACTGGTTAAATGCCAGATATACGTTGAGGGGGAAAACCCTCCTTGCCTGACCAGCTTTGTGTTGACTCAATAAATGTAGGGGGCCACATACTATGCAGAAGAAAAGACCTTCAATCGAAGAAGGGCTGCCCTTCAGAAAAACAAATGGTTTATATCATTGAGAAGCTGGTTAAAGTTTATGGTAGACCAAGGAATAACTTATTATTCATACTAATAGGTCATGGTGGCTTTTGTTATCGAACCCACGTGCAAAAAATCCCACAAGACACCCCAGATGCATTTAACCAATTGTGTTCTATTTCAGTATCATGCTTTTCAATTGTAGGAACTGTATTCCAGGTAGTTTGTGTAAACTTCAAATATTTGAGTACTGCTGCCTCAAAAGATCTAGAAGAAGACGGCTTATAACAAATATTTAACAAACCTCCTGACCCATTTGCATTTGTTCATTGAATATACATATTTGAGATTAGATATTAAATCAATAAGACAGTTGAATTGAGGCTTGGTAACCGGTTCATCTCAGTTTAAATATCACATACTTCAGCATATTCCATTTAATTTGCTCCTGCAAAATATAAAATATATAAAAATAATTTACTATGCCAGTGCATGTTAAAGATTCCACATTAAAGTGATTCTAATACAAAGATTTAAAAAGTGGTCTTACCGCTTTCTTACCCATAGCAACCAGCGGACCGTGCCATCACATTAGCAGGTACAGAAGTAAGATGTTGTTAATAGACTCGTTTGGATTTGTATGAATTACAGAATTTTAGTTCACGTGAGGGAAAAGTGACTGATTGCGGTGGAGGATCAGGGAGAATGTATATAAGTTTAAAATGTGTGCATTTGGAATGCCTAAGGCAAAAGTGTAGACTTGGTATCCTGTCGTCATGCTCAACCAGTGGCTTATATATTTTTGTTACTGATCTGTTCTTTAATGATGGTGTGGGGGGGGGGGAGCAAGCCTCCGTTCTAGTCGGACTACACTCCCAGCGGTTGCAGGAGTCCATCTTGGCCTAGAATTTGGTAAGGACTAATGTAAAACTTCAACAGAGCCAGTCTCGTGCCTGTGCTCTATGCTGTAAACATGGAATGCTTTATTGTTTAGGTGTGTAAGTGAATATTTAATACACCCGCCAGCTAATGAAAAAACCATAAGATAGAAATGCAGGGATAAACTAAGCTGACTAACAAACCAACTTTATAAAGTATATGATCACAGGCTTCTTCCCTTTCTATTTTTCAGAAACCTTATAAGTTCTTAATTCATATTAGTCTTCTATAAAATAACATACAGAGAAATTCAAATAGCTATTTCATTGCCAAAAGAAATCATTCATTTTAGAAAGGACAGGATTATTCTGTACAATAAAGGAATCAGTGGGGAAAAAATAGGAGCCTACCTGATGAGATTTTTTTTCCATTCCGAATGTTACTGAATGTAATGCTAGAATGGTGTTAACACTAGAGTACTAAAATGAAAATAAGGATAATAAACTAGAAATACACATGTAATTGACATTCTCTGATGTAACCCTTCATACAGGCCGGCATCTACCTGAAAGATTACAGCATAGTTAAAACAGATAGTGGGAATGAAAGATCTAAACACTGCAGTTATTGCTCTGATGCATATCAAGGTTACACCACTACCAACTTCTGGAGTGCATGTTGGCATAGAACAGAGGTTGACTTATGAAAGGCTCAGAAGGGACATCATCTCAATGTGGTGGTTGAGCAAGGAAAGTTGCCCAAAATATAACAGCAGAAGCCTCCAGGTCTGCAGATATTTTTTTTCCCCATGGGACTTCCACCTAAAATAGGAAGGGTCTGATTGTAAAGTAGTGAATCTTGTTACATACACTATGATTTTGGGATGTGTGCAATGTAGGGCAGTACTAATTTATCATTAAAGAAAACATTAAACAAGTTAAACATGGCTATACAATAGCCTCTTTCCACATCCAGGTCTGTTATTAATCACTTCCTTCAATTACTGACTAATAGTAACCGCTAAACATAGTTAACAAAGGGGATCATTAAGTGCTCTACTTGACAACATTGTTTTTTGCAAGCAGTGTAAGCAGCTTCTGTTAATTGGCTTTCTGATCACAAACTCAAGGCCCATTCTGTTATACTTTACCGTTTTGAGAGCGTTTAATACTTGCTCCTTTTTAGTATACAGTAAGTACTTTAAACACAATAGCCAAAAGTCTGGGTAGACAATGTCACGGAACCAGCCACTTGACTCGTAATGCTCAAACACTGTTACAGGGAATAAATAATAGTTAGTAGTAGTAAACACCAAGCAGTATAATGGTGTTAGTGCTGAGGAGACATAGAAGCGACCACCACACTGTTTACAGACACGGGATATAAACTGCTGAAAAGTCAGCTTCATTTGCAATATAATTATTCATACCATGAACACCTTTGTCAAAAACAGGATTGTATGTAAGTGCTTTTTCTGCAATCTTTGAAAGGGATCACCAAAGCCACCATACGGAGGTTCCTTCTCACCGGATTATTCTATTAGCTGGTGTGTCAATAACACTACATTGTACCATAACATGTTTCTAGAACCAACTGCTCTAGTGGGGAAGAGTCACTTCATAGTCTAGTGTGGTTCTTCTTGCCTGCCACATGCATTCATAGCACAAATGCTAATTATATTTAACCCCAACCTATAACAGTAAGTTAAAAGCAATGTTTGTTTATAACTCCCCAACTCAGTTTGCTAAGCTGTAAACATCATTGTCTGAATGGAGTGTGCCAATGGAATACTTTGGTAAAAGCACAACACCACCACCTTTTGACCAATTACCAAAACAAAGTATAAAAGTATAATACACCAATAAGAACAGTGTGATTACTTCTAACAGGGATGAGCATATACCAAAAGCCCACTAAAATGGTACCATGGGCTTACAAACCACACCAGAACCTTAACAAGTGCATTCTAGAAGAGCAAATGTGGAAAACAAGTGGATTAAAGTCCATTGTTAATAAAGACTGCTAGAAGGCATGGTGGTAAAGGGTGGAAGATCTGATCAAATCCTACTGTACAGAAGGTATATGGTATGGGCATCACTGTATCAATACAGTGCTGAATTCTACACTTTAGATGGTTTTTACCAACCAGTCCTTGTAAAAGACAATTATTTGAGAATATGTGGCGATGTGAGAGGTAGAAGAAATAGCCATATTCTTAACAGAACGTGATCAGATGAGGCTAACAAGACATCTTCCCTATACAAATCTTCCAAGTCACATGGCATGAAAGACAGCAATAGTTTCTGGTTAAATGCCTACAATTTACATTAAATTACCATAACACTCTCCAACTCGGACTGTTTCATCTTGCTGACGTTATTATGCTAACTTCAGTGAATTTGTCCTGGCAAAAGAGCTGAACTACCTCTGTAATGCAGAAAATCCTAAAACAGCAAGTGGATAGTAACTTAACTCTGCAACAGAGTGGCCCAGGGACAGTGAATGTAGCATACACTCTGAGATGAAACTTGGAGGTGGCAAGGGTGAGATTCCATAACAGTTCTATCAAACAGAACGCAGCATTCTGGGTACAAAGCTGGCACAGAACAACACTCTTATTTGCCTTGCAATACATTTTACATATAACACAAATAATATGTACATTCATACCAATAAAAAAGAAAAGTACAATAAGAATATTAAGGCTGTGTTAAAAGATAAATACAATGACTTATTTGTTGTCAAGGCACAGTAAGTAAATAAGGCAGTAATAATAGTGAATTGATAATATACTCATGTTTATAGCGGTCTTCCTTAGCCCTTAGTCTTGAATACACCACTAGGGCCATTGTAAAGCTTATACCTGAGTCTGTACAAATGACTTGATGGTGTATTCAGTAAACTTAGTCTGCAGGTAGGTTTTACATTTCAGCTTATTAACATCTTAATGCATTATGAAGACGAAACCCCAATGAGTAGTTCCTGCGATAGGGGCTTATCAGACCCGGCATAATGCATGCAGATGTATTGAAGTTCATCTCACTGATTGAACTAGCCATTACTCAGCGACAGGGTAGCCTTTCTAGCAAGTGCAGCTCATTGGGACGGCCCTTTGTAATGTATAGTGAAGTTGAGGAGCTGAAACGTTCAATATCCTTACAAACTTCTGGTTTAATGAACACTGCAGTCTAACCAAAGGCTGGCCTGCTTGAGGTACCAGAAGAAAAGAGCAGGTAAACACTGCATTATTGTCAGGGCCAAGGAAACCATTTTCATATACTCTTCAAAAATGTCATGGCCACCTGGAAGTGTTTCTCATGGCAGCTCAGTGCCAGACATTGCCTGTTGCTGTAAACTATTATCATACTCTGTAGTAGGAAGACTAAGAACAGGAACCCATCAGGTAGATGCATGTAGGCAGGACTGGATAGCTGCTACATGAAGCATTTCCTTACAATTTTATTATTATGCTTTCTGACTGCGGACCCTGTACAGATGGGTAATGTGCTGGCCAAAAAGCTCATTCTCAATAGACGATATAAGTATTGGTATCCTATACTCAGGGGGTATATACAGGTTCTCTAAATAAAAATACAGAGGTAATTTTGCTGTACAATTTAAAGCAACTTACAGACTGATAGGTGCCAGTGACTTCCACACGCTTCAATACCACTACTACCACTGCAAAAGTCACAAGAACAGTCTAGTTCTATACTAAAATGTTTGGTATATATTCAAGTAGCCATTCAGCATATCATCCAAGACAACATCTTCAAGAGCATAATAAAAAACAAGCCTGTTTACATTCAAAGAAAGGCAAAAGGAACACAGAAAATATAATAATAATATCATTTTAAAATACTTCCATGATAATGTACATGTGAAACATCAGTTTCCTTAGTGCTTGTTCGTGCCGAAGGATATAGTAGGTAGTCTCTGGCTCATGCCAAATGCCAAGCGAAGGTTTGGCGTGCGTAACCTTTGCGAGCCAGTATCTCACTTCTATCTCTAGAGCTCCTCTAGTTCTTTCTGGCACTGGTGGACTAATTCCTCCGGTATGTTACTAGACGGGGATCTGCACCATAAAGTCAATATTCCTTCTTGGAGGCAGCAGTGCAAGAGACAAGGCGCTAACTCGAGCAGTTGACATGCGGCAATCCCTTCATCACCTTAACAGAAGAAACACAGATTCATTAGATCAAGGAATTATATCACGTTCAAATATCTCCAGTAACCACACACTTTTACTTTACAATTATTGTATAATCTTAGCTAAGTCTCTCTGAAGGTATTAGTTTCATACGATATTAGCTGTATGGATCAAAACACATAAGGCTGTGATTAACATTTAATGGGATAATTTAAAAAAAATATATGATTACGGCCATTTGTGCCTATTTTAATAACCAAAAAGTTAAGGGTCTTGATAACGTTCAACATTTCAGATCCAACAATGGTTTGTTAGTGAATCAAGATGTATGGTGGTAGTGGGAATAAACAAACAATAAACAAAGCACAAGAAAGAAAAGTTCACTTTCATCGCTAACAATTAAAAAGTAACAACATTAGCAGCCAGAACTGTTTTGATGTCGTTAGAGGGAATACTCTTATCACAGAACTACACCGTGATCTTTGATGATCGGTGCGGCAGCGGCCATTTTTCTTCTGGGGAGGGCTTTCCTCCCCGGATCCATGGTCAGCCTCACTTGTGAGACTTCCGTGGATAATGCAAAGCCGCCGATCGCGGCGAAAACTATCTTTAACGGCAGCCTGTACATGTACGGGCATTGACGTTAAGGGGTTAAAGAAGCATATTGTAACCTTGAAAAGTCTTGTGTATTTTAGCTGTCACAAGTAAATGCATATATATATATATATATATACACACACACAGCACACACACACACACACTTGTGACAGCTCAAATACACCAGACTTTTCAAGGTTGCAGTGTTAGATAGATCACTGTGGTTAAGTGCGGCAAAGACACACACAACAGAGACAGAAATGCCACTATATGAACGAAAGTATAGGGAAACCTGAACATTATACCAACAATGAATTTTATAACATCGCATTTTAAATACATAGACATTAATATGCAGTTGCATCCATCAGACTTCCAGATGGTGAAGCTTGATTGACCACTCCAGAGAACACATTTCCACTGCTCCAGAGTCCAGCGGTGCTTTACACCACTCCAGATGACACTTGGTATTGCACATAGTGATCCGCGGCTTCCGCGGAGCTGTTCAGCCACGAAAACTCATTTAATGAAGCTCCTGACACACAGCGCTTGTGCGGATGTTGCTACCAGAGGCAGTTTGGAGCTCTGTAGTGAGTGATGCTACAGACGACAGATCATCTTCACCTACTGCGCTTTTCAACACCCGGCAGCCCTGATCTGTGAGTGTCTACCGCTTTGTGGTTGAGCCGTTCCTACTACTAGACATTTCCATTTCACAATAATAGCACTTACAGTGGACAAGGGCAGAAATTTTACAAACTTGTGATAGAGCTGGCATCCTATGACCCTGACATGTTTAAAGTCACTGAGCTCTTCGGTACGACCCAATATGTGTATGGAGATGGTTGACTGTGTGCTTGATTTTACACACCCGTAAGCAATGAATGGGTTGAAAATTCAATAATTAGGATGGGTGTCCCAATACTTTTGTCCATATAGTATATGTCTCTATATAAACTAGTATAAATGTAAACTTGGCAGCCATGAACCATGTTTGATATTTCTGAGAGCTGTCTGCTGTCAGCTGGTTCACTCAATGTTGTTTACTACAAATAGCCTTTTATCACACAGGCAGCTCTTTTGAAAAAACATGTACTCGGCACGGCATAAAAATAAGCTGATTGCATGGGTCTTGGTGAGGCTTAACAAAAAGGATTTCAAAATATAGTTACATGCATAACACATATTTAAAAAAAAATAAATAAAAAAAAAGAGCACATAGCTTACCTACAACTTCCACAACATGAAGGTTTAGTTTCTTCTGCAAGATATGAAGAACTCCAGACAGAGACTCCTGGACAGGATTTATCTTTATTACTCGTTTCACATCATTAGAAAGAGAGAGCCATGTTTTGCCGAACTCTTCAGTGGAAATCCTCAACGGCCTATATCAAACAAAAACGGTTTCTGTTCGGTCACTTTGCTGCTTTTTATTTGCATTCTAACTATCAAAGAACCATTACGCATTCAGTATAAACCCAAATGGAAACTAAAGTATTTAAGCTGATACATAGAAATTGTTAAAAGTATAAAATGGTTCATTACAAACGTCATTCAATTTCTAAAATCCCTTTCTATTTTTTTTTCTCTGTCCATAATTTTCTGGCCTGCATTTTAGAATAAGAAAGCTTGGCAAAGTCTCTTAGAAAAGTGGGTCCAATACCAACACTATTATTTTGGGGTCTTGACGTAAGAATTGATATGCTGGGTGTTCACCAGGCTGAATCTGTATCCATATTTGTCAAACACTAATTCCTTGCATTAGTATAGTCAAGTCATATAGCCTTTCCAGAGCAAATGGGACTGAAGTTAGAAAACATAGCCAAATGGCCGACGTAGTATGCAGGAGGCATGTCTGTATTCATCAGCCCTGTGGCAAGCTACCATACTAACGAAGGACTGGAGCTTAAGGGTACTTGAATTTTCAAGGTTTAGGTCAACAGAGCAAATCTACTGGTAAGAAGTGTTCTTCGTCACTGTGGACACCTCTACTGGCTTGGCAAAGATCAAGCTGTACAATGGAAACACAAACTGTTTCCAAAGAAGGCCACATTTCAATCACAGAAACATGTCATGGCAAGCTCTGCATAACTTCATTAGTTTGGAATAATGAAATAAGTTCTGGAGTGTGATTAGAACATATTATGTATGCATTGAAAAAGCTCACTGGTTGAGTTATTTTCCATGGAAAAAAACATGTTTAACTCCCAAGTCCCTCTTCGCCGTTCTCACGAACAGTATCCCTAAAGCCATATTTTGCATTATTTAACTGCATCTGCCGCACTCACGGCCAGTCTTCTAAGTTATTCATTTATATTTATCAATTCCCTTGTTCCAAAGGGAATGTCTATCTGGATCCTTTTCTTTGAGGGACAGTGTCAATTGCTCCTTCCTGGCATATTATTTTAGTTACCCGGTCAAATCAGGGTTTGTCTGATCTTAAACATCACTTACATCAAGATATGTAACACTTATCATATTTAACAAGGTTTCCCAACTATTGCTGTAGGACTTGCTGGTCAGCAGTCAGCAGTCTTCTCTTTGTGAAGTTTGTCAGTTTTCAATCTTCTGGATTTATTCATGTCAATTGTGACAGGTTAAATTGTGCAGAAAAAAAAGATGGCCTCTATTGCCTCATTTAAAATTATCTTAGAGGAAACAATCATGGCTGCTACCTTTATCGCAAGACAGAAACAAAACACAGCACAGATTCTACTAAGGTAGCAAATTCATTATAGTAAATATTATCCTGTTTTTAAGATGCTAGGAGCAGAGCAAATGCACTATACCTGATAAAATCTTTCAGAACACAATCTACAGAGAAGCTGAGTTGCTGATCCCCCTCCTGTCGTGTGTGATAACTGAGGCAGCCGGTTAAAGCTTCTTTGGTGCATGGCTGGGACATCTGTACACTACCCCAGCAATGGTGCAAACTGTGTGCCTCTAGCTGTGATACTTGGCAAAGAAGACTCTGAGAAACCTAAAACAAAGACATTAGCTGGATCCATGCAACTACAACAGGGGCTCATCTTCACATACTAATCATTATAGGACTTACCATAAGGTTTGGAGACTCTTCCATTGTCAATCTGATATTTTTAATTATCAAAGGTGTCCTATTCACAAAGGAAAATGAAAGCAGCAGACTGTCATCTTTCCATATTTTACACAAGTGCATTGTCAGCGATTTACTACCCACGATCTCTGCGATTGCTGAGTGGGGGTGCTGAGAGAGCTCTGGAGGCAATGTAGGTGTTAGCAGCAAGTCATGGCTAAGAGTTGAGGATTCTGAAGGCAAAATGACATCCAGGTTGGTGTTCGCAAACATAGATGTGAGTTTCCCGTCAACTGCATCTTCCTCTAATCCGTGCGTAGATTCTTCCGAGGGTAATACTAATTTAGAACTACCTAATATCTCCTGTGTGTGTTTCAAACCACCAGCAGGGGACAAGGAGGGCGACCCGTTACCGAGACATTCTTCTTTGTCAGCTTTCGATTTTCTTTTAAACTTCTTTGTGGTTTGCTCTACTTTACCCATCTGCATGGAATAAAAAACCTCCAAATTATTCATAGAAACATGTTTGCCTGCACATGATCACAAAAACAAAAAGAACTTCATAAGAATACTTAAGTGAAAACTGAGAAATGTGCAATTACAATATGATTATATGATTGTTATTCGATACTGTGCGATCAGGCTAAATTCCCTAAACAAAGCACTGTAATAGGAATTGTATGAATAACTTCAAACTGGTTTAGTATGGTCTTATTTTGGCAGATATAATGCCAGCTTTTAGCTTTTAATATAATCATGGATATACTGACCAGCATGCTTCTGTACCTAACCTTGGAAGTGAATGCCAGCTAAATCCTTAAGTTTGGCACCTAAGCCCATTCATTTTCACTTTTAATTTGACTAAGCACCCTGAGGCATGTGCGATAATAACATTTCCATAAGCGATTAAAGACCCACCAGACTGACAGCATTGGAACCAAGTCCCACAAACAACGTGGAGGCCAACTGCTGCCGTTCCTTCTCTTCTTCGGTCAAGGATGGAGTCAACGGGTCAGAGGGAGTTCCTGGGGGCTTCTCTTCATCACCTAATGAAATATCACTCTCCACGGGTGGAGAAATATGCTCAGGCTTAGCCACTTTATTTTCCTTCTTCAAGAGGTAACCTTCCTTTCCCCACAGTTTTTTCACATCACGAAGCTTAAGGTGACTTTCTCTAAAAGGAAGAGGAAAGGGCATTTCCATATGAAGAGTAGCTTTAAGGAGACACGATCACGTTTTCAAGTTTCCAGTTAAAGGTGCATTAAGTGCAGTAGGCCAAGCAAATAAACCTTAGCACATGCATGATGTTATATTTTCTCCCAAAGCTCTAATCACAAAAGCCTTTTTTATTCAAAGACTTTTCACAGTGTATGGCAAGTTTCATCATATTTCAATTACAATATACAAACTTATACTTGACTAAATAATTATTTCTGGGAAAAGTGCAAACATTCAACAGAACTCGGCATAATATACGGGTATATGTGGTAGGAGCACATTGGTGAGCAGAACTGTCTCAATCCTCATGCAAGGCCAATAATACGTGCAAAATAAAGTTTCGTTTTAACGTAATACATTTATGTGTTTACGATATGACGCTTGCGTTATTTTCAGGCTCAATACCTGTAGGCAATAGGGACTTTATATATTTAGACTTGTATAGATTATTGTATATATTACAGCTAAATTTATTTGGGAAATATGATATTCTTTGGGCACCAAGTTCACATGGGGGTTAATGCTAGTAAAGCACAGGCCCTGACCACTGGAAAATTGCAACATAAGCCACTGAATAGTCATTTGGCAGAATAAACTGATACATTGAAGATCATGTAAAAGACCAGCCAGGCTTTACATCATTTTCATCCATGGCCAGGATATCCAAACACCCCTGGTCTGCTTGTTGCCCCTGGTGCCTTGAGTTTACTACCCCTGCTCTAAATGGCAAGGTAATAACATAGTAAAATAAAGCAGCGGTTGCACTGGAATTCTGTTTTTAAGTGCCGGATTAAAGTATTGAAGGCACTTGCAAATTGACTTTTTGAAGTTTCCTTTTGATTGCTGTAATCTTTTATTTTACATGACTTACTCCTTTTGCCCAGTTTCTGCACTGTTCCCGGAGACCCCAGACACGATAGAGATTGCGGAAGGTGAATGCCCATCAGCAGCACCAACAGAAGGCAAGCCAGAGAAACACATCCCATACGGCTCCATGTTCAGGGCTATGAGAAACAGAAGGGGAAAAAATCAGAATCAGCATAGAAAAGAATTAGCCTGCTCTATTTATATCATTTTGAGAGTTGATACAGAATAAAAACATAGCTGTAGAGCAGAGCTGTGTGATCTGTATGAGGGACGCTGAGCGGGAGAAGAAGGGTGACAATGAAAATCTTTTCAGTTTATTTTTTTTACACCATATGTTTGCTAATCCATGATACTCCTTTTCCATATTTGATGTACACACACAAGTAAGACATGATGATGTCTTGCTTAGGACAAGTATGGCTAGCTTTTAAAATCATAGAAATACACAAAACACAATAAAAACATAATTATTACCCCACATACAAAGTTTTTTAATGTACTACAGGGTTACATGCATCTCTTACATATTACCCTATATTGTTTTTTATTAATACTATTGGCTTAAGGCATTTGGAGATACACAATTTGTTTAGTGATTTTTGTCTTACTATTATTTTCCTGTCATACAGTGGCAGTACGACTGGGTAGTGTTCTCTCCTGTGGACAAGATGCTTTAAAGAATAGAAAGGGTTAAGTCACGGAGGACTCCTCCTACTTACCCATAAAACCCGGCTTCCCCTGAACAGCCCCAGTTTTCTTCTTGTCCCGTACAGGGACGGACTTGATGCTGTGCTGGGGAATTTCCCCGAAGATCAGAAGTCTGGTGAGGCACACGGGTTGTTGCCTGGGGGTTTGCAGCCTCCGATTGCTCCCCGGGTGGTGAGCAGAGCGAGGTCCCCTCCGTAGCGATGGACGTTGCGGAGGGTTGTGTTGGAGTTTCTTGTCTTCGCGGCTGGAAGAGGAGCATGCGCAATAGGTGGAACACACACCCGGGTGGCGTTGCGTTCCACCGAAGATCCGATCGCGCTACTGAGCATGCGCGAATCGGATCTTCTGGAGGGCGCCAAATTCAAACCTATAAAGGTTGTTTTTCGTTCCTGTCTGTATGCATGGGCATTTTCTCAGCACAGGATACCGTGTCACCAGCCCCCCCACACGGTTCTGAGGATTTGGAGGTAAGATTATTTTATCTTTTCCTTCAATATTCTCTTCCTCCAGAAGATATATATATATAT